>CM076577.1:175438422-175677240 GCA_034641835.2 Pinus albicaulis | reverse complement strand
GACATCTTCATATTAAATAAAATTTTCATAAGAAATACCTTATTTGAGTCCGAGGGTTTTTCTAATTATACAACTGATAGTTATCTTCCCTTTAACCCCTATCTCAACTGGGCCTTCCTTAGAACTGACATGCACCAACTATTTATAGTCAATTATTAGTTATCTAATTGGCCACTACTTGTGAATTAAATCATATTTAATTCACTAGCTCATCTCGCTTAGGAATTAATTAAACTTCCCTCTTTTAACTTAATTAATCAAGTTAACTAATTACAAATCACAAATAACTATAATTAGACCCCCTAAGAATAATAAAATCCTCTACATGCCTCCTCTTATACCCGCAACTCGAGTTTCCTAGGTTAACTCTGTATTTCTAACTTAGTTAACTAATACAAGTTGTCATGAGATGAAATTACAATTTATCTTCCAATTTAATTAAGGGAAAATTAAAATCGAAGTGCCTAGGGTGCCACTGACGTGTTTCGAACTCAACTAGGACTGGAAATTTATGGATGTTGTTGCTGAAGCTACCCAATGTGAGGGAAGATTGAAGTTCGTTGCATCATAGAAGGTTGGCTTTGTGGAGGAGGAAGTTCAGTTGGTCTAGGGTCTTGGTTGTCTCACTGTCATATGAATCTACTGAAGGAAGAGTTCCCGGCTAGATTTTCCCCTATGTAGGGGTTTTTCCATAGTTGTTTGCATACATTTTATGTCCTTGATATTCATGTTTTGTACTTGATAATTGCTTGATGAAACAAAGATAAAAGAAGAACATAAGAAAGTTAATAAGAACACAAGAATATCACAAGCAATTATCAACATAAGAAAATATTTTTGCCTTTCTGATTTTCCAACATGGTATCAAAGGTAAGGTGAAGAAGGAAGAAAAAGGTAGCCTAAAGAGCTATTGAAAGGAGAATAAGGAGTCATATAAGGGATCATATAAGGGGATAAGCCTACTATCTTCAAGAACCGTGTCTAACTCATTGAAGGGAGAAAACAAACTAGAAGGAGCCTCCAACTATAGGGCATGGAAAAAGAGGATAGATCTTATCCTCGAGAAGAATAAAGTTTTGGATCTAGTCAATGGAAAAGTAAAGAAGCCTACAGATGAATCAAGTGAAAAAGAGAAAGCAAAGTTTAGAGAAACAAAAATATTGGGCATGAGTCTAATAATGGATGGAATAAAGGAAAACCTCATTCCATATATATCCAACATAGATTCTTCTCAAGAAATGTATGATGCCTTATCCAAATTATTCACAATCAAGAACATTAGTCAAATTGCAAGCCTCAAGAATGAGCTAAGAACTATGAAGATGACAAAAGATGATATTGTGGCATCCTTCTTTGTAAAGATAACTAGAATCAAAGATGAACTCCAGGCTATAGATGAAATAGTACCTGAAAAGGAGCTCATGATTACTGCCCTTCTGGGATTACCAACATCTTGGAGTTCCTTTGCATCAAGAATCAACAGTTGGAAAGATACTCCAACATTCGAACAATTATGGAATGCATGTAGTCAAGAAGAAGTCAAAATATCATTAGTAAGCAACAAGGAGAATGAAGAGGAGAACATTTCCAATGCCTATTCCACTCATCACAAGAATAAGGGAAGCTTCAAGAAGTTCAAAGGACCAAGGAAGCAAATAGACCAATCCAAGATTGAATGTTACAATTGTCACAAAATGAGCCATTATAGAAACAATTGTCCTGAGAATCCAAGGAATAAAAGGAGAAAAAGGGATCAAGCAAATATTACCGATGAAGGTTCACGAAAGAAGAACAAAACTGAAGAATCAAAAATCAAGGACTTACACTACTAAAGACTCTCTCACACATCTCTCTTAGTCCTCTATTCTAAATTTTGAATTGTTTCCTTTATGTTTTGATTTCTAGTACTTGTAGGTCTAACATGCTTTGGTAGAACATTTTTGAATTGTTTTGATGAAGTTATAGGTATCCCTCAAGATTGGATTGAGAGGGAGCCCTCACCATTTTACAAAAGATAAGTATCTTACTCCTTGTATTTTATTTTTTATATTTGGTTTCCTCTTTTATCAAAATATGTTTGTATTATATGTTAATAAGCTTTCTTTTTATATTTTCCTTGTTTAGGAAAGCTTGTTGAATGCTCAAGGGCTATGGAGGAGACTTCAGAGATAAGCTTGAAGCATGGTAGAAGTTTTGTTGCAAAGAAAGCTCTTCAAGAATTGATGTCCTACAAGGTTTGTTAAGAAACAACTCAAAGGTATGTCTTAGACCTTAAGATTTGTTCTCTTCATAATAAAGGTATATTCATTTCTTTTAAAATTTGCTTTACTTTAATAACATCGTTATGTCTAGGATTTTGAATCACAAAGATTCTTGTTAGGGTGATTAATCATTAGATAAATCTACCCTCATTAAATCATCATTATGGAACCCTAAAAGGTTCATTGTAAGACAGTAACCTAAGGGAGTGTCGATATTGATTATGAAACCCTAGTCTACATAGGGATATTGATGAAATCTAGAAAATAGTATTCTTTTGATGTTTAGGGTTTTGATACTATTATAGAAACCCTAGTCCTTTAGGGTCTGTTGCGTATTGAAATCCCAAACCTTTACGGTTTTGGTAAATTAGGGTTTATGAGCAAAACCCTTATATTATCTGTAGTAAGTTCCTAGGAATGAAACCTTAGGTATATGTTTTTTTTTTGTGCAGGAAAAACCCCTAGCCTGGATGAAGATTGGTACAGATGACCGAATACCCTGAAAGTTTGTGTTTACTTATGTGTATTTGGAAATTTTGTTACTTATTTGGGTTGTGTTTGTATTGTGTAAATTCTTCTCCTCAAAGGTCGAAGTTTTGGAAGCATGTTTTGCATGATTTATTTATTTTATGTTACCTATCTATTTAATGGAGATATTTTATGTTGCTGAACCGTTTGATCGGGAGAGATTTGATGTTACCGATTTGAATAATCGAGAGTGTCAAGGCATCGTGTGTAATACAAAATGCTTGGGAGGACATCTACATCTGTATGATGTCTAGATCTCAAAGTAGGGAGGGTGGCGTTGGTCATAGAGCTCTGACCTTGCATTACGCATCTAGATCCTTGGGTTAATGGTTAGTAAGTAAGCCTGATGGTACCTATAGTCACTGAAAGCTTTAGTCCATCTTAGTCCCACCCGGATAGATTTCATCGGGTTAACAATCTATTTTTAGAACTCGAGTGTGTTTAAACTCTTCTTCGTAGTTCATGTGATTTGAGATCTTTCCATGTACTTGTATATATATATATAACTATAAATACCTCCCTAGTTAAGAGGGAGTGTTGAATAATGTAACTAGGTTTGGTCTTCATAATTGTACTCGAGTCATAATAAAATATATTTATCAAAAGAAAGAAAAATAAATTTTATTATTATACAAATTGTCTTTTTAAAGCATCATTTTCATGCTTCGGTCAAATTTTTTAGGTCAATATATCCATTGTAGACCTTTAGGTTTTATGTCAAGTGTCCTTGTCCATGTCATATTGTAAAGAACCCTTTGGAATTATTTGTCAAAGAAGAAAATTATTTTATTTTAAAATAGGTCATTTAGGCCTCCTCCACCAAGTGAGCCTCAAATAGAGTAATTCAAACTTACCATAAGGATATATATTGGAGAAACTCGACCTCATTTTTCACACTCTATCATCAAGTTTGATTTGTAGTAAAAATTGCAATAAATTGGTTGCAGTAAAAATTGTGAAGTTACGTGCTAAGAAGCGTTTGTTGAGGAAGAAAGAAATCAAGTTTTTGGGATATATTTCTCTCACACCGCAAAGTTATCAAATTTGGGATAAAAATTATATCTCTATTGCAGGATAGAAGTTATGAGTCAGGGGATTGAAATTCTAAATTGAAATAGAAGTTTGAAATTTATGCAGTAGTTGCAAGAATTCAGGATCAAAATTTATGGATGTTGTTGGGCCGAAGCTACCGAACAAGAAAGGAAGACTAAAGGTTGCTACATCATAGAAGGTTGACTTGGTGGAGGAGGAAGGTTTGTTGGTCTAGGGTCTTGGTTGTCTCAATTTCATATGAATCTACTGAAGGAAGAGTTGTTGACTGAGTTTTCCCCTATATAGGGGTTTTTCCCTGATTGTCCGCCTACATCTGGTGTCCTTGATCTTCATGTTTTGTACTTGATAATTGCTTGATGAAACAAATATAAAATAAGAAAATAATAAAGTTAATAAGAATAGAAGAATCTCACGAGTAATTATCATCATAGGAAAATATTTCGCCTTTCTAGTTTTCCAACACCCCCTTGGGGGAACACCATCCCCGTGTTATATTACACTTTTTACTAGCGAAACAGACTACTTATTGGTATTTAGAGTTTTATAAACACATATTAATGCAAACATTTACAATGAAAATTATTGAAAACTCACAAGTATACCGCTATCGAGCTTTATAACACAACTCAATGTGGTATTCACAATCACACACACTCCAAAAATTCATTTGTTTCAACCAAATAGTAAAGAAGGATATATGTTTGGATTTTATCTTCCATCTCCCATGTAGCTTCATCGGGCCCAAAGTGCTTCCTCTACACTTTAACTTGCTATATTTCTCGATTCCAGATCATGAGTTGTTTCCACTACAATATGCATTGTGCCTCTGATTAGAACTCTCCCTCTGGTTCCACCAACAATACATACCAATAAATCACATGATCAAAATATTGTACATATATTTTAAGCTATGAAACATAGAAAACATCATGGACTTTCATTAATGGAGGTAGTGCAAGTTTGAATGCCACTGGTCCAATCCTCTAAAGGATCTCAAAAGGCCCACAATACCGAGGTTCCAACTTGGCACATGACCCAATCCTCAATGAGCTCCTCTTGGGCTTGATGTGTAAGTACACATGCTCCCTAACCTAAAACTCCTTGAATACTCTATGTTGATCCGCATAACTCTTTTTCTTCTCCCGTGCCGCATTTAAATTTATTTTAATAACTTTCATGTCCTACTCCATGTTGCTAACATATATGGTCCAATCATACGCCTTGTTCACTAGATCATTCTAGCTGATAGGAGTATTACAGCCCCTCCCATAGAGAGCCTCAAGGACTCATCTTCAATTATTCATGATACCCATTGTTGTAAGCAAACTCTACCAGTGGAAAATACTTCTCCCACTTCCTTTGTTGATTCATGACATACATCCTTAACATATGCTCAAGGATATTGTTAACCCTCTCTGTCTATCCATTTTTCTGTGGCTAATAAGTTGTATTGAAAGCTAAATTTGTCCCCAAGCCTGCAAATAACTTTTTCCAAAACCTAGAAGTAAACTTGACATCTCTTTCTGATATAATCTGCTTGGGAACCCCATGGAACCTCACTATCTCCATGATGAAGATATGAGCTACCTTACTAGCTAAATTAGTAGACTTCACTCAAATGAATTGAGTTACCTTGGTCAACCTGTCAACCAAAATCATGATGGAATCATGTTGTCTCGATGTCCTGGGAAATCCTATAATGAATTCCATGGAAATGATCTTTCATTTTCATTATGGAATTAGAATAGGCTGCAATAGACCAGCAAGATGCTTCCATTTAGCTTTCACCTGCTGACAGTCCAAGCACCTTGCAACAAAATCAACAACCTTTTTTTTCAAATTCGACCAATAATAGAATTATTGATAGTTGTCAAAGTCTTATGTTATCTTGGGTGGCCTGAGTATGACTTGATGTTAAACTCTCTCAAAATAATATTCTTCAACTCGATGTTATCTAACACATAAATACCGCTCTTTAATATGAACAAGGCGTCTATTGTGAGGTGATACTCATCATCCCTATCACCTTCACTCTACTATTGTAATGTATTCCTTAGGTGTTGGTACTTCTGCTCATGCTTCCCTACATGAAAGATCCTCTCCTATAAATATGCCATGTAAGAGATCATAATTGAAATATGATTCACATGCACTCTCCTACTGAGAGTAACCACAACATGGTTCTCCTTACCTTTAATGTACCTGGTCTTAAATTCAAACTCACTGAGAGTATCCAACCATCTTGCTTGCCTTGTATTCATATTAGGTTCGTCAAACAAGTACCCCAATCCATTTTGATCACTCATTAAGATAAACCTTCTTCCAAGGATATAATGTCTCTGCATCTTCAATGCATGAATGATGGTTGTCATCTCAAGATCGCAAGTCACATAGTTATGATCATGTTCATTAAGCTTTTGTGATTCGTAGACACCCACCTACCCTTCATGCATCAAGACTCCACCAAGTCCTTCCTTACATGCATTTGTACAAACCACGAACTTCTTATCAAGATCTACAATCTTCAAAACTTGATCATTGGTAAGGAAATTCTTCAACTGATCAATCTAGTTGAACACTCATAAGTCCATTCAAAATTATTCCCTTTCCTCTACAAAGATGTGAAAGGATAGCCAATCTTGGAGAAGTTCCTAATGAACCTCATGTAGTAACCTTCTAGTCCCATGAATGATTTGACTTCATCCAAATTCCTCGGAGTTGGCCACTCCATGATAGCTTTAATATTTTCTAGATCCACTATTATCCCTTCCTTGGAAACAACATGTCTTGAGTAATGAATTTGAGACTGAAAGAAACTGCACTTGTTGACCTTGGAATATAAATTATGCTCTCTCAACAATTTCAACACTATTTCCAAGTGCTATGCGTGCTCCTCCTCATTATTCGAATATACAAATATATCATAAATAAATACTATTAAAACTTATCCAGATAAATGTGCAACACATTGTTCATCAAACACATGAAGGTGGCTGGAGAATTGGTAAGACCAAAAGGAACCACCACAAAATCATAGTGCCCATACCTTGTACGAAATGTAGTCTTGTGTATGTCTTCCTCTTTGATGCGCACCTGATGATATCATGATCTCATATAAATCTTTGAAAATATTGTTTCTCCCCAACTGATGAAACAAATCATCAATCTAAGGCAATGAGTTCATGATAGTCACCTTTTTCATTTGTCTGTAATCAATGCACAATATAAGAGTACCATCCTTCTTCCTTACAAACAACACTTGTGCACCTGAAGGAGACACACTTGACCTTATGTATCCCTTATCAAGTATCTATTTAAGTTTCAACTTCAATTCCACCAACTCGAAAGTTATCATCATGTATGGCGCCTTAGATGTTGGTGTTTATCCTAGCATCAACTTAATAGAAAAATCTAACTCCGTATGAGGAGGAAACTTTGGAATATCTACAAGAAACACATCCTGAAACTACTGCAAGACAGGATACTTTCTTAGGACTTCATCATCCTTGTCTTCCTTCCCTTTGACACTGGAAATATGTATTGCAAACAATAAACATCATTTCATGTTTTTGCACTTCACTTTCATAGCAATAACCATTCTAACTAATGTAGGCTTCTTCTTTCCCTACAAGTGTCTCTTTTCTCCATCGTCATCCAAGCACTGAATGGCCTTCTCATAGCAATCTACCTTAGTCCTATGAATGAATGAACAGTCCATGCCCAAAATATGCTATATGAACCCAAAGGAAGCACATTTAGATGTGTTGATGTAGGCATGCCATTAAGCTCAAATGCACAAGATCACATCCAGTGATGAACTCTTCTCTTGGTCCTTGTAGCCAACTGCACCAACCAATATTCTGCATGCACTTCCTTATTTAACTGACACTGATCCACTAGGTCAGGACTAATATAGATATAATTTGGTCTAGGGTCAATAAAAATATAAAAAACTTGGTCATAAAGCTTACCTTCCATCTCAATAGTGGATGTCTGATGATCTTCTTGCTTGTTATCCACTGTTGCATAGATCCGGGGAGTGCTCTAACCTACATCCCCAACTGTTTGTGCCTCCTGAGCACTGTAGATATGAGGCCTAACACCCTGATGCAATGGATAATCCCTCCTACGATGGTCTCCACCACAAGTGCATCAAATCAAAAGTTTTATGTTATTGTCTTTATCTTGTTGCTCCTGAGGCTAAGGCCCATGTCCTCTCTCAGCTACATTGAACTTATTATGAGGTGCCACCCTTTCCTTGTTACCTGTATCCTAGGATATTCCTATCTTCTTGAGTCATTTTCCTTTAGTATTCTCATTACCTTTCGAGTCACGCTTGAACTCAATATTGTGCTTTGACTAATCATAACAATGCTTCAACTTTATGATGTCTTCCTCCAATGACCGAGGCTCATCCAACTCAATCTGCTCGATGAATGATAATGGAAATACGTTGATGAACCTCTGGATATTTTTTTCTCATCCTTGAGATAGGGCACATATCCCAACAACTCTAGAAATTTGGTTTTGTACTCTTCATATGTCATGGAACCCATCTTGATCTCATATAATTCCTTAGCCTTTCCATCATAATACCTCTTAGATAATTACTTCTTCTTGAATAGCCCTTCAAACCCATCCCAATTCAACTCCTCTTCCCCTATGCATCTGACATGCTTAACATCTTCCCACCTGATATTTTATTTTCCTTTGAGGCTGAAGGTAGTTATATTGGCTTTCATGTTCTCTGAGTAATCATGAAACTTGAAGAATTTCTTCATCCCAAGCAGCCATGATTTTACATCTTCCAATTTCTTCATTTCCCCATAAAAAGTAGGAGGCTTGGATTTCTTGAACTCCTTTGGCAAGTAACACCTCTCACTCCTCCTATAAGGATGTTGGCAATGATGTCTCATAGAAATGGAGCTATAATAAAATCCATGAGTGTTAGGCATCCTCTCAAGTGTATCAAAGGATCATGCACTCTTTATTGTATCATATTTTTCCATCTTATACCTTTATGAGACCTTCCTCCATCTGCACCATTAGTCTTTTCTTCCAGTTTGTCTCCATGATTGATCCCCAGTTTTCCCTTCTTCTGCAAATATGAAAGGCTCTAGAGGATTACTGCAATAACCTCTACTTGTTGTTTTTAAGCTCTCACAATCCTTTTTAGTGCCTCAATAAGCCTCTCATTGTCTACCTTGCAACTCATGATTTTTGCCTTCAAAATTCTCAATGTACCTGTCAAACCTAGAGAATATACCTCTCTCCGCTGCTCAACTGATCTCTCCCATCCTACCAATGTTTCTTCCGACCTATACGAAGAGTCATATGAATTGTACTCAACTATTCTGCTCTTCATCTCTTGGCATTCTATTTCTTGCAATATGCCATTGTTAGTTAAATAAAAACATAATCAAAATCATACCTCAATGTATCTCAGGGAAGGTTATTGCGTATACACAGGCAAATCCAGATTAGAACAATACAACAACACAAGCATACTAGCTCATGCATGGATATCATAACCATAACTATAAATAGATAACACACATGACAAGCTATGCATGCAGTCATAAGGCTCTAATCGCATGCACATGCCTTCCTCCATGCAGCTACAATTGAAATTTCTCAGTTAAGAGACCACCACTGCATAATCAACGCCACATTTTTAGGGCTAGCCTACAAGCCACAGCCCAAAACTACCCAGAACTCTTGAGAATCAAGTCTAAAATAATCACAAGTATGCATAACCTATACTTAGGCTAAGATCTTGCCCAAAAATTCTATTCACATGATAAAAATTTAGACAAACATATGGTAAACATGTTAGCTACATGTCATGAATGCATATTTGTACATTGTTTCTTAGTTTCATCGGAGAATCATAAAGAAAGCTCGCTGCCCTCTCAAGCTAGCTGTGACAACAACAGTTAGTTTATGCATTCATATAAACATCCAATAACTTCTCAAATCATGAATGAGATCCATAACAAGAGCACATCATTTAACCATGCCTATAACCAACATCCAACCAAAATGAAACCATGACAAACCAGTCATGAAATCAACGGAATAACCAATACATGTGCTTATTGATCTAAATAAAACTACAAGGAAAAGACCCTCTAGCGAATGTTTTTGAGGAACCCCTTATAAAAATAGCCCAAATATTTGCTTGTAGTGGAGGTCTCTAGAGGAGGTTGGTGGGTGGAGGTTTTTGTGGATTTTTTTTGTCTAGTGTGTTTCTCATCATACACTGCATTGGTGTGTTTAACTCACAACGCACTGGTGCGTACTAAAAATTGGCACACCGAGACACCATACTCTCCATACAAAGCCACCTGGTGCATCTAATTACTATAACGCACCGGTGTGTTATGCATAAACAAGCCCGGTGTGTCTCAAAAAACCGCGCACCAAAACAGGGTTAAAAAATAAAAAATAAAAAATTACCAGCTGAAAAAACCCCATTTTCACTTCTTCAGTGCTCCAAACCTCTCAAGCACTAGTGTGAATTTCTCTTGTGTGAGGTGCCCTGCCATTGGTGCTCCCATTGCACACACTGTTGCCATCCATTTCCCACCTTGTGGAGTTCGAATTTTTTAAAACTGTGGGCAAATTTTGTTTCTCTAATTCCTCAGCAAATATGCCTTCTCGATGCGCAAATGTACAGGTATTTTACTTGTTTCTCAATATCTAAACATTTTTAGCGGATTAGAATTGTAAAAAACCTTAAAATTTACCAATTTAAAATAAATATACAATAATAATAATTTGTGTGGTACGCTCGATCCGTTCGTCTCGCACCATTTGCGGTGCTGCCTGTAAATTTACAAGTCTCACCGCGAACAATGCTAAGCCCTCCTGACATCAGTACATAGTCAAGGGTATGGTCGTTTACAGGACCGCACCGTTGACCATGTACAGATGTCAGGAGGGCGGTGCGTTGACCTAGCGATCCTCCCCTGGGCACATAGTTTGGTCAACGCACCGCCCTCACGAACTAGGACATAGTCAACAATGTGGTCATTTACAGGACTGTACCGTTGACCATGAATTATTGTTGGGCGGTGCATTGACCGAACTATTTACCCCGAGGTAGATATTTTCATCAACGCACCCCAGAAAAAGTAAAATTTATGTTTTTTGCTACGTGAACAATTTCCATGTGCACTGAGAGCGATGCGCGATAAAAAAGTACGCACCGGTATCGGTGCGTGACTATATTTTTGGGCGCATTGACTTTTTTTTTCAAAATATATATATATATATATATATATATATATATATATATATGTCTCATTTAATAAAAAAATGTATTTAATATGTGAATCATTCAGCGACGTCAATAGAGAGAACAAAGGGAGGACCAGTGTAATGTGATTCACCTGTGGGAGGCATAAGAGAGTGAGAGACTTATGTACCCTCACCCTATTACGGAAGCCACCCAGTTGCTCCTAAGGGAGGTAAGCCTCCTCAAGTTCTATGAGGAGGCTACATCCCTGAAGTGCCATAGTGGGTTATTAGGATATCTCATCTTCAGGTGGAATGCCCACCGACAAGCTTTCTGGGTCGGTCCTGACCAATGGTATGCGCCCACTGAGGAGGAAATATATTTTATTACTGGCCTATCTAGGAGAGGGCGGGATTTTCCCCAATTCCAAGATGTCCCCGTCGGCTATGCAGCAGGGAGTCAGTTGGTGCACTCCGAGAGATACATTAGGGACGATATAGTTTCTCTTGCAGATTTTCAGGTGCCCAGTGGTCAGCTACGTATTACTTCGTTTGGTGCAGAGGAGGTGAGGTGCCTCTCACTATTGTTGATGACCATTGTACACTATACAATCGACGGGCGACGCATTATTTGCCCGCTTTTATTTTATGTTGATTCTTTATTCCTGGCTCCACGACTTGTGAGATGGTCTGCGATTTTTTTGCGGCAGTTTTGTACAGCATTAGATAGATGTCGTTCTCAGACTTGTGGGAGGTTGGCCTTCCATTTTGCTTCAGAGTTATTTTGTTTATTTTTTTAGAGGTTTCCAGAGACGAGGCCTACTTTTGTTCTACAACCTTGTAGGTCGATGTTGCAGGTACGGTTGCAGATGTGGGGCTAGATGATGCCCAAGAGGGGCCAGTCTGACTTTCTCGCCAGGATATCTCTTGATGCACTAGAGTTGCTATCCTGTGTTAATGATCACTCCTTCGTTCTGGTGCCATATCTGTATACCGATTTGGATTAGCGAGGGTGTAATAACATCCTCTTCACACAAGATGGTTATCATGATCGTGATGTTTATTTTTAATATTAAATCATGATATTTATTAAATATTATGTCGTGATTGTAATTGAAATTTTAATTTTACATTGTAATTGAAATTTTAATTTTAATTGTATGTAAAATTGTAAAAATATAATTGTAATTGTATGTAAAATATTTGTAAAATTGTAATTGTAATTGTACGTAATTGTATTATGAAATTGTAAAATTGTAATTTAATTGTATGTATTCATGTCATGATTCAATTTTATTAAAATGTAATTGTAATTGTATGTAAAATTGTAAAATTTTAATTGTAATTGTAATTGTAATTGTATGCGAAAATTGTAAAATTGTAATCGTAATTGTAATTCCAATTCTAATTCTAATTGTATGTAAAATTGTAATTATAATTGTATGTATTCATGTCATGATTCAATTTTATTAAAATTGTAAAATTTGTAAATTTGTAAAATTCTAAAAATGTAATTATAAGTGTATGCATCGTGATTGTAATTTTAATTTTAATTGTAATTGTAATTGCTTATAAAATTGTAATTGTAATTATAATTTTAATTTTAATTGTAACCGTATATGAAATTGTAAAATTGTAATTGTAATTCTAATTCTAATTCTAATTCTAATTGTATGTAAAATTATAAAATTATAAAATTGTAATTGTAATTGTAATTGTATGTAAAATTGTAAAATTGTAAAATTGTAATTGTAATTTTAATTGTAATCGTATTGTAAAATATTTGTATAATTGTAATTGTAATTGTAATTGTATTGTGAAGTTGTAAAATTGTAATTGTAATTGTAATTGTAATTGTAATCGTATTGTAAAATATTTGTAAAATTGTAATTGTATTGTGAAGTTGTAAAATTGTAATTGTAGTTGTATGGATTGTCATAATTCAATTTTATTAAATTTGTAAATTTGTAAAATTGTAAATTAATTGTCAATTTTGAACCATAATTACTACTGTAAGTAAAATGTATACCTTAAATATTGTTAAATTACCATAATTGTAAATTTCTAAATTTGTATGAATATAAATAATTGTAAAATAATAAATCTAGAATAATATGAAATTTTTTAACATAATAAAGTTTAGAAAATAATGCAAATAAATTCATGTTTAGAATTATCATTATTTTATTATGATCTTACATACCAAAAAGAACAGTATACATTTTGAAGATATCATTCACACACATTTAAAGAAATCAAGTAGTTGTATTATTTTAGGAATTTCCATTATAAAAAAAATAAATTTATACAGTATGCTGTTATTTTCTAGATCAACATAATTGCAAATTATCAAGTGAAATGATTTTAACATTAACACAATGCAAACCAATTAATTAAAAATACATATTATAATGTTTTGAAAAAAAGAGTCTTAGTTATAAGGTAATTAAGTCATCCTCTTTATAAAACCCATCTTAAAAAGTATAAATGATGAAATAACACATGTACCATATCACTCTCGGTTCTCATGATCACCCTCATTATCTTCCAGCTCGCTTGGCATGATAACACTATTGTTCTCAAAAATATGTTTTGATCTAGGGTCATGTCTCAATATGAACCACCAATCCCTATCCAACACATCTGGGTAAAAAAACACATGGTTGCAGTGTTTGGGGAAAACATAAGGCTACTTAGCTTCATCCCACATCTTTCTAGAGTTGATACATATCAGCCTACTATCACGATATTCCTTTACATTATTCTAATCAAAGGTGTCCTACCTCTTGCACCTAAAAATAACACATTGGAATGAAGAGAAATACACTTCAATGATCTCCTGTATCTTTCCAGCGTAACCTAACGTCCCTCGTACTAGGTTTTGATCACGATGGCTAGCTCAACTAGATTGATCGAACTCGACTTCCACTCCACAGTCTTCTTCCATGTGTCAATCATCGAAATTTTCTGTGCAAAAATGGTGTCCATATGCCCACATAGATCGGAACAAATTGACCTATAAAAAAGTTAAAAAATCATAGTGGCATGTGTCTTATAATAACCCAACTGTTAAAATATGAAATATAGATGTAATTACATTTAAAAGGTGCATTATTAAGTTTAAAATGTACATAAATAGTGTTATCACAAAATTGGACCTGATAGGCTACTAATCAAATCAATCTCATGTAATTGTTTCAAACCAATATTTTGATTGAGGCTTAGCCTCCTCAACCTAAGAGGGCTCTCTCAAGGGTTAATTATTTTTGATAAAATATAGATGGCTAACTCTATGTGGGGTAATAATCAGATAAATGATAAATGTAGGTTGAAAATCACATCAGCAAGTACACATTGGGCTTATGGAGTCAAAATAGTTTTAGTAAACCAATAAATCTACTTAACATGGAAGTTGAGGCATATCAGAGTTTTATTCAAGAGATACACATGTAAAACTGTAAAAAACACAGTTAGTTTATCTATATAGGAAGTCAAAGCATCAAAGATGAATTCTGAGTAACATAGACAAACTCCACTGCAATGGGATAATAGAGAGATGCAAATAGAATAAGAACACACTAAAACTCCTTATGAATCTCAAGTTGGTTAAGTAGAAATCTCCTGTATTAGCTGAAAACCAGTCAATTACAATAATCACAGTCTTTTGCCAAAAATTTCCAACCCTGATACATTCGACTTCTTAGTCCTTTATAGACCATTTACAGCATGAGATAATATTATCTTGTGCTAGATACATCAAATTCCTGACTCTTGACACCTTGCATAGCCATATGACATGGTATTTATTACAAAAAGACAGCGAATATTCTAAACAGTCCTATTACAAATAGGATTCAAACTCCTTATCTCTATCCATAACAACCTTATCTAAACTAAATTACATCATTTGCCAAGTGTATTCACACATGGTTGAATGTAGATTATAGGCTTCAACTCTTCATGACCATATTTATGTTCTCCACCAAAATAGGAAACAATCCCCCTGTTTTTTAGACATAGGGTCCTTTTCACTCTTGGAACATTCTGCTCCTTACTTGTTATAAATTGAATTAACACATGCCAAACCTCATCCTTAAGTTCCAGCTATCCAAAACCATCTCCAAACTATTCAAATGGGCTGTAATACACTGCGCTACGAAAACATAATAGTTTCGTAGCGCTGCCCTTTACCCCATTTTTCTTCAAGTTTTTGACTTATATCCTCCAAAATTATCTTAATTGACTTTAAATACATCCTCCCTATCAATTTTAGTCCTTGATCCATTGTTTTACCCCTCAAAATTTGATGAAAAAGGGCAAGAAAAGCTGCTACAGCAGTTTCGTAGCGCTTTTCTTCCTTTTTACACTGTCTACGTTATGAAACTGCTGAGTGGGCAGTTTTGTCAAAAAAGTTCCAAAATGAAAATTGCAAATGTGCCAAAAGCTCAAAATCAATCTGATTTCATCACTTAAAAAACATATCAAGTGAAAAACACAGTCATTCCAGCCTTCATGAGGCCCCTTTTTCATTTTCATTTGATTTAGCTATATGCTCTTCTATGATTGTTATCTTAATACTTCTGCTTTCTAACTCATTATGAATCAAATTCATCTACTGCTCCAAGTTCTCCACTTGATCTTTAAGTCTCCTATTATTAGCTCTCAAGTGAGTATTTATTACTCTGACAAATTTGGCTTCCTTTATTGTTGGGACTATCCATGTGAAAAAATTCCTTGCACTACTTGGAGTTTCAGAAATAGAACCAATTTGACCTTCCCACGGTGCCTTCATTCTTTTAAACTCTGCTTTCTCAATACTGTGTTTTCTAGCCCTCTTTCTCATCACAACAATTTCTTGATTTTCCAACCTCAATTTCTCCTCAAGATGTTGAAACTCTTCATTTCTTCTTTCCCCTTCTTTGTTCTGCTAGTTGCATGCTTTTCTGTAGGTGATGAGAGATCAACCACTTCTTCAGGGGCTTGAGCTGTCTCAATAGGTTCTTGAACTTCTTTGCTACCTTCCTCAAGTTTCTTAGCATGCCTAGTTATAGGTTTTATTGCTTGAAAGATGAAGGCTTCATTTTCACCCTCAAACTCAAGCTTCTTTGCAGACTTAGCCTTCTTCTGTTTATGCTCATCTTCTCTAATGAACTCAGTGTGAACAATGGGTGTCTCCTCTATGTTAATAGCATGCAGGATGTCATCTAAATTTCCCTTTATTACTGGGTTGTCCTCTGTAGTTGTAGCAACTATATTTCCTTTTAATGCCACTTCTTGGCTTCTTGTTACCCTTTTGATTTCCTGCTTGCTAATAACTTGTTTCTGTTTTGCCTCTTTGACAATCTTTGACCTCTGTTTTGCAGGTGATGGAGTTGGTGTGTCAAGTATTTGTGTCTGCTCTGCCCTTTTCTCAACCTGTTTCCTTGGCTTTAGTTTTACAAATTCTTGTGGTTTTGCAACTATAGGTTGACTAGTCTCTACTGCTGGTGGTGATGGAACTCCTTTAGTTTTAGGGTTTCTAGCAGGAGTTAGGGTTTCCAACTCAAAACCATTTATAAAAAAAAATATGACCAATCCCTGCCTATCTATTGAAGCTCATCTAAAATCAATAACTTCATTAAACCATGATGAAACAAGGATCTTTCACTACCTTCATATTTGGCTTGTACTTTATCAGCCATTTTTGCAAGACTCCTATGCAGATAAAAGGGAAAATCAAGTGAAATATTACTAGTGAAATGCAGAAGCAGCTTGAAATGATATGTGTAAACCTTATGATATCTGCCTTCACATGTAAAATACCTCTGAATGTTGAGCAGCAACTTAAATGCATAAGTGTCTTTGATGCAGCTTCTAGGGATAGCATTATTAAGGTCCATATCTGCATACTCAAGTTTATCGAACTCTTTGCATGGCTCCATATCAAATTTGAAATTTTTGAACCAAGTTTCTTGACCTCTTGGTATCTCTGTAACGGTAGCAATAATCTCTGGTGTAATTGACACACTTAGCATCCCAACCTTGGTAGTTGTTCCATTGAAGTTCAAGGAAAATTATTTGGACAACTGTGTGTGGCAACCCTGCAAATTTTCACAAAACAGAAGACAACCTACTCTTTTGAATGCCTCCATCACTACTGGGTCTTCAATTATGGCCTTCATATCTTTAGGCTCATGCCTTAAGCAGTGTCCCCCTCTGTGAACTTTCTTTGTCTCTGCCATGCTTCTTAGAAATCCTGTCAGCCTCGCTTGATAAATTGAATCAGCCTTGCTTGATTAATTTATATCAGCCTCGCTTGATAAGGATGAAGAAAACCTTTGAATAAAATAGCCACAGGTTTGGCTCTAACACTTCAGTTCTCAGACATCTCGAATGGAGGCAAAGGAAATGAGAATGACTAATTAGGCAAGATTTTGAACTTAAAATGTCATCTCATAACTGAATGATGCCTCATTCATACCCTATCATGACAATGATCACTGCAACATGGGTAAGTACATTGAATCTCATCATTAACTGACTCATCATATCACTAACTTACCATTTCCCAATGGTTTCTGACCTTTTCCAGCTCAGATGACAAGACAGTTAAGAAACTGCACTTTCGTAGCGCCTGCAGTGTATTTTTCCATGTTTGCGCTACGAAAATATTAGTGCTTTAGTAGCACAAATCAAATTTTTTGAACTAGTGGCACTACGAAAACGAGGTTTATTGGCTAATTGACCAGTTTTGACATGAAACTTTAGGAAACGACACACAAATGGAAATTATGGATACTTGAAAATGAATGGACCTTAAAAAAGACATTATTTGAACTTAAGGATTGGCTTTGAACTTATGAAAATCTAACTTACCCTTGATCAAATCCTAAATTGACTTCAAAACCCAATTTTGAACCATGACCAAAAACAGAATTTCCACAATGATGTTTTGAAAAAAAAATTGGGTGATAAAAAATAGATTATTACCGAGTGGGCGCACCCAATCCCTACGTTTAGCGCATCCTCTTCAGTATGCAGGCAACTACTGGTTGCATCGTATTTCACTCTGACTTGGTCAGCAACCCAACTATTGGGGAATATCTTTGGCACATTTTCCTTCAAATGATCGCGATAAGGCACACTTCTACCATTCAACCATTAGAATTCATTCCTGTCATTATCCCTTTTCATCCTCTTTTGTTCGTACAATGCGACCCACGGTTGTGTCACTTCATAATTTTAAAGAACGAATTTATTGATTACTTCAATTTCCGCATTCATTGATGAAACCAAACTAACATATAGTACATATGAGATCAAAATATACATTATATCGAAGTTCAACATGAATATTTACTTTGTTAAAGTTGAAAAATTATAAGTCGCTTACTCTTTATCAAGTGCATTTTTGCATTCATTTAGAGCAGCGCCCCTTCTCTTTTGTCTTCATCCCTTTCATAATCCCAAATCACCGCACCTGATCTGTTGTCGATCTGCTTGATGTACTCACTAGCATAATATAAAGACTCATATGATATGTACCCCTCTGCCATAGACCCCTCGGGTTTTGCCCTTTTTCTAACAAAACCTTTCCATTTCTTCATGTACCTCTCTAAGAAAAACATCCAAAAACAAGAAACCACCCAAATTAATTCAACCTCATTTAATAGGTGGATTAGAAGATGAACTTGCAAGTCCATGAAACTCATCGGCAGATCCTTCTCAAACATACAAACAATCTCAACTACCTCTTCACACCACCGTGGAATGTGTTGTGGCTCATTTGCATTTACTTTTGAAATATTTCTCAAAACACCAAAAAAAAAGCATATATGTTAGGAAATGTAAAAATATTTGTATACCGAAAAAGAATTTTTGATTTATATGTTGGTGTATTAACATCATGTGCGAAGAAGTGAAGGCGGGTCGAGTCGTGCTTATTCGCATGTAGAACAGTTCAAGAGTCAGGTCGATTCATGTGTTCAAAACATTACATGCTAGGGTTGGCTCGAGTGTCCCCACCTCCACTTGCCACGTCATCCCTACCTTTATCGCACATATTACATCGCAAGCTCAGGAGGAATGGCATTCATGAATATGTTATTAATGCCAAAGTGCGAAGGGCCGAATGCGATGCAGCTCAAAACTATGATTTAATATATTCCAATCGCGCATCACAAGCTCAGGAGGAATGGCGCTCATGAATATGTTACAAATTTCAAAGTGCGAAATGTGACAAGGTTTTATATCGCCGATTGCAATTTGCGATCGGCCCCACCTCCACTTGTCACGTCAACCCTACCTTTATCACACATTGCACATAGCAAGCTTAGGAGGAATGAAGCTCATGAATATGTTATGAATGCCGAAATGTGAAATTCGATAAGGGGACATACGCGATAGTTTTCAAAGGAATATTTGAATTTATTTAAAGTTCAGGATTATGTGCAGTTGTGTTGTTTCATGAAGAAACATGAATGCTAGTAGTGGAATCGGGTAAGTGACCCAACATAGAGAAAAGGAGAAGAGAAGATGGAATGTTGTGGGAACGAGAAGAAGAGGCATATTCGGGCAGAAGGAGACATGATAACATTTTTTGAAACGTAGAGTTGGGAAAATATGCGTTATTACAGAATTGTTCGAATACCACATCAGAAACAGAAAAGACGTGACAACAAGCAGAAAAGACAAATATTGAACTCTGGAAGAAATGCAGGGCAAGGATGTCTGATCTATTAGGGAGACACATCAGCACTTCAAGGAGACGCATCAGCAAAAAATCAGATTCAGCAAAAAGAATAATAATTCTAGTTTTAATTTGTTTTCTTTGTTTGTTAAAATCAAAGCTATAGTGATGTCCTTAATTGCAATGTAATAAGCAGTTTTAACAGTTTAGGTAGTCGAAGTATTTTCAAGAAGTTCTAGAAGTTACGAACTGTTTTGATGTATTTAAGCAAGATAGAAAGAAAGAAGAAGTGTTTCGATTTTTGGACCTCTAGAGGACTAAAACTTTGGTACTTACTTTTCTGAGGAATTAATGAAAGAAGCATCAAGTTTCCTGCAAATGTTGATGGTGATTCGTTTTTCCTGTCCCATTTTGTGTTCCTTATTCCCGGAATGAAGTGAAGTAAAGCAGTTTCTAGTCTCTTAATTACATTCATGAGTAAGAGTTAAATAAACTTAATTTATGCTCCTTCACTCCAAATCCTCTCCCTTCAAAAATTCTCTCTAGAACTTAAAAGTAATATATTTTGTGTTTACAGCATATTATTTTGAGTTTCCTCTCTCTCCATAAATTCATTCTAAAATTTAAAGTGATATATTATGTGTTATAGCATATCATTTTGAGTTTCTTCTACAATTCATTTTCATTCATATATCAACTGTTAATGGCATTGTAGAGTCTTTCATTATACCAGATTATTAAAGGTGTTAAAGAATTAGTTTCCAAAGGGATTGAACGAAGACCACCTGATATAATTAATTTTGTGACACATTTTTAAAAATGCCTTAAGCACTGATTCTTTTCAACAGCCAAGGAATTTCCTCTTAAGATACAACATTTTTTGGCGCTGTTGCCGGGGACGAAGAGACGAAGTTTATTCTCCCTGGGTTTTTCACATTATTTCCTCTGGTTGTTCAGTGAGGAGGAAATATTTGGTTGTGTTTGTTATTCTCAGAATTCTGGCTCACAAAAGGCCTCACACGAGGTCAGATACCTCATAGCAGAAGGTCCCTACTTTGTCATACCCTAAAAGATTGGTTTCTAAAAGGGTTTAGAAACCCAAAACCCCCTCAATGCCTAGTCCTAGACTGTTTGCTCTTGGCAGTAGTTCTAGTAATCCTTTTTTTGAAGATATCTCTAAAGTACTTCCTTTCTTGGAACAAGATTCACCTTTCACACCAATTTATTTTCAAGAGCCTAGGTTGGAAGAACACTCATTTGAGTATGTTTCTTTTAATTTTACTCAAGCTCAAAAAAATCTAGTTCCTGGTCCCTCTGCCATTGTCCATCAACCCACTCCCATATCAGTTTTACCTCCACCTCCATTCATTTTCACAGCAGGTTCATCAACTGCATCTAACCAAGGAACAATCAATCAAGGTGAAAACATGGCAGCACTAGCCTTTTTGTTGAACATATATGCTCCACTTAACCTTCCACAACCAATGAATGCAATGCCTCAAGATTATCTTAAATTACTCCAACATTTTACCAGAGAGGATGAAATAACTGCAGAAAAAAAAACTTGCCTGTGTTTTGTAATTTTGCTGAAAATCTGAATGTAAAACATCTTGATGTTGTAATGAGGTTTTTTTTTTAGTCTCTGGATGGAGAGGCTAGAAATTCATTTAAGGGATTTCCAAATAATTCTATTAATACATGGGAAGAACTGGAAAATTAATTCACTCAGAGATGGGGTGAAAACAGGGATCATGGATATTCACTAATAGAATTTAATGCAATCAAAAGAAAACTAGATGAGAATATATTAGATTTTATCAAAAGATTCAATAAATTGTATAACAATTTGCCTGTAGAAATGAAGTTGTTACACAACATTTTGTCACTATACCTACAATCCCCATCCCGCACACTGGAGGAAAATTCATGTGACTAATAAGAAGTGTCATGCCCTGCAAAGACCATCATTGCATCCCTTTCCATGTGGACAACATTCTTTCTGTTGATAATTCCCTGAGCAAACCTTCAGAAACACATGTTTTTGCCTTGGCGCTAGTAGACCGTTATGCCCTCGCGCCAATGAGGAAGATTAACACTGGGCCCTGCGCCAGTTGGCACTCTGTTCCAGTTATCTACCCGCGCAAAGTGATTTATGGAATTTTTTTTTAAATATAGAGGCGAAGTTTCTATCCTAACAACTTCGTGGGCGAGTCATCTGGAGCAGTTCGACTTAATAACCACGGACTCCCTCCTTTGGCATCTTGTTTCTGCCTTTTAGGGAAACCTCCCAAAGGATAAGGCCTCCCTTCCACCATTGTAGGGATCCCAACCTCCTCCTTTCCCTCTATAAATAAAGCTATCTCTCATGAACACACGAGCTAAATAGTTGAATAGAGAGCTGAATAATCATAGTTGAATTGCTAAACATTTTGTTAGAGAGATAGAGCAGAGGAAGAGACCTTTTATCGAGAGAGAGCTTAGGCATGTTTCCTCACCTCGTCCCAATTACCAATGATCATTCAAGACGCACTTCGGCTGAACCCTGCTAAAGGAGGCTGCGACGTCAAGGCTCCGGTTGTAACTCTTTCTTCTATTTATACATAAACATGACTATTTTTTTGTTCCCATTTTGTGTTATATGTTTTATTTGATGCAATATGCTTAACCTTCCTTGACTGGTTATTAATTATGAATGAGATCATTGTTTTGTATGCTTCTCTTGTTTGCTAAGCTTTGTGCAGGTATCCGAGCATTGGTGCAGGATGATTGTGACCTGTTGAGACAGAGATCAAGAGGCCATCACCACTACAGTCGCGACCACAACATTGGACTCCAACTAGGTCAATAATGCACCTGAAACTCTGAGCGCACACCAATTGTATTACAAGCATACAAATCAACACCAAAATAAAAGGCCGGATACCAAAAATAAAAACTCTGTCTCAATTCAGCATAAGAACTGGATTTCCTTTATTGTTTCATATAGGGCGCAGCCCTCCCAATGGTTTTCGCACTCTCTAATAGACACAAACCACCGATTTTAAATAAAACAACAAATCACATATCTGCGTTAATTGTGTTGTAATTAACGAATACAATAACCATATATCGATTGTAACATTCCAATGCAAACTATTGCATTTGCCAGAACGTAAACATTTTCATTTCTGTGTTAAAACAATTTTATACCATACATCTACACCCAGAAACGCTTTTCCCACTGTAGAATTACGTTTTTGCCTTGCTGGTCTGAAACAGGAGGTACCTAACCTTCGCTCTGCTCCATTAACTTGGATCCTTCTGCGTTTTTCTTTCAATCTGTAGTCATTTGGAATGCGCTGTCAATGATTGACTCCTCCCAAAATGGTGATTCGAGCCCAACGCATCGGAAGCCACAAGACTTTGTTTCATATCGAATCCATTATTCGATATGCCCAAGTCAATTGAATTTTTTTTCGTGTTCCAATACACAACGACCAGTTAATGCATATCCAATCTGATTCGTTCTACAACTGGAAATTAACAACCTTCAGGATTTGAGGCGAAATTTCAGGAATCACAATTCCTAATCCGGCATTGTTCCGAGATCCACGCAGTCTGTTTTCTTGATTATCCTCTGTGGGAAGATTATACGCACAAAACTTAACACATATCACAGATATTTGAATTGAAACCACAGTTCAGCATTCCATTAATTCGAATCAAATCTGTTACATTTATAACACAGATTTCCATCACACATTGGCGCAAATAATATTTTTTTTATTCCTAGGCAACAGCAACAATAATAAAATAACAGAGATTTGTTTCGATGACTTCACACACAGAACGATCTCCAATTTTATTCAAAAAACACAGTCCTCGTATTTAATTGGAGCTTTTTGCCCAAAAACAAAACAGTCACACCACACCTACGCTCCTCTCAATCTCTTTGCTTTTTCATTTTTTTATGTATTTCCTCCACTAATTGCTCTAACAAACAGCTAACATAATCTCCTACTATTAGAGAAAATCTCAATAAAACAGTTGCATTTATCACTAATATAACAAACTATATGAAGAATCGACCTTCTCAGTAAAACTGAGATTTAACAAACAGTAATAAAATTCACCCTGTCAGACCACAACATGTGGACAATTTTCCACATTGCTGGTCAGTTCCGATGCTCCTGCATCAGACTCCCGGAGAAGAAAAAATTGATTCCTAAAACTTTCAGGATTTATAAATCTTATATACTTAGAGAGAGATTAGTATAATTGGCTGTTTGTTGCTAGTTACCTTTTGTACTAGAGAGATCGGTCTTGTCCGCAAGACGGATTAATCTACACAACAGGGGGAAAAATGGAAACATCGTCGTTGTCATCGGCAGTATGTCGCTCTTGAACATGGCACTTGTATGCATTCGTGTCGGGTTGGGGACATCTCATCTCGTTTCTTCACTTTGCCTCTGTGGGTTTGGATAATCCTTTTGACCTCTCCTCTGCTCATTGCCTTGTCACCATGACCTCTGATCCATTGATGTCAAATGCTGCCAAGTCCACTGTCGTGCCGTTTATATGTTCAAGAGAAGTTGGCCTCTGCAAATATCAACCTTCCTCTGATTCTCATACGATCCAGATTCACAACAAAAACATCATGTTCCTCTGTCTCGTGTCGATGATGTGGGAAAAATTATGGCCCACCTTCGATCAAGGTCACTTCCTGTCGACTTCAGCTCATTATCCAGGAAGTTGATCTAGAGACTCCTTTATGGTACCCAGAGCTCGTATGCCTCACGGTGTTCACGTATTCGAACAGGTTCTCACCATTATTTCCATCTTGTTATCTCCGCGGGGTGTTCAATGCAACCATCGATTCACACGCTCGCATTGCACTGCACATCTGAGGGCCATTGTCATTATTGGTGGTTTCTCTCGCGTCTGTTAACAGCTTTCATCATTGGCTGGTAATCAGACGATATTCCTGCATGTTCGACTTCAGCTCATATATTCGCATGCTCGAACTTGTACTTTGTTTGGGTCGAGATGGAGCGCAAAACCCTGGATTGTGTCTGTTGTAATCCAGGCTGCGATTGTGGATTATTATCATTATGTATATGACTCATTGATTGGATGGCTGCGACCATACCTGAGTCTATTTATTTGATCCGCGCTGGATGGCTGCGTCCATACCCTGGATCTGGATTATAGTGTACTCTATTTCGGATGGCTGCGCCCATACCACACATACATCATGTACTTGAGATATCAGTTGTATTTTTCTGCGCAGGTTTTCCTGCCATGCGCTCGAAGCAGAATATATTTTTTGTAGTGCTGGCCTCATCCTCCTGCCTCATACCCCAGGGGGCATATGTTACACATTAATTTGTCACCGTCCCTTCCATTCCCCGTCTCGCACAATGGAGGACCCATTTTGCGACCTGTGAACATTGTCATGCCTTGAAATCATCATCAATGCATTCCTCTAAGCATGAGATTCAATTTCCTTAAAGACATCTCCTTGCAAAAAATCATGAAAACATCTCCTTTTGCATTGGCGTGGGCAGAGAGTTCATCACTCGTGCCAATGGGGAAAATCCTACAAAGAGGCTGCGCCAACTGGCGCTCTATCCCAGAGTCGCAGTTGCGCCAGCCAATTTAAGGAGTGTTTTTTTAAATAAAGATGGCGGAATTTGTGTTTCAACAAACTCAGAAACCATTGTCTATCTTGAGTTGGGAGGTTTGGCTGCGGGAGTTCTATGGAAGGGAGGTGGTTTTGCCACCTCCCATGGAACCTTCCTTGTTGATAGGGCCAATCCCACAATAATAGGGATCCCAACTCCCTCCCCCATCTATAAAAGCCTACTCAATTCCATGGCAAGCTAGTCTTGAAGTGCCTAAGCTTTGAATCTCCAAATTCCCAAGAGCCTTTACGCTGTAAGAGCCCTCTTTCTTCCCTTAAGGCCGACTCAAGTAAGGAGACTATTGTCGAGAGACTCGGGAGAGGTTTGCCCTTTCCCTGGTGAGCTTTGCGAGACATGAATGACTGGAGACCCATCCGAAGGAGACCACGACGTCAGAACTTTGGTTGTAATCTCTTTCGATTGTTATTTAATGAATGATTACGATTATGGTTCCACTGCTTATCAACACACATGACAGGATCTCATAATCGATATTTAGTTGTGCATGCTTGATTTTTATGCTTGTATCCTTTTGTTTTTTGGCCGTGCAGTGTGTCCATCCGCGGAGACCGGGATATCTGTGATCTCGTCGAGGTCAAGAATGGGCGCTCTCTTCTTCAGATCGTAGCATTGGATTCCAGGTAGGCCTCCATCTTTGGTCTTTTCATTCGTAACTAGGAACTTGCGTTGTAACATTTCGTGATTGTTGCTAGACCCCTGCTGGGCTAGTAGGGATCGCCTCTGTCCGCAGAGGGGATTTACCTCCTCAACACTAGGACTATAGAAGATATCCAGTGAAGGAATTTCCTCAACTTGTAACACAATCTGTTCTGTAGGGTAAGACAAAATGATCTCTCGATCATGAGTTTTTGGAACTTGTTGTAGTGGAAAAATAGTTTCCTTTAACTTTTGGAAATGTTCAAGTGTTTGAAAACTAGTATCTTGATCATTATATGGATTGGGAGTTTCTATTGCTTTAGAAAACTCATCCCATTCACTACTTAAATTCTTTGGTTGGGACTTCCCTGACTGATCAAGTGTATCTTGACTGTGCTGGAATTCTTGAGAAGTTGACTCTATTCCATTACTTCCTTTTTTCTCTTGCATCTCAATCTCTTGGATTACTTAATCAATTATCCTTTCTGTTTTTGGATTGATTTTCAGAATGATACGAATTATGAGATTGATGCTCTGATTGCCCCGAATCATCTTTAGACATGTCTTTTGCTTCATTATCCAAGCTAATACTTGGAGTAGGTCTTTTGACATCTTCAATAGTTAATAAGTCAAGAGGAATTCTCTCTAATATATTATTTCTGTATGTTTGGAAGGCTTCCAAATCATCTTGGTTGAGTTCATTGGATGCAAACTTAAGTATATTTGAAAAATTTTCCATACCTTGTAAGAAAGCATAAAATCTGTCTATTTCTTTTACAAAAGGCTTCATTTTGAGCTCAGTGATGTAGTTTTTAATGAAATCATTTGGATCATATGGTCGCTTTGGAATTATTTCCAAATTCAATAGATTAATCTTCGAAACTTCCTTGTAGGCATGACCACTATCAAAAAGTGCAAAAGTACTGCACTGTAAGGGAAAATTAGGTCAAACGGCCTTCTTAGCATCTTTTAGCTGTTTAGAAATACCATTAACAAGTTGGTAGGCTATCTCTCTTGCAAGTAACTTATCAGGAACATAATATGGTATGGCGTGGGGAGAAGCATAACTCCAAAATACTCTGACATATGTGAAACTCTCCTTTGCAAGCCATCTAGCAATAGAAAGAATATATGTACTAGCGTCTTTGGAAACCATAGGGGCTTTCTCATTGAATATCATTGGTGCATAGGTAACATGAATATATGGAAAATTTTGTAAAAATGGAAATGGAATTCTGAATCCCAAAGGGCTTTGTGGTAAATGTGGATTGGAGTAGGGTCTTGGGTAGTCCATTTCCATCCCATGGTAGGAAAACTAGAAGAAAGGCAGATTGCATCCATGACATAGGCACTCATGTAAAAGGGAGGTATTTATCTATATGAAACACTCATTTTATTCCTATACTCCATTATGTGTCTAGCTAAATTATCAGATAGGATATTTTCCCAATTCAGAATCAAAGAATTGATGATTGCGTCAATTAATGGGACCGAATCTACTGAAAACCTAGTGGTATCAGGTTTCGAAAACAATCTACACAACATACCGACAGCATAACAGTAAGGGGAATGAATTTGGGAAATTGGGTATGTACCGAGTTTATCTTTATTACGTTTGCCTTGGTATTCTTTCCATTCCTTTATGACTTTCATCATATCTGGATTTTTTGTTCTAAAGCTTCGAAGAAAAGCCTTGTCATATTTCTGCTACAGGGAGGGTAGATGGTACATTTCCTGTAAATATTCTGCCCTAAATGACCCAATATTATCGACTTTTAAATATTTGAATGTTCTGTATTCTATGCTTAAGTGGTCGATCACCCACTTAAGCATGTCTGTGTAAGGGATAATTTTTGGCCTTACGACTATCTTGTGGATGAATGAACATGCAACGTCAAAGTAAGTCGCGTCTGAAGTAACTGACATGCCTGTTGTAGTGACTTTGGTTATTACCCTTGGATTTTCGTCCTCGAAAATCTTACACATTGCCTCCCATGAAGAAATTCCACAATACTTGTAACAGGTGGTGTTTGAAAACAGGGGAGACATATTTGAGTTTTCGGTAGACAATGCTTTGTCAATTTCTTTGTCTTTCTTGTTCATTTCAATATTCCTCACTTCGTTAAGTGGTTTCCTGATTTCAAGCAAACAGAGTGAACATTAAAAATATATGGAATAGAGAGACAAATCCATCATTCATGCATGAATAGATATGAATCTATCAAAACCTTACTTTTCTATTAAATTCTATTAATCACTGATAATCATTTTAAATCAAATCTCTTACACCTTCACACGAAATGGCTATCAATCAATTTTAAGACGTTGGATGTTGTATTTCGGTTTGACATGACATAAGTTATTTTTCATGCTTGAGTAATTAAATGCCATTCATTCGCATATCACAAATTATAACTTTTATCGTTTACGATGTTACCCATAAATTCCATGAAATACGATCTGCACAAATCGCACATCGCAACTTTTATGCAGTAAATGGATTTGCTTTTGGTTAATTCTTGCGAAATTAGAAATGTGCATTCAAGAAGTCAAGCAGCTGCGCTTTATGGGACTTTAGAGTTTTATATTTATTGTTTTGTTGGCTCTTTGGGTTTGCATAATCACAACTCATATCGAATTGCTTTATAAGTTTGATCGTTTAAATGAGGTGCAATGCGATTTTTGTTTATCACGATGATTAAAGATTTTGAAATAAGATTTAATATAACTTCAGAAAAGGCCTAGCACATTTCGCAACCCACGTGACTTAGTGGGTTTCAAGTTTTTTTGGTTGTAATTTATGCGGTTTGCAATGCACACTAAGGAATAAAGCGTAAAAGTACAAAGAAACTTTATTTCCTAAAGTTTTTTGACTTAAAGCTAAAAATAAATGAAAATGAATTTCCTAATTATTTATAAAGGGTCCCCATTTAATAAACATAAATGGGGGGTGTTGTATAGTACAATAATTGGTGATTCACTTGGGAGAACTAGCTATCTCTGACTAACTTTTTGAAAATTAAAAAACTTTTTTGAAATAAAAAATAGTTGCATGAATTAATTTCAAACAAATAATATATTACTAGGCAATGAAATCTCTCTTAATTAAAATTCATAATAATCTCTCTCTTAAATTTATAAGTATGAGAATATATATCAGTCTTTACTCAGTTCAAAAAGATAAATCAGGTGGCTCTTACATATCGACTTTATAAATATTTACTCTTTTATCACAGGTAGAGCCTCTGATCCAATAGGCAATTTAAGCTCTTGGGAGGGTTACCTTTTACCCAACAATGATTCACTATCCCATCCAGTGTTTCTTATAATTTCCAAAAATAAATTCTAACTTTATACAATCGATCTTTTTGAAACTTTTCTTTTTGTATCATATTTTTATTTACTTAAAAGCCATTGTCTTGTCTTGGTAACCAAATAATGACAATGCCATTCAATAGTTGTAATTGAACTGACCAAGCTGGCTCTTGATGATACCCCTTGTCCTCTTGATATAATCTCAAGTCATTACCCTGTTTTGGTAGGCAGTATTGGTAATGTCAGTTCAACTATTTCCCTATGAAGATGGTAAATAAGCTCATGATGAGACTTATTATCTTTTAAGCTTTTCTAGTTATAATATTTTTTGAATTTCTTTAAAAAATGAATAAGTTTTCTCAGATGGGGTGAATCATTGGTCTTTTTGAGGATTCTGGATGATAATGTTTAGTTTTAGATTGCTTTTATGTAGAAGAGTCTTTACTATGTTAAAGATTCTTTTCTTGAATGATAACAGAATAATCATGCTATATAAGGATGAGAGTTCATCAAAGAATAAATATCTTTAGTGAAATTGCATCTTTCAGTGAAAATAAAATCTATTTGTCTTTCAAATATTTCGACTGTTTCCTTAACATTTCTTATTTCTATAAGCGATAAATCAAAAATATCATCTGAGATGTTTATTTTGAAAAATCCAAAAATTTATAATAAGCAACTTTTATTTTTCTAAGAAAAAGAAAAAGACACTAGTATACAAGGAATATAAGGGGTTACCTCTTTTGAAAAGTATTTTTTCAAAATCTGCCCATTAACAGGAAAAGAATCTCTTTTTCCTGATAGATCTTGCAATAAAAATATAGATGGGCCTATTTTTTCAATTATTTGAAATAGAGCTAGCCAAAGTTTTTGAAACTTCGCATGTTTACCTTTTTCCTCATGTGCTTTGTCCCATTTCAATACCAGATCACAAATTTGAATTTTTTTTGGAGTAACAGAAGTTGAATCAAATGAGGCTTTTACTATCTGTTGATGATGAGAATGGGTATGCTTAGTTTTTTCTCTTTCTTCTTCTAACTTAAGAATTTCACATTGTCTAAGTTGTAAAGAAGAAGAAGGAGATTCATCAATAAATTGTACTAAGGAAAGAGAGGGAATAACTACATTGGTAGGAAGAACAAATTATTTTCCATAGAAAATATTGAATGGGGAAGTGCCAATAGAATCTTTCTGAGTTATTTGGTTTGCCCAAAGACCAAAGATTAATGATTTATGCCAATTTCATTTGTTTTATCAACAGTTCTTTTAATTACTCTAATCAAGTTTTTGTTTGTGGATTCTGCGGAACCATTTCCTTGTGGGTAATAATTTGTAGAATACTCAAGTTTAAAACCTCTTTTGATTGCAAATTCCATCATAGCAGTTCCGGAGAAGTAAGATGCGTTGTAAAACATTAAAGCAGTAGGTAAGCCAAACCTAGTTATGATATATTGGTCGATGAAATAAATGATATTCTCAGAATTGGCTACTTTTAATGGAATTTCTTCCACACATTTAGTAAAGTAATCTGTAGTTGTGAGAATATATCTATGTTGTTTGGAAGAGTTAGGAACAATCTCACCGATTATATTTAATCCCCATTGTTCAAATGGTTGTTTGATATTGATTGGATGTAATGGGAAGGCTAGCTTCCTTTGTCTTCCAGATGTACTTTGACACACTTTGCATTTTCTTTCATATTTGTGAGCATATTTAAAAAGTGTAGGCTAATAGTAACTTTCATGCAGGATTTTGTGTGCTATCGTATTTCCTCCAAAATGTCCTCCATCCGGTCCATCATGGAGTTCCTGCAAGAATTTCTCTGCTTCAGATTTTTCTAAGCATCTTAGTAGTACAGAATCAAAATTTCTCCTAAACAATACATCATTGATTAATTCATATTGCTTGGCCTTTAACCTCAAAGCCCGTTTTGTTTTGTTACTAATTTGGGTTGGAGCATATATATTCTTCAAATAAAATATGAGATCAATGTATTGAGAGTGTGCATCGTTGAGGCTTACTTTTGATATTTGCACATTGTTACCTGAATCTTCTTCTGATGATAGATGTGATGCTCCTGTAAGAATTCTACAAAAACCTTAACCCCTAACAACTTTAGAGGGTCTTATTTCTACATCATATTCTTGTAAAGCGGTAACCTAGTTAGCCCTTTTCTCTCCTAATTCTCTTTTCATTAATAGTTGTCTCACTGCAGAGAATGGATCTATGATTTTGGTGTGAGTTTTTTTAGAGAAATGGCTTGAAATTATTTATAGCCTTAAATACAACAAATTCTTGCTTTTCTACAGATGAATAATTTAGTTCCACACCTTGCAAATTGGAACTGAAAAATGATATTGGTGCTTCAATTTGTTGGTCATTAAGCTGTGTTAAAACAACATCGTATGATGTATCTGATGAAAAAGTATATAAAGTAAAATGATTAAGAAAATTGGGGGTAGTCAGGAATGGAGCATTGACAATTGATTTCTTAATCAAATAAAATGCTTCTCTTTCATTATGTCCCCATTTAAAGACTGGATTTTTCTTAGTCATGTTTTGTAATGGTAAAACTATTTGTGAAAAGTTAGAGACACAAATTTTAACAAAACTAATTTGCCCAAGAAACGACTGCATAGCTTTCTTGTTACGAGGGAAAGTAATTATTTTAACCTCTTCAATTATTTCAGGATCAATATAAATACCTCTTTTTGACACAATAAATCCTAAAATTTTTCCTTCATCTAATGAAAAAAATGATTTCTTTGGGTTTAATGAGATGCCATACCTTTTACATTGCTCGAAGACTTGCATTAGGTCATTCATATGATTGGTTACTTGTTTAGAAAAGACTGTAATGTTATCTAAATAAATAACCATTGATTTATTTATGAGCCCCTAAAATTTGTGTCCATAGCTCTCTAAAAAGTATCACTTGCATTAATTAATCCAAATGGAATCTTTTGATAGGCGTAAGTTCCCAACTTAGTGTTGAATGTAGTCTTTAATTTGTCATCTGGATGTATGAGAATTTGGTTATATCCCGAGAATCCATCTAGAAAGGACATAAGTTCAAAACAAACTACTGTATGCAGTACTTGTTCCATGGTTGGTAATGGAAATTTTTCCTTTTGACATGCTTTGTTTAAATTCCTAAAATCAATACAAATTCTAATATCGACATTCTTCTTCCTGACAGGTACCAAATTTGATACCCATTTAGAATGCCTGACTGGAAAGATGATTTTTTCCTTGAGGAGTTGTTGAAGCCTAGAAAATCTCTGCTTCAAACATCGGGGAAAACCACCCGGTCGGGACCTTAAGACAACTCCTTTTCCGTTTGGTATGGTGGCTCCGACTGGATTTAAAGGACCAGTTTCCTTGTAACTAAATGGATTGGATTGGATGGGTGGAAATGGGACTAAATTAACTGAAATAAAACTATCTAATTTAAGCTAATTACTGATAAAGAAATTCTAATACTAACCCGGGTAATTATATGTGAATACAACTTAAGATTATTCCAATTCAACAATAACCATGAAAATGTATTATTAATTAAATTGAAATGTGCAGAAACAAATAAAGATAAATTTGTTTAAGAAATTAAATAGAGTTGTATTAGCATATTGCATTCATCATTGTATACCATCTATATATATACTTATAAAAGATAACGTTTCAATTATACTCAGAAATAATATATAAAAGGAAGCGTTGTGAAAACAAATATATATAAATGATAGCAATTTTAAAACGAATATCATAAGACAAAAGAAATCAACAGTGAACAGATAGAAATACCTTGTTCATCTTGAGGACTTTCAAATGCAATATGATACTCTATCCAATAACTATGATGCAAAAATCAAATTCCAAAGGTACAGAAATGCAACACTTCAAAGATAATTTCGCATGAAAATCACCATATGTGATCCTTTTTAAAAAATATATAAGACAATGGAGTACGTAAATGCAATCTCCAAGTCCAAAAATATTAAGATCCAGGACCGCTCTCTAAATGCATGAGAGGGGGTTTAAATACTACTTAGCTAAATCTAAAAATAGTTTATTACAAAAAATTAAGGATTCGGTTCAATGACCAGTCCTTTTCCTAGGCTAAAATATAGTGAAATTAAAACTAAATCTATCTATCTATGAATTTGATCTTTAAACTTGCAGGGCATCTAGCATAGTTTTGAGAAGATGCGGTTGACCGACTTCGAATTCAACTGTATCTGAAAAACATGAGTCGGCAAGCGTAAGAGCAATCTTCTCCGTAGCATTGATGATACAATTAAGCGCCTTGTCTTTGACCGTGTGGCTTCACCAAGTACATCCAGTATGAGTCCCAATTTAATCTTGTCGACCCTTGGATGGATTTTGCTCTTTCTTCTCGCCTTTTGCCTCCATTTCGTTTGCAATTGGTTTGCTCGTGGGAGATATCCCTGGAACAATTTCCGGGATCAAATTAGCTTTGTGTAAATTGTCATTTACACAATTAGTGAGAGTGTTTGCTGCCGTAGTCGCCTCCTCTGCTTGCCTTCTACCTTATCCGATTTGTGCATCCCAATTATTGAACAATATTTCTTTATGGTTTTTCATTAACGATGGGTGCACCATCTTTTTTCTCGCCTTCTTTCCGTCTTTTTCCATGCCGTGATAATCATTGATATTTTCATTAATTAAATCATAATCATTTCGTAAATCTACGACATGATTTGTGATTTTATCGCTCTCTTGGCACAAAGAATTCCATTGCAAGATTTTTTGCGTAAAAAACTTCCTCTTGTTGCAGTAGTTGATTGTTCAAAGAGATGGTTTTTGAAATGAATTTTGAAGCTTAGGATCATCTTTATGCTGATCCTGGATAATCCGTATTTGTTTGTCTTTATCGCCCAAGCTTTTTTGATGTCCTATTTGCATTTCTTGAAGTTGTTGTTGTAACTCTTCAAGTTTCAATTGTGCTTCCTTATTGGCTCTGTACCGTTGTGTAAATTCATTTGTTGCGAGCTTTTACACTGTTTCTTCTTTTTTCATTCAACAAAGTTGTATCTCAAATGCTTTATCAATTGTTGCGAGAGCATAAGCTCCCGTATTTGAGATAAATTAGTGAGATTATGAGTAGGTTACTGCGGGGATCTTTCCACAAAACATCTACTTGTTCCGCTTCGGTAGCAATTGCACTCTCTATTTTTCTCTTTTTCCTCTCGTCTCTTCACTATTGCTTTGTATTTTGGGGCTGTAGAATACATCCGGAGGGAGGAATTTCCTCTACATTAAGTACAATTTCGGAGGAGGATGTGATTGGTATGTGCTCATCGACTCGCGATCTGTGCTCTGCTTGTTCCCGTGTTCAAAAACTTTGGTTGTCTGGACTGAGTCCGTACATTCCGTCCTTATAAATTAATCAATTGGTTAAAGGTTTCCCATTCTTTTGTCTAACTCAATGGTGATCGGTCGTTGTCTGTACATTGGTTGGAGGAGGATTTGTCCGTTGAGAAGTCAAAATTTCGTCATTGAGTAAGTTCTTTTGATTGTGCGAGAAATCTTTAATGGATTCTTCCATTTTATCTTCCTTTTCTTTAGACTTATTGGAATGTTCGTAATCTCTCGCTGTATTTTGATTTAGATTTACCCTGTACTTGAGCTACGTTAAGACCAACACTAGGAGTTTGTTTCCCTTGCGGGCTCTAAGCGTAGATTATCCAAAGGAATAGGAATTAGTCTTCTTTCTCTCGTAAAGCTTGAATTTCTGAAATCTCCGGGAGATAGCTGCGCTTGAGTTGAATTCAAAACTTCTTTGAATGAATTTCTTGCTTGGAACATATCATCAAAAGATCCTGTTTCCCAGGAAAATTCCCCTTACTTTGATTGCATTGGTAAAATTCTTAACAATATAATTTGGGTCGAATAACCTTCTCGAAAATTTGAACAACTCGTAGGCATGTAATTTTGCCTATCTCTTGAAATGCATGACCAATATCAAACAGTGAAAATGTTCTCACATTTTACGGGAAATTGTGGCCAAATGCCCTTTTTCTTTTCTTTTAAATCTTTTTTATACCTCCCCGGCCACAGTCGATAAGAAAATTTTCCTGAGCTACAAGTCTATCTGGAACATATAGGGGTAACACATGGGGAGAAGCATAACTTCCAAAAACCCTAATATAAGTGAAAAATTCTTCTCCAAAACCATCTCGCGACGGGGAGAATATCAACCTCTCGTTTCGAGGATAACCTTGGGGGCATCCTTATTATACAATGTTACTGTACAATGGCAACATTATTCCTTGACAAATTTGGTAAAAATGGGGGACAAAAATTAGACTCCCATAGTTCTTTATGGTACACATGAATGGGCAAAGGATCGTGGATAGTCCATTTCTGTACCATCAAAGGGAATTTAGAGACATAGCGAGATGGCGTCCATGACATAAGCGAGATAAATAAAAAGGCGGATAAACCCTGACGAGAAATATTTCGTTTAGACCGGTAGTGAAAAATAGCGAAGTGGTAAAATTATCGGATTGGATTTTGGCCCGAGTCTACAATTGTAGAATTAACGGCCGCATTCAACAAAGGAAGCCATTCGGGTAAGATCATATTTATGTCGGGCTTTTCCAAAAAAGCCCGCATAACATGGCAAAGCAATAAAACAACAAGGAGAGGTAAGTGAACCGTCGTGTCGTACATACCTTGTTTGTTTTTCTTCAATGGTTCACTTCTTTTGGTTCACTCCTTTGTGCATTCTACCAAATTTGCATGTTCTCCGGCAAAAATCTTCCATGAATTGTTTGTTGAAAGTCGCACGAGGTTCGGCAACTTATACATTAATCTCGGATCTTCTATGGTGAATGACCCGATTAGCTCTTCGGATGGAGTTCGAATTGTCATGTCTGAAATATCTATGCTATCCGACACCCATCTCACCATGTCCGTATATGGGATAATCCTTGGCCTTGCCGTTTTGCTATTCTATGTAGAAATGAGCAAGCCAAGTCTCTAAGGGTTGTCGGACGTATTCTTGGAACCTGTCGTAGCCGCAACTTTTATCACCACAGGGATTTTCTTCTTCTAACAAAGTTATACATTCCTTCCCAAGTGGATATCACCGCATCCTTGTTACTGAGCGGTCTCTGCACATAGCGAAGCCATTTCTTTGTTTTTAGAATTTGAGCTCTTCTCCTTCTTACCCATAGTGTTTAGTGGAAGCTTTGTATAGACGTTTGCTCCTTCGTGCTCGCGTTTTACGAGTAAATGAGAGTAATGATATAAGAAAGGTGATGAGGCTATTTTAAATGTGAAAGCGGATGAAATATAATATTTTAATTGTGAAATGACTTTCAATCTAAACACAATCTCATTTACCATTAATAATCAATCCAATCATTTAATTTAATCATTAAAGCGCATAACGGATTTGACATATGGGAAGATTTCCTTGGGATAGCGCGCCTACATGAATCTGCGACATTGCGATCTGCAATTTGCTGCGCAATATTGCAATATCGCAATGTCGCAATATCGTAATATCACAAAATGAAGTCATCGCGGTTATGAAAATAGCGCAAAAGCGGAAATTGCGCAATAGCGCAAAAGCGCATGTCGCAAAATCGCAAAAGTGCATATTGCAAAATCGCAAAATCGCATATCGCAAAATCGCAAAAGCGCATAATTGAAAAGAGCGCAAAAGATATTCATTAATCATTTCTGTTTTCTGCGCTATGCGATCTACGACCAATGCGTTTTATAAAAGATATATACCATTTTGTTATGGATGCGCTATCTTGTTTGAAAGAGCAATTTTATTATAATCTATCATAAACTTAAGTGTTTCTTAATATTCTTTCTAAGGGATTAGGTTTATGATAGAAAGTTTTATTTGAAAAGGCAAACAAATCCTAATTGATATTTTTGGATTTTAAACTGATAGTCCTCATTTATTTAGTATTATTACTAATCTTAAATAAAAAGGGGGGTTGTTGTCTAGTCACAATAATTGGCGATTCAACGAAAGAAACAGCTTTATCTCTAAAAAAATAAAATGAACATTCTATCTTTAGTAAGTAAAGGTTTTTAAAGATAATGAAAACTATCTTAGGATAATTCAAATAAAATGTAACTATGAAAAAGAAATAAAAATCATTTCATAATTTATTTCTAATTCCTTTAAGAAATAAAAACATTTTGGGTTATCTCAAGCTTTGATTGGTGTTAATAATGAAGTAAGTGGATCTCTCCAAGTTTTGGTTTTATAATATACTCTATTGCCATAGGTATTGCCTCATGTCGACAGAACGTTCATAGTCTCGACGAGGTTACCTTTAAACCATTAACCATTCATTGTCCCATCCAACTAAAATTATGACTTTTTAAAAGATAAATTCATAAGACCTATTATCTCATGCTTTTTGTCTTTTATTTATTTTTCTATTTTAAGAGCCATTGTTCGGTTTACGACCAATTAATAACAATGCCATTCACTAGTTATAATTAAATCTGAACAAGCCGGCTCGTGATGAGACCCCTTGTCTTATATTTATAAGCCATTACCCTATTTTGGTATGCGGTATTGTTAATGCAGCTTTATTACTCCTTATGAACATGGTAAGTCAGCTCGTAATGAGACCTCTTATCTCTTAAAATTTTCAGTATAATTTCTTAGAATTACATTCTAAAAAAATCACAACTTAAATGGATGGGGGTGAAATAGTTTTATCCTTAAGAATCAATGGATGACAATTTTCGAGTTTTTTGAGTTCCAAAACTTTGAAAAAAAATCTTTACTTTGATAGATAACCTTTCTCTGCTTAATAAACTTATAATGATTTACATTCTTCTCAAGTTTTCAAAAAGATCATGTAAATGATTTAAATAATCTTTCAAAGTTTAACATCTTATTTTTAAAACTATTCAAAAACCGTGATCATTACTTTAAAAATTCTTATTTTACACAAAATAAATATTTATGATATTTTTTCAGAAGAAATTTTTTTAAATAGTAAACAATCAATCGTAGACTCATAAACAACCTTTATTTGTAAAAACAAAAAACAAAGTCAAAAAACTTTGCAGAAAGAAATATGTACGATTTAAGAAGGGGTTACGTCCTTATGAAAAGAATTTCTTCAAGATAAGCCCATTTTACTGTGAAGAGATCCTCTCTTACTCCGTTAGATCTTGGAGTATGAATGTATTTTTAGCTTATCTTCTCAACGATCCGAAATGGTCCAAGCCACATTTTTCTGAAATTTGGTATGTTTACCTTTTTCTTCGTGTGCTTTATCCCATTTCAAAAACGAGATCACCAATTGACAAAATTTTTTGAGCTAGGGTAGAACTTGCATCAAAAGAAGATTTTACAAGATTTTGATGTTTTTTCATGAGTAATTTTTGCTTTATCCCTATCTTCTTCTAATTTAAGGATTTGATCATATCTCAATTGAATGGATGAAGAAGGATTTTCTTCAATAACCGCACTAGGGCTAATGATGGAAGAGTTAAATTTGATGGTATCATATCTTCTTTTCCATAAACCAGATTGAAAGGTGAAGTCCCTATTGAAGCTTTTTTCGAGTGATACGATCGGCCCATAACGCAAAGATTAAAGATTTATGCCAATTCTTTTTGATTTTGATCAACGATCCTTTTAATGATTTTGATAAGGTTTTTATTAGTGGATTCAACCCAAACCATTACCTTGTGGATAATAATTTGTCGAATATTTTAATTTAAAACCTCTTTTGACTCCAAATTCAATTAAACTATTTCGAGAGAAATAAGATGCATTATCAAAGACAAGAGCTTGAGGTACACCAAACCTGGTTATGATGAATTGATCTATGAAATCAATAATTGCACTGAATTGGCTACCTTCAGCGGGATTGCCTCTACCCATTTTGTAAAGTAATCGATGCGGTAAGGATGTACTTGTCTTTGTTTGGAAGAATGAGGTACTATCTCACCAATAATGTCAAGCCCCCATTGTTCGAATGGTTGTTCAATAGTTACCCGTGTTGCAAGGAAAAAGTTTGGTTTCCTTTGTCTTCCACTTCGAGCTTTGACAAATTTGGCACTTCCTTACGTAATCATGCGTATCTTTAAAAAGGGTAGGCCGGTAATAACCAACACGAATTATTTTGTGAGTCGTGGTATCACCTCCAAAATGACCTCCTCACTAGTCCATCATGCAATTCGCAAAACTCTTTGACTCGAGTCTTTTTCAAGACATCTTAATAAAATTGAATCATAATTTTTTCTAAATAACACATTATCAATGATCTCATATTTAATAGCCTTTTAACCTTAAAGCACGTTTACTCTTATAAGCTCGAGATTAGAAGGAGCATACCCATTTTTCAAGTAATAGATAAGATCAACATACTCGAGATCCGGAATTTGTAACATTTATCCGACTTACTTGAATATCTTGATTTGAATCTTGATTTTTACGGTATATTATGAGCTCCCCGCCAATAATCTGCCAAAAACTCTTGTCCTCTCAACAATCTTAGTCGGTTTTAATATCAATATCATATTCTTGCAAGGTTGTTACGGTTAGCTCTCTTTTCTCCTACTTCTTTTTGAATTAATAATTGCCTCACACGGTAGAATGGGACAATGATTTTTGTATGTGTTTTCAAGAGAAAAGGTCTGAAATGTTTGATTGATTTAAACAAAACAAAGGCTTGTTTTTTCAACATTTCGAATAATTAAGCTCAACTCCTTGTAGATTTGAGCTAAAGAAAGAAAATTGGTGCTCGATTTCTTGATCATTGAGTTGTGTTAAAACGGTCGCATAGGATGTTTCGATAGCGGAGTATACAAAAGTAAAAATCTTTAAAAAAATCCAGGGTATTCAATCGTCGGTGCATTAATGATCGCTTGTTTGATTGAATCAAAAGCTTCTTTTTCTTTATGCGTCCCATTTGAATATTGAATTCTTTCTTGATCATATTTTGCATAGGTAAAACAATTAAAGAAAAATCGGGAATAAATCTTTTAACAAAATTGATCTGTCCAAGAAATGATTGCATGGATTTTTTGTTATGTGAGTAAAGAAATATCGGAAATTTCTTTCACTCTATCCGGATCAATATATATACCATATTTTGACACAACAAATCCTAAGAGTTTTGCTTCATCTAAAGCAAAGAAATATTTCTTTGGATTTAAGGAGATACCAAACCTTCTACATCTTTCAAATATTTGTTTTAAATCATGTAGATGATTGGTTCTCTTTTGAAAATACTCGTTATGTCATCAAGATAAACAACAACCCGATTTATTGATCTGACCTTTGAATGCTATATCCATGGATCTTTGAAAAGTTGCTCCCGCATTTATTAGACCAAAAGGCATTTTCGATAAGCATAAGTTCCCCATTTTGTTCGAAAGTTGTTTTCAATCGTCATCCGGATGAACTAAAAACTTGATTATAGCCCAAAAATCCATCGAGAAAAGACATAATTTTCAGTAACCGACTACCTTTTGAAGTATCCTGTTCCATGGTTGGCAATGGGAAATTGTCTTTTAAACATGCCTTGTTTAAATTTCTCGAAATCATGACGAGATTCTTATATCACCATTCTTCTTCCTTACTGCACCATATTGGAAACCCAATTTGAGAGTGCTCCGATCGGAAAAATGATTTTGGCTTTCAAAAGTTTATCAAGTTCGATTTAATTTGACTTTCGAGATTTGGATGGATCTTTCTCAACTTCGTTGAACAAAGTTTAATATCAGGGAAGCATTGGAATCGTGTGTTGAATAGTCCGAAGTATTATATGTTTTTTAGATCATCATAATTCCAAGCAAAAACGTTTTTATACTTGTTCAACGAGTTTAATGAATGCATTCCTTTCCTTTGGTGTTAAATTGAGTCCTAAGTTAACGTTTTGAGGTTTAGAATCGAACCAAGATTTACTAATTCAAACTTCAAAGTGGAACTTTGAAGTTTCGTATTAACAACTTTCTTGAATCTGTCTCTAATGTCATATAAATCCTCTAATTTAACAACAAATTTTGGAATGGGGTTTTCATTACCTTTTGAAGCAATTTGTAAATCATGATCATATTCGTCAATAATTTGCTCATCATATGATTTCTCTCAAGTCATGAAATTTAGAATATCTTTATCATGATAGAATACTCTCCAATTTGTAACATTATCACAGGGACGGATGGACGAAATATCAATTCTATAGAAAACCTATCGAGATCGCAATCTTCGAGCAGGTAGGAGTTTAGATGCAACATTAGCTAACAAGTCAGTCGATGTATTCGATTCCTAGGAATAGGAGAAATATTGAATGCTAAAAAATGAGTGGTGAGATCTTGTACTAGGGTTTGATAGTGTTTAAGATGTCTGAAAGGCAATGAATAGTATTCCTAACTTGTTTTATGACAATTTCGGAATCACCAAAAAACTTTCAAGTATTTAACATCTAACCCTATAGCTTTATAAAGTCCTTGAACCAAGGCTTCATATTCTCGCGGTATTGTTAGTACACTCAAATTATAATCTACATGACAGACATGGTTTTCTCCCCATTTGATCAATTAAGATGCATCCAGCTCGCTCCATCACTAGACTTCGATCCATCAAAAATATAATGACCAAAATAAAGATTTGTATATTGGCTTATCTACAATTACATCGTAAATATTTACAATTCTAGAAGAATCGGATTGTGAAAAATTTTCTATCCGAGAAACAAAAGTATTTACTGAAAAAAGGTGATTGAGGAGCTTTGAAATTTCCAAGAAACGATTCGACTGAATAACCTCCAAGAATATTGTCGTTGAATGCCACAGGTTCATTAGGTTGTTCAAATTCGAGTGACGATGTGCGTCATATGTTTTTCTTGTTCAATTTTTGATTTGATTTGGTTTCCCTTTGTAGGGAAGCCACATGTGTGAATAATCGGTTGAGATATAACCATTAAGTTTCGCAGACTGAGTCTCTGCTCAAGATTAATCCATAGAATTCAGTGAATATCAGCAATCGAGAATATCAATTCTTTGGACAATCCTAGGATCGGAGGCTAATCTGATAGTAACTCGAATTGATTTCTCCTACCACTTGGACTTTAGAGCGATCCAGCTAACGATATGAACTCGCTGATTTTCGTGGTTCAATATTCAATTTAGCACAGGTATTAAGTAGGCATTATATTGGAGGAAGCTCCGAATCAATCAAACAATTGTGCAGTATTTTTATTGTACATTTCATAAGTCAAAAAGAAAAGGAGGAGTTTGAGAATTTGACTTTTCCCCAATGAGCACAATATCGGTAGCATCTACCTTATCCGGTGGCTTACCAGTTCCTCTCATTGCTTTTTGCAACTACACCGCTTGGTAAAGGAGCAATTGGTGTAGCATTTAATTCTTTCAATAACAACTTTTGCTGGTGTTTTAGTTTCTTTGAGTTCATGTAAGGAAATGTTGGCTTTGATCTTTTTTCTATGTCTTCGACAATGTTGTATTCCATAGGATCGACACTACTAAAGTTTTACTTTGTTGATGTGAGAGGATTAGAAAAGGATGAAGCTGATTTTGAGTAGGTGATGGAGAATTTTTCTTCCGCGAGTGGGTTTGTCTTTGGTACTTGGAGTTGTAATTTTCTTTTTTAGGAAATTTTTTGCATTGGTTTCCGCTATAGATTTACTCCTAGTACTTACGGGCATAACTTCTTCACTATCGTAATTAGGAAAAATAAAATCCCACATTCCATTCAATTCAACTATTTCTTCATTTTCGTCTTCTTGATCCGATACTATAGATGTATCTTCTTCTTCTTCCTCTTCTTCCGATTCTGCATTAGAGATTGCATTAGGAGGTTTAGATTCAACTTGGTTTCTTCGAAATTTTCGGAATGGTTTCTTGGTAGAAGTTTCAACCACTTGTTTTTTAATTTCAACCATTTCATTTGACATGGTTTTAAGAACTTTCTGTAAACCTTCCATGTCGTATGGATCTTTGGCATTTTTCTTTGAATCATCTTTGAAGTTGACTTTCTTTGATTTCCTTTCCTCGATAGAATTTTTTCTTTTCCCGAGAAGTAATACGTTTTTTCCACTCTGCAATAGCTTCTTTCATATTCTCGACTAATGTAGGCTTTGCAGTACCTTGTCTCACGAAAAATTGCTATGTTTGAGGGTAAGGCGATATATACCATTCAATTTCGACTCTGTTCACCGGGTTGTGAATACGTATGAATTTTGTTCAAAGTTTGTTGAATCTAGCATTGAATTCTTTTATAGGTTCCTTGGTCTCTATCTTCAAATTTGAGAGATCATTGAGTAAAGTTGCAATTTCTCGGTCATCTCCAAAATTTGGTCAAAAAATGATCTGCAAAAAATGTCCCAACTCGTTATGGATCCGATGGTAATGAAAAAATACCATGATCTTGCTACTCCCGAAGAGTATATGGGAATAATATAACTACAACATCTTCGTGTATGACTCCATTCAAATTTATAGCTTGACATAAAGTTATTGATATTTTCTTCGACTTGAATGTTAAGATCCTGGGCTAAACTTTGGAAGCCATTTTCCGAGGATTGTCCAGTAAATCATGTAAAGGTCGCAACGCATGTTGATCTGCTCCCTGGAGTAGACCATGGTCTCTCGTGCCATTATTGGGACGACTATTGGAGGAGTAGTAGAAACTGGTGGTATTTGAATAGAAGTGGTTGGAATAGATGATGTTGATATTGATGAGGATTGAGGAGAATATGTTTGTGGAGATGATATGGAAACAACTATACTTTGTTGAGTTGGGATTTGAAACATGAGATATTTGAATATTAGAAGTTGAACTTATATTACTTTGCATCGATTCGATTGCGTTTTTCTTGTTTGACTCTACTAGGTAAAGGGAATTCTTTCTGAGAAATACCAAGTTTTTCACTTTGAAGCTCTAGTAAGAGGTTTGGAAGAAACAAATTTTGAAGTTACACTACCTTCGGATATTTCAGACTCTTCAAGAGATAATGAGAATCTTTCAATTTATGAATTAGATCTTGAACCTCAGGAGACCTCGAGGATGTTGTTTGTCTAAATGTTTTGAGATTTTGGTAGTGGGTGTTTGAATATTTTTACTGCAATTTCTTCTCTAGGATTTTGAATTTTCGAAGAAATTGAAGAAGTTAATGAGGGTGTTTGCTCTCGGAATGGCTTGTGGATAAATATTTACTTGCCATTCATAGCTCGAGCCCTCCTTCTAGCGCTAAAAATGTTGAAGCCTAGAAAATCTTCTGCTTCAAACATCGGGGAAAACCACCCGGTCGGGACCTTAAGGCAGCTCCTTTTCGTTTGGTATGGTGGCTCCGACTGGATTTAAAGGACCCGTTTCCTTGTAACTAAATGGATTGGATTGGATGGGTGGAAATGGGACTAAACTAACTGAAATAAAACTATCTAATTTAAGCTAAATACTGATAAAGAAACTCTAATACTAACCCGGGTAGCTATATGTGAATACAACTTAAGATTATTCCAATTCAACAATAACCATGAAAATGTATTATTAATTAAATTGAAATGTGCAGAAACAAATAAAGATAACTCTGTTTAAGAAATTAAACAGAGTTGTATTAGCATATTGCATTCATCATTGTATACCATCTATATATATACTTATAAAAGATAACGTTTCAATTATACTCAGAAATGATATATAAAAGGAAGCGTTGTGAAAACAAATATATATAAATGATAGAAATTTTAAAACGAATATCATAATACAAAAGAAATCAACAGTGAACAGATAGAAATACCTTTTTCATCTTGAGGACTTTCAAATGAAATCTGATACTCTATCCAGTAACTATGATGCAAAATCAAATTCCAAAGGTACAGAAATGCAACACTTCAAAGATAATTTCGCATGAAAATCACCAGATGTGATCCTTTTTAAAAAATATATAAGACAATGGAGTACAGGAATGCAATCTCCAAGTCCAAAAATATTAAGATCCAGGACCCCTCTCTAAATGCATGAGAGGGGTTTAAATACTACTTAGCTAAATCAAAAAATAGTTTATTACAAAAATTAAGGATTCGGTTCAATGACCGTCCTTTTCCTAGGCTAAAATACAGTGAAATTAAAACTAAATCTATCTATCTATGAATTTGATCTTTAATCTTGCAGGCATCTAGCATAGTTTTGAGAAGATGCGGTTGACCGACTTCAGAATTCAACTGTCCTGAGAAGACAGAGTCGGCAAGCGTAGGAGCAATCTTCTCTGTAGCATTGATGATACAGTTAAGTGCACTGTGCTGACTGTGTGGCTTCACCAAGTACATCCAGTATGAGTCCCAATTCAATCTTGTCAGCCCTTAGATGGATTTTGCTCTTTCTTCTGCCTTTTGCCTCCATTCTGTTTGAAGTTGATTTGCCTGTGGGAGATATCCTGGAACAGTTTCTGGGATCAAATTATCTTTGTGTAAATTGTCATTTATACAATCAGTGAGAGTGTTTGCCACTGTAGCCGCCTCCTCTGCTGCCTTTTCTGCCCTTCTGATCTGTGCATCCCAGTTATTGAACAGTATTTCTTTATGGTTTTCATTAACGATGGGTGCACCAGCTTTTCTGCCTTCTTCTGTCTTTTTCCATGCCAGATAATCATTGATATTTTCATTAATCAAATCATAATCATTTCGTAAATGTACGACATGATTTGTGATTTTATCGCTCTCTTGGCACAAAGAATTCCATTGCAAGATTTTTTGGCAGAAAACTTCCTCTTGTTGCAGTAGTTGATTGTTCAAAGAGATGGTTTTTGAAATGAATTTTGGAAGCTTAGGATCATCTTTATGCTGATCCTGGATAATCTGTATTTGTTTGTCTTTATCAGCCAAGCTTTTTTGATGTCCTATTTGCATTTCTTGAAGTTGTTGTTGTAACTCTTCAAGTTTCAATTGTGCTTCCTTATTGGCCTGTACTTGTTGCAATTGCTGTTGCAAAGCTTTTACATGTTCTTATTTTTCATTCAACAAAAGTTGTATCTCAAATGCTTTATCAATTGTTGCAGAAGCATAAGCTCATGTTATTTGAGATAACTTAGTGAGATTATGAGTAGGTTCTGTGGCAGGATCTTTCCACAAAACATCTACTTGTTCTGCTTCAGTAGCAATTGCACTCTCTATTTTTCTCTTTTTCCTCTGTCTCTTCACTATTGCTTTGTATTTTGGGCTGTAGAATACATCCAGAGGAGGAATTTCCTCTACATTAAGTACAATTTCAGAGGAGGGTGTGATTGGTATGTGCTCTGTCACTGCGACTGTGTTGCTTGTTCCTGTGTTCAAAACTTTGGTTGTCTGGACAGGGGTCTGTACATTCTGTCCTTCTACATTAATCAATTGGTTAAAGGTTTCCCATTCTTTGTCTAACTCAATGGTGACTGGCTGTTGCTGTACATTGGTTGGAGGAGGATTTGTCTGTTGAGAAGTCAAAATTTGCTGTTGAGTAAGTTCTTTTGATTGTGCAGAATCTTTAATGGATTCTTCCATTTTATCTTCCTTTTCATTAGACTTATTGGAATGTTCAGAATATCTGTCAAATTTTGATTTAGATTTACATGTACTTGAACTGCCGTTAAGACTAACACTAGGATTTTGCTCCCTTGCGGGCTCTAAGCGTAGATTATCCAAAGGAATAGGAATTAGTCTTCTTTCTCTGTAAAGCTTGAATTCCTGAAATTCCTCTGGAGATAGCTACGCTTGAGCTGATTTCAAAACTTCTTTGAATGAATTTCTTGCTTGGAACATATCATCAAAAAGATCCTGTTCCCCAGAAAATTCCCTTACTTTGATTGCATTGGTAAAATTCTTAACAATATCATTTGGGTCGAATAACATTCTCGAAAATTTGAACAACTGTAGGCATGTAATGTTGCCTATCTCTTGAAATGCATGACCAATATCAAACAGTGAAAATTTTCCACATTTTACGGGAAATTGTGGCCAAATGCCCTTTTTCTTCTCTTTTAAATATTTTGTTATACCTCCCTGGCCACAGGTTTGATAAGCAATTTCCCGAGCTACAAGTCTATCTGGAACATATAGGGGTAACACATGGGGAGAAGCATAACTTCCAAAAACCCTAATATAAGTGAACAGTTCTTCTCCAAACCATCTCACGACGGGGAGAATATCAACCTCTGTTTCTGAGGATAACCTTGGGGCATCCTTATTATACAATGTTCTGTACAATGGCAGCATTATTCCTTGACAAATTTGGTAAAAATGGGGGACAAACTTAGACTCCCATAGTTCTTTATGGTACACATGAATGGGCAAAGGATCGTGGATAGTCCATTTCCAGCCCATCACAGGGAATTTAGAGACATAGCAGATGGCGTCCATGACATAAGCAGATAAATAAAAAGGCGGATAAACCCACTGAGAAACATTTCGTTTAGACCGGTAGTGAAAAATAGCAGTGGTCAAATTATCAGATAGGATTTTGGCCCAGTCTACAATTGTAGAATTAATAGCCGCATTCAACAAAGGAATCCATTCGGGTAAGATCATATTTATGTCAGGCTTTCCAAAAAGCCTGCATAACATGGCAGCAGTAAAACAATAAGGAGAGGTAAGTGAACCCGTGCTGTATATACCTTGTTTGTTTTTCTTCAATGGTTCACTTCTTTTTGTCCACTCCTTTGTGCATTCTGCCAAATTTGCATGTTCTTTGGAAAAATCTTCCATGAATTGTTTGTTGAAAGTCGCCTGAGGTTCTGGTAACTTATACATTAATCTCTGATCTTCTATGGTGAATGACCCGATTAGCTCTTCAGATGGAGTTCTGAATTGTCTGTCTGAAATGTCTGTGCTATCCAGCACCCATCTCACCATGTCTGTATATGGGAGAATCCTTGGCCTTGCTGCTATTCTATGCAGAAATGAGCAAGCCAAGTCTCTAAGGGTTGCTTCAGACGTATTCTTGGAACCTGCTGTAGCTACAACTTTTATCACCACAGGATTTTCTTCTTCTAACAGATTATACATTCCTTCCCAAGTGGATATACCGGCATCCTTATTACAGGCGGTGTCTGCATATAGCGAAGCCATTTCTTTGTTTTCATAATTTGAGCTCTTCTCCTTCTTACCCATAGTGTTTAGTGGAAGCTTTGTATAGACGTTTGCTCCTTCGTGCCTGCGTTTTACGAGTAAATGAGAGTAATGATATAAGAAAGGTGATGAGACTGTTTTAAATGTGAAAGCGGATGAAATATAATATTTTAATTGTGAAACGACTTTCAATCTAAACACAATCTCATTTACCATTAATAATCAATCCAATCATTTAATTTAATCATTAAAGCACATAACGGATTTGACATATGGGAAGATTGCCTTGGGATAGCGCACCTACATGAATCTGTGACATTGCGATCTACGATTTGCTGCGCAATATCACAATATCGCAATGTCGCAATATCGTAATATCGCAAAATGAATTCATCGCGGTTATGAAAATAGCGCAAAAGCAGAAATTTCGCAATAGCGCAAAAGCGCATGTCGCAAAATCGCAAAAGCGCATATCACAAAATCGCAAAAGCGCATAATTGAAAAGAGCGCAAAAGATATTCATTAATCATTTCTATTTTCTGCGCTATCCGATCTGTGACCAATGCGTTTTATAAAAGATATATACCATTTTGTTATGGATGCGCTATCTTGTTTAAAGAGCAATTTATTATAATCTATCATAAACTTAAGTGTTTCTTAATATTCTTTCTAAGGGATTAGGTTTATGATAGAAAGTCATTTATTTAGTATTATTACTAATATTAAATAAAAAGGGGGGTTGTTGCTGGTCACAACAGGAGTTTATTCAGTTCTGTTTTGATTTGATTTTCAAGATTTGGGTGAATCTTCCTCAATTTTTGTTGTATAGGTTTCTCATCTGAGATCATAGGAATTGTATGTTGAATCACATAATTGTCATATGTTTTAAGATCAATATAATCCCAAGAAAAGAAACTTTTGTATGTTATAAATAACCTAATAAATGATAATCTTTCCTCAGAAGATAGACCAGAATCTAGATTGACATTTTGAGGCTTTTCGCCAGTTCCTAGATTTACTAACTCAAATATTAAGGTAGAGCTTTGTATTTTTGAGTTCGTAACTCTTTTAAACCTATCTTTTAGATCATATAGGTCTTCTAACTTGAAAAAATACTTAGGAATAGGATTTTCGTCTTGTTATTCCTTAATCTGAATGTCATGTTCATTTTCATCCAAAATTTTACTATCATAAGATCCTTCAGATGTTAAGAAATCTATGATATCTGAATCATCATTGAATACTCTCCAATTGGTAATATTATCAGGAACAGATGGTATAAAAATTAATTCAATGGAAAATATATCGAGATTAAACTCTTGGGATGGAATTAACTTTGATGCTACATTAGCCAGTAGATCTGCACTAGCATTCTACATCCTAGGCACAAAAGAAATATTAAAGGCTAAGAAATGAATGGTTAATTCTTGGACTAATGATTGATAATGCTTTAAATGTCTAGAATTACAATGAATGGTATTTCTTAATTGTCTAACAATGATTTCTAAATCTCCTAGAAATTTAAGATATTTGATATTAAGATCAATGGCTTTGTACAAACCTTGGACTAATGCTTCATAATCAGCTATATTGTTTGTACAATTGAATGCTAGTCTGCAGGCTAACATGGTCTTTTCTCCTTCTGGGTTTATTAAAATACAACTAGCGCCTGCACCATCTTCAGATTTAGAACTCTCAAAATAAAGAGTCCAAAATAAAGAATTAACTATTGCTTTATCTACAAAATTTATACATTTGAAACTATCTGTTTGGGAAAAGTTCTCAATCTGAGAAACAACTGCATTATCAAAGAAAGGTGATGATTGAGCATTGAAATTTCCCAAAAACGAATTTGTTGAGTAGTTTCCAATGATGTTATTATTGAATGCTGGTAGCTCATTTAATCCTTCAATATTGAAGACTGTATGTTTCATGAACTTTTCACGATCTACTCGAATTTGATTTGGCTTTCCATTATATGGTAGCCACATATGAGACCAATCTGTTGCAAAATATCCATGAATTTTTTCAGACCAGTCTCAGCTTAAAACTAAGTCGTAAAACTCAGAAATATTAGCCACCAGTATATCAATTATTTGAGTAACCTTGGGGTTTGATGACAATTTGATGGAAACATAATTGATTTCTCCTACCACCTCTACTCTGGTTCTATCAAGTTATACTATATGAACAGGGGAACTATGAGGAGTTATGTTCAACTTAACACAGACTGATTTTGGCATTATATTAGAGGAAGCCCCTGAGTCTATTAAACAATTATGAACATTTTTATTATAGACATCATAGGCTAAGAGAAATGGAGGAGTATGAGAGATGGATCAATCACCTATCATAATCAAGTTTGTAGCATATATTTTAGTTGAAGGAGAAGGTGGATTATGTTGAATGCTTAGTTAAACTGAGAGGGGGGGGGGGGGGGGTTGAATTAGTTTAACACATATATGAGCTTTTCAAACTTTTCATCAAGCTGATTTACAACTTAATTTTATAACCAACTTTAATATGTGAGTAGTCTTAATATGTTGCAGCAAGTATTAAGTTAATGTGATACCAAAATTATTATGAGAGAAACAAACATTAAGCAGATTGGATAGAACATATCAACACATAGGTAATACACACAGAGACAACAGATATAAGTGGAAACCCATAAAGGGAGAAAACTACATCGTATTTTTGTTGTGATGCAAAGGCAATCTCCAACTCCCTCTAACCACTGATTTTATGTAGGCACCAACCTACAGGAGGCTCCAACCTCAGTCAGCTACAATTTACAACTATCAAGCTTCAACTTGATAAGGAAGCTCCAACTTCCTTACTTAATCAAAAGAAAATATTTGCTGATTTACCTCAGATATCAGCTCTGTTTTGTAGCATCTCTTTATGCTCCTCCTTTTTCTTATCTTCTCTGCCTCACTTCTTCATACTTTGCACTCTCTAACCACTTTTCTGCATATCAATGTGATATTTTTTATACAGTTTGCCTCATAACAGTTCGTATTCCACAGGGAATTCAAAGTGAATAGCCCTGACTCTTTGCATTCTGCCTCCTCATTTCTTTTTCCAGCTCATTTAGAAAATCTCAGCAACATATACAACTTTCAATTTTACAGTGGAGTTTTATTTCCTACGGAGACTTTCCAGTGCATCAAAACAATATAAATCAATTAAAACATTTACATTCAAATAAAATGAGAACTTCAGCTCAACTCATTCAGCCTTTTGGATCACTGTGTATTTGTCTTTTCTGTGACTGTGTCTGTCTTTTTCTTCTCTGTATGCCTTTCTGTTCATTGTTTTTGCGTAACTCCTGCATGTATGTAACTGCACTTTTTATATAATTCAAATCAATTATCGGCATAATAATAATAAGGGGTTTTTAACATATGCACTGCTGTGTTATATAGCTTAAGTAACTTTTGGTGATATAATGATAAAAGATCATTTTAACACATAAAATGCCCTTACGGGCCCACTCGCTGAACTTGCTCTATTTTTCGATGCGATGTATCACCTCTCGAATACTTCCGATTGCGATTAATCACAATCAAAACTTCCATTTATATGTTTCGATGATCTGCTCCTCCGATGCAATGTATCACCTCTCGAATACTTCCGATTGCGATTAATCGCAATCGCAACTTCCATTTATATATTCCGATGCTCTGCTCCTTCTCCGATGCAATCATTTACTGTACACTTCACTGTGCCGATGCGATGGGTCACTATAGACCCTACTTTTTTTTTTTCTTTAGATCCAATGGTTGCATTCTTCAATTATCTGACGGTTGTGATTGAATCGCACCATCGCGATCGCAACATTCAACATATTGTTCACTTGCACTTTACTTCCGATGCGATAACTTGCTCCGATGCGCTTTGAGGCGGAATTCAAACAAATATAGGTTGCACAGTTTATAAGTGAATCGGGTCCGCTTCCATTGGAAATTTTGTTGATATGTTCCTCTGCCATTATTTTCTCTGATGCGATACTCGAGGGTCCCACCATGTGGTACTTCGTTTGTTTTGACTTGAACAATAGAGTGCTACATATAAAAATATATATTCTTTGGTCCTTTGTATATAAAGCACAACATATATAAAGCGCTGCATATATATATAAAATTTCTGCTTCAGCTTTAATGTATCCTCCAGCTTGGGTTAAGGTTCTTGGAATAATGTTTATGTATCCTCCATCTTGGGTTATGATTCTCGGAATTTTATGTAGGGGGTCCCACTCTACACACCCAATATCTTCCGTCAACATTATATTAAGTCTTGGACTTAGACTTAAGCCCAGCACTAGTATATACATAGCGTCTCAGGTTCCATAGTTTGAGTAATGCTTCTGCTCCCAGTATAGCCTTAGCCATGTAACATATTAACATTGCAATAGGTATCAAACCCCGACATCATGTAAAAGGGTTCGGGCCCACAACATACTACTATATGTTGACCATCATATGTAGCACTCCTTTGGTGACTTGCATATCAATTATAATATATGGACATATATAACGACCCTGTTCAATTTATTATGTACCTTATTATAAACCCATGCATTTAACATATATGTGAACTCTTTACCATCTAATTCAACCTGCATTCGGCCCATCATATATATTAATATAATTTATAACCTCCGTTTATTTATTAAATTTCATTACATGGAATACATAGTCATGTTAGAAAATTATATATTACAGAGCAATGAAACACATCAAATATGCGGAAAATACAAGCACACAAAACACATAAAACTAGAACAGCCAGTCCTTCCTTTCTATTATCCAGCAAAATGAAGAGACAAAACCTACAACAGATCCGCTGTAATATCCTCTATTCTCTCTCACAGTCTCCCTCTCTGTTTCTCGCTCCAAGAATACACATACAATTCACAGCTGCAATACAATACCCTCATAAAAGCAAGGGGTTGCCTTCTAGGGCAAAAAACCCTAAACTAAACATAACTTCTACCGTCAAATCATTTTCCTAATGAACGGCCCAAATTGACTAGAAATTACTATACTTTTACAAGGCAATTTTACATCTGTTTTTAGCTTCGGGGGCACTACCCATGAAACCCCCTGCCAGGGGGGGGCTTCGAAAATCGCTGCCGCCCCCCCTGGACCCCCCACGGCAGCGATTAATTACGGGCGGCGTTACTGACCCTTTTAAGGTACAGGGGTCCAATGCTGTGATACAAAGTAAACAAGATAATTAGGCTCCACACCCAACAATCTCCCACTTGGAGACTGAATGTAGCAACTCCACCGCTGCTTCATTTGTTGGACAATGACTCCTATTTGGACCTAGGTATTCCTCATCTTCATCGTCATCCTGAAGAGCAATTGAAACTGAGCACATTCTCAGTTTCTCCCTGGTTACAACTTTTGTTAGCATATCTGCAGGATTCTGGCTAGTGTGTATCTTTTCCAGCTTCAACTCTCCATCTTCCAATACTGACCGTATGAAATGGTACTTGAGATGTATGTGTTTAGTCCTGGAATGAAATGCTGAATTCTTTGCAAGATGAATGGCACTTTGGCTATCACTGTATAACGTGCCCATATCATGCTTCTTACCCAATTCATCCATAAACCTTTGTAACTAAATTATTTCTTTACTAGCCTCTGTAGCAGCAACATACTCGGCTTCTGTTGTTGAAAGTGCAACAACACTTTGATTTTTGAAACCCAACTGATAGTTGTTCCACCTACAGTAAATACATATCCTGTAGTGCTCCTCCTGTTATCTCTGTCACCTGCCATATCTGCATCAACATATCCCTGTAGAGCAATGTTTGAACCACCAAATCATAATGCTTGATTTGTGGTACCTCTCAAATATCTGAGAATCCATTTTACTGCCATCCAATGTTCTTTTCCTGGACTATTCATGTACCTGCTTACAACTCCCACTGCATGTGCAATATCAGGCCTTGTGCAAACCATTGCATACATTAAGCTTCCAACGGCTGATGCATATGGAACTTTAGACATATAGTCCATTTCTTCTTGGGTCTTGGGGCACATCTCCTTACTAAGTTTGAAATGGCTAGCAAAAGGTATACTAACTGGTTTTGCATTCTGCATATTAAATATTTTCAACACCTTTTCTATGTACTCATTCTGAGATAGTGTTAATTTGTGATTTTTCCTGTCTCTAGTTATCCTCATACCAAGGATTTGTTTTGCAGCTCCCAAATCCTTCATTGCAAATGAATTTGCCAATTTTCTTTTGAGCACATTTATTTCTTGCATGTTAGACCCTGCAACAAGCATGTCATCTACATACAATAACAATATAATATAGCTTCCATCATTTTGCCTTTTGAGATAAACACAATGATCAGAGTGACATCTAGTATAACCTTGTTCAAACACAAACTTGTCAAATTTTAGATACCACTACCTTGGAGCCTGTTTTAAGCCATACAAGCTCTTCTTTAACCTGCACACCAATTTTTCTTTCCCTTTTACCTCTTATCCTTCTGGTTGCTGCATGTATATCTCTTCCTCCAAATCTCCATGGAGAAATGCTATCTTTACATCTAACTTTTCAAGATGTAAATCTTCCGCTGCTACAAGACTTAAAATAGTTCTGATTGAAGCCATTTTAACAACAGGAGAAAATATTTCATCAAAATCAGTACCTTTCTTCTGTGCAAACCCCTTCACCACAAGTCTAGCTTTGTACCTCTGTTTTCCTCCATCTTCTTCCTTAAGCCTATAAACCCATTTATTCTGCAATATAGTTTTACCTGTAGGAAACTTGACTAAGTCCCAAGTCTGGTTATGCATTAAGGAGTCCATCTCTTCATCCATGGCTAGCTCCCACTTCTTCCTGCTTTCAAACTGCATTGCTTCTTCATAACATTCGGGTTCACCAGAATCGGTCAACAATAAATAATATAATGAAGGAGAGTATCGTTCAGGGGGTCTACTTATCCTGGTAGATATTATAACACCACTTTCAGGTGTTTGAGGTGCCTGTTTCTGTTGTGGTGGTTGCTGCTGCTGTGGTTGTTGATTATTATTATTTTCAGGCACCTTTACTTTTTCAGTTATCTCATCAAGAGCTGTGTATTCCTTGCTTTCTTTTTCCTGTTTCTGTTCCTGCAACTGATTCTTATACAAGACCTTTTCATTGAATATTACATCTCTGCTCCTAATGATTTTTTGATTTTCATAATCATATAAGCGATAACCAAAATCATTAACACCATATCCAATAAAGGTACATTTCTTTGATTTTTCCTCAAGCTTTGTTCTATTTTCTTTATTAATATGGAAAAAGGCCTCACAACCAAAAGGATTTAAAAAAGAGTAGTTTACCTTTTTACCTGTCCATGCTTCCTCTAGAATACCACCATCCAAGGAACTTGAAGGCCCTCCGTTTATTAGATAAACAACAGTATCTATAGCATCTGCCCAAAATTGTAAAGGAAATCCTACATGCAATCTCATGCACCTTGCACACTCCATGATTGCTCTGTTCATCCTTTCTAACACACCATTTTCTTGTGGTGTTCTTGGAACTATCTTCTCTCTACGAATTCCATGCTCTGAATAGTACCTATCAAGATCTTTGCTGTAATATTCACCTCCATTTTCTGATGTAAGACACTTCAACTTCTTTCCTGTCTCAATCTCAACCAAAGCTTTCCATTTCTTAAAAGGATCAAATACATCAGATTTATTTTGAATACAATAAATCCAAGTTTTTCTAGTTGCATCATCAATAAACATAACATAATATCGAGAGTCATCGAGAGATGATACCTGAGCAAGTCCCCATACATCTGTATGCACAAGATCCAATTTTTTGCTCTTCTTTTCTTTCCCAAATCTGAGAAATCTGACTCTCTTTTGTTTTCCATAAATGCAATTTTCACAGAAATCCAAATTAACATTCTTCAAACTTGGCAAAAAATTTCTTGAGTGAAGAATCTTCATCCCCTTCTCACTCATGTGTCCGAGCCTATGATGCCATAATGCTGCATCTGCTCCTTTGGTGACCTTCCAAGTTTTACCTGTGAAAGTTGTCACACAACCTTCACTGCCTAATTGCCATGTTGAAATCAGATTTTTCTTCAGATCTGGAACATGCCTTACCTCCTTTAGTAGCCATTGGTTTCCATTCTGTTGTTTTACAAGAACTTTACCCATTCCAACAATTTTACAGGGTTTATCATCACCCAAACGAACTTGTCCAAAATCTCCTTAAACATAGTCATGAAAATATTTCTTATCAGGTGTGGCATGGAATGAAACCCCTGAATCTACAACCCAAGAATCTGTAACATTTTCTAAAGAAAGAATCAAAGCATCTTGTAACACATCACCTGTCACATTTGCTTCATGATTGTTTTCTTGTTGTGTGTCTCCTTCTTTTCCCTTCCGAGATCTACATTCTTTCTTTAGGTGTCCTTTCTTTCTGCATTTCCAGCACAATATCCCCGATTTGGAATTGGATCTTCCTTTCCTTGATTTACTGCGATATCCCAAGCTCTTTCCTCTTTCCATTCTCCTTCCCCTAGACTCTGCACTCAAAGCATTACCCGATGTCTCACCGAAGCTTTTCTGTTGCATTTCCTCGCTAAGGATAGCACTGGCAACATCATCAAACTTTAAAGTACTAGATCCAGAGACAGAGTTACTAATGGCCATTACTAAACCATTCCAACTCTCTGGCAATGAGAACAAGAATAACAGAGCTCTAACTTCATCATCAAATTTTACCCCTACAAAACTTAACTGACTGGTAACTGTATTGAAATCATTTAAATAGTCTGCAACAGATCCACCTTCCGACATCTTCATATTAAATAGTCGTTTCATAAGAAATACCTTGTTTGAGGCCGAGGGTTTTTCATATAGTTTCGCCAACATCTGCATCAAACCCTCTGTTTTTGTTTCCTTCGAAATATTGAAGGCGACTGACGCTGCAAGGCACAACCGTACTGTTCTGAGTGCCTTTCTATCGAGAATGTTCCATTCCACGTCTGTCATGGCCGCCAGCTTCTTTGTTTTTCCGCTCAATGGTAGGCACAGATCTTTCTGATATAGATAATCTTCCATCTGCATCTTCCACAACGGGAAGTTTTGGCCGTTAAATTTCTCGACCCTAAACTTACCATCTTCCGCCATTGCTCCCACTCGAACCAGGAAACCCTTCTTTCCTGCAAGTTTATCAGCCAAATATACCTTCAGCTCTGATACCAGTTGTTAGAAAATTATATATTATAGAGCAATGCAACACATCAAATATGCGGAAAATAAAAGCACACAAAACACATAAAACTAGAGAGACACAGATATACGTGGTTCAACCAGTTTGGGCTACGTCCACCTCGAACAACTAGTCCTTCCTTTCTATTATCCAGCAAAAGGAAGAGACAAAACCTACAACAGATCCGCTGTAATATCCTCTGTTCTCTCTCACAGTCTCCCTCTTTGTTTCTCGCTCCAAGAATGCACATACAATTCACAGCCGCAATAAAAAACCCTCATAAAAGAGAGGGGTTTCCTTCTAGGGCAAAAAACCCTAAACTAAACATAACTTCTACTGTCAGATCATTTGCCTAATGAACGGCCCAGATTGACTAGAAATTACTATACTTTTACAAGGCAATTTTACATCTTTTTTTAGCTTCAGGGGCACTGCCCCTGAAACCCCCCGCCAGTTGGGGGCTCCGAAAAGCGTTGCTACCCCCCTGGACCCCCCACGACAGCGATTAATTACGGGCGGCATTGCTGCCCCTTTTAAGGTACAGGGGTCCAATGCTATGATACAAAGTAAACAAGATAATCAGGCTCCACACCCAACAAGTCATTCACATAATACTTTGGCTCCGTAGCTCTAAATGTAGGACCCACATCTTTGGTTCTCTTCCCCGCACCTTCACCTTTTATCGGACGGTCAATTTGCTCTCGCGCACCAACTGAGCTTTGGAACCCCATCCAACAGACGACGCGCAATATCACACAAATTAAATGCTCGCTACATAATTCTCCAAAATCACGCGAAAAAAGTTGTATTTGGAAACCGCTTTAGGACATGTGGCCATCAATGACATATATCGCGTTCATTTTGGAAATACTGCTTACCACTTCAACCAATGCACGAACCCACTATTTTTGTGGCCCTCCGGTTTTACTATTCATGTTCGGGGTTCCGCTTATAGTCATGGTTCCGCTCCAACAAAAACTTTGCGCCTTCGTTATATACATATACTCCGTTCAAGGTTTCATTTCATATTTTTCCAACACTTCAATATATGAACTCTGCCTTAACACATAACTCCTATTTCATCATTATTTTAATATAATACTACCATGAGGTTTAACACCTGCGTTATGTTTTTATTGCTTAATTATTGGTATTACCCCTTATACATAGAGCCTCGGTTCCGCCTCTACTTGATCATTTCACTGTTTGTTAACGACTCTGCCTCTGTATTCTCTGTCTCTGCCTCTTCTGCTCGAATATTTCATCTCTGCCTCTGTATTCTCTGTCTTTGCCTCTGCTTCTCTGCCTCCTCTGGTTCTACTTCATTTCTCTGTCTCTACATCCTCTGTTGTTCGACTGTTTCTATGTTGTCTCCTTTGCGTTGCTTTGCTTATATTTTTACTGCCTTGTCTCTGTAAATAATCTCTCCCTCTGTTCTTCTCATGCTCCTTGTAAATGTTACTATACCATTTACCAAAAACTTGCTGTCTTCTCCTTTGCTTCCACTACTGTCCTTTGCCATCAATGACAACACTTCTAACATATTACCCATTTCATTAGCAGCTTGTACTATTACTGGAGTAGGTAAGGTTGAAGCAGGAACCACATTTAAGTCTCTAAGTAAGATTTTCTATTGCTGCTTTAATTTAGTAAGCTCGTGAATTGAAATGTTGGCCCTGGTTTTCTTCACATCTTCACCTACATTATACTCAATAGTCTCTGAGACTACCATTTTCTCAGATGTAGGTGGATTATATGAAGTAACCAGACTTGTTTGTAGCCTTTGAAGTAGAGTTTTTGCTTATTGATTTATCCTTAGCAGGAGTTGAAATATTTTTTTGTTGATTTGGCTGCATTGCTTCAGTAGTCTTTTTGCTCCTTGTACTCACAGGTAAAACTTCATGTTGTTCTTCATTAGGTAGGATGAAACCCCACATTTCATTTAGTTCAACTTCTTTGTCATCATCTTCTTCTTCCTCTGTTTTCTCTTCCTTTGTATCTTGACCAGATTTGACATTAGATATGATATTTGGAGGTTGAGTATTAGAGGATTGGCCTTTTTTGAAGTTTCTGAAAGTCTTTTTTGAGCTAGAATTTTCAGCGACTTGTTTCTTGATATCTACCATCTCGTTTGTCATAGTATTAAAAATGTTTTGACGACCTTTCACATCAAAAGGGTCTTTTGGTAGCTTCTTTTTAGAATCATCTTTGAAAGATACCTTTTTTTATTTTCGATCTTCTTGAGAATTCTTTTTCTTAAGAGTGGTTATGCATTTCTCTACAGATAGAGATTCCTTCATGTTTTCTGCAAGTGTCAGCAATTTTTCTCTATAAAAAAATAGCTATATTGGATGGAAGAGATGAAATATAACACTCAATTTGAACTTCTGCACCAGGAACTTATGTAGCAGGCATTTTATTGAGTAATTTATTAAATCTTGAATTAAAATCTTTTATCTTCTCACCTGTTTTAGCTTTTAGATTTGATAAATAATTGATGAGAGTAGCAGTGGTCCTATCATCCCCAAACTTAGCTAGAAATTGTTCTTCGAACATATTCCGGCTAGTTATAGAGCGGGTAGGCAGTGAAAAATACCAAGATCCTACAAATCCTATTAGAGTATACGAAAATAATCTTACAACACAATCCTCTTCAACTACTTCCTTTAATTTGATGGCTAACATAAAATTAATAATGTGTTCTTCTGCAGGAAGACCATCACCAGGGTTGAATTTATGTAACCATATTTCAAGGTATTTTGGAAGATCATGAAGAGGAGCGGGCATATTTACATCCCCTAGATTGTTCCATGGACATACATTTGGTGGAGGTACTTTACCTGCCATTGGAGTTTGGGTGGATGTGATGGATTGAGTTTGAGTTGAAGAAGAGGTAGGCTAAGTGCTAGAACTAGTTGAAGGGATAGTAGTTTGAGTACAGGAACTAGTTAAAGTAGCACTGATTGTTGGAATGGAAGTTGTGAAAGTGAAAGGAGGTAATGGAGGTGAATGAGATAAAATCTCGCTGGCGATTGACTCTGATTGAGTCATATTTATTCTTTTTCGAGTACTATCAATGGGAAATTCAAAAGGAAGAATTATTTTCTTTTGACTTTCTGATCGATTTAATATTCTTCGAGGTTGTAAAGAAGACAGAATACTGATATCCGATAATTGAGAAGATTAAGGATTTTCAGCAGAAATGGATACTCTCTCTAACTTTTCTATCAAAGACTAAAATTTTGGGGAATCTTGATGAGAACCAAGAGATAGTATTGGTTGAGTAACACTAGGAGACTTAGGAGAAGGATGATCGACTTCAGATTTTAAAGATGAGGATCTAGATAATTTTCTGGAAGTTGATGGGGATCTAGAGGGAGAGAGACTCTTAGATTGACGTTTAGATTGATCAGACCTTTTTTCCTTTCACAAGGCCCTCCTTCTAGCACCATAATGTTGAGGCCTCGAAATTCCGCTACCAAAACATGGGGGAAAACCACCCAGTCCGGACCTTAAAGTGGCTCCTTTTCCATTTGGTGTAGTGGCTCCGACTAGGGATAATGGGACCGGTTTCCCAATAAGGATGATTTTGGGGTGTGTTTTAATTATACAACATGCAAATGGAGAATGATTTTAATATATCATATGCATCTATCTAAACTATCTATTCTACTATATACCTGAGGTGTTTCTTCCTTTATGCAATCTAAAGAGATATCCTTCAAATATTAGTAATATATATCATTTAACAGTTGAAAGAGATAAAAATTATGTAAGATGATTCTTCTAACAAAATAGTTTTATTATAAGAATTGTGAAAAATATATCGCATTCATATGTGTGATTATATATTTAATAAGAAATCACAGACAAATATTAGAACATAATTGCATGTAACATTCATCTATAATAACGTTTCAAATATATAATGCAATAAAAAGATGACTGCCAATCTATAAAGTAAGACTTAATACAAGTGAATAGAAGTACCATATGTACGAATTTCTACTCATGTAAACTGATAATAATTGATCTAATCCTCTTCACTTTCAAGAAATTTAAAGAGTAAAATAGTGCAACATCATTTAAAAATCTTTAATTGCCAAAAGATAACAGACTATGTTCCATCCATTCATCAAAGCATTCACAAACTTACAATAGTGCATTCTTTGCAAATGTTTTTGACAAATTTTTGGACCTTTCTCTAAATGCATGAGAGGGGTTTAAATACTAAACTAACTATGTTCTAAAATAGATTATTACAATAAAATAGAGGAGGTTTCAAACAACCATACTCATAATACTAACTTTAACTACAATCTAGGAAAATAAAGTAACAATACGACTTAAGAGTTTCGATATTTCTTTTGGATTTCCTCCTGAAGTTGAAAAATATATAGCATGGGATTGAGTTGAGCTGGCTGCGAAATTTGTGATCTGACCTGTCTTTTGAATATTTCATTTGAGAGTGTTGGCTACGATCTTCTCATCAAATCTGTTAAATACTATAGGGTTTGGTATTGACGATAAGGTTTTATCAGAAAATTCCAATAATTTTCTTGATCAAATTTATTTACTTTTATAATTGTTTCATCCTATATTTTTTCCTTTTGTTTCCATTGTGTTTCCAAATGTTTGACTTCTAAGAACACTTCAGATGTGCGCTCTTTGATAAGTTATACTTTCACAAGTTGTTCACACACAGATTCAATAATTTCCTTTGCCAAATTTAAATGCTTTTGCTGCTGCTTTCTCTTCCTGCTTTATCTATGCTTCCCAATATTTGAATAAGATTTCCTTGTGGAAATTATCTACCTGGGGTAGATAAGCTTCCTTTCCTGAATATGATGCTTTCCATTGAATGTGTTCATTGATTTTCTTCTCGATCTTCTCACATTCAAGTTTCTGGATAGCTATTTGTTGGATTAGTATTTTAATTGAGTCACAATAAGAGCCAGCAATAGAAGCTTGCTGGAAAAATACTTCTTGTTGTTGCTTTAAATAAGCATTTAAATCCAATGTGTCCTTTATGAATTGCTCTAATTGTGATTGGCTTTGTAATCTGTTCATTGTTGCTTCCAGTTGTGTTTTCTTCTCAGTGATTTCTACTTGATGCTGTAATTTAAGACTCTCAAAATCCTTTTGAAATTGGGCCATCTTCAATTTTATTTGCTCGCTGGAGTTATATTTTTCCTGATCTAACAGTCTCTCTAGTTCTTGTACTCTATCTTCCTTCTAATTCAGTAACATTTTAACCTTAGTAGCTTTATCAATAGTGGAAGTAGCATATGCCCTTGCAAACTGTGATAGTTTGGTTGAATGTTCAGTAGGATCAGCTAGGGGATCCTTCCATAAAACATTTACTGATTCATTTGTAATATCTGAGACTGTCTCATCAATTCGTCTCTTTTTTCTTCTCTTGACTACAGCCTTATGACGAGGACTATAGAATATATCCAGCGAAGGAATTTCCTCAACTTGTAACACTATTTGTTCTGTAGGGTAAGCCGGAATGATCTCTCGATCATGAGTTTTGGAACTTGTTGTAGTGGAAAAATAGTTTCCATCAACTTCAGGAAATTTTCAGGTGTCTGAAAACTAGTAGCTTGATCAGTATTTGGATTGGGAGTTTCTATTGATTTAGAAAAATCATCCCATTCACTAAAATTCTTTGGTTTGGAATTTCTTGACTATGCTGAACTTCTTGAGAAGTTGACTTTGTTCCATTACTTCCTTTTTTCTCTTGCATCTCAATCTCTTGGATTACATTATCAATTATCCTTTCTGAGCTTTCCTTTCCTTTTTTATATTCATTTTCAAAATGATCCGAATTATGAGATTGATGCTTTGATTGCCCCTACTCATCTTCAAACATGTATTTTGCTTCATTATCAAAGATAATACTTGGAGTAGGTCTGTTGACATCTTCGATAGTTAATGAGTCAAGAGGAATTCTCTCCAGTCTCTTATTTTTGTGTGTTTGGAAGGCTTCCAAATCATCTTGGTTGATTTGAATGGATGCAAACTTAAGTATATCTGAAAAATTTTCCATATCTTGAAAGAAATCATCAAATATGTCTATTTATTTTACAAAATTCTTCATTTTGAGCTCAGTGATATAGTTTTTAATTACATCATTTGGATCATATGGCCGCTTTGGCATTATTTCCAAATGAAATAGATTAATCTTTGAAACTTCCTTGTAGGCATGACCAATATCAAAAAGTGAAAAAGTACCGAAATGTAAAGGAAAATTAGGCCAAACGGCCTTCTTAGCATCTTTCAACTATTTAGAAATACCATTAACAAGCTGGTAGGCTATCTCTCTTACAAGTAACTTATCAGGAACATAATATGGTAGGATGTGGGAAGCATAACTCCCAAATACTCTAACATATGTGAAACTCTCCTCTGCAAACCATCTAGCAACAAAAATAATATCTGTAATAGCCTCTTTGGAAACCTTAGGGGGTTTCTCATTAAATATCATCTGATGCATAGGTAACATGAATCTATGGAAATTTAAAAAAAAAATGCAAATGGAAGTCTGAATCCCAAAGGGCTCTGTGGTAAATGTGGATTGGAGCAGGGTCTTGGGTAGTCCATTTCCATCCCATGGTAGGAAAACTAGAAGAAAAGAAGATTGCATCCATGAAATAGGCACTCATGTAAAAGGGAGGTATTTCTCTAGATGAAACACTCCTTTTATTCCTATACTCCATGATGTGTCTAGCTAAATTATCAGATAGGATATTTTCCTAGTTCATAATTAAAGAATTGACGATTGCATCAATTAATGGGACCAAATCTACTAAAAACCTAGTGGTATCGGGTTTCGAAAACAATATACACAACATACCGGAAGCATAACAGTAAGGAGAAGGAATTTGGGAAATTGGGTACGTACCGAGTTTATCTCGCTTAAGTTTTCCTTGGTCTTCTTTCCATTCCTTTATGACTTTCATCAGATCTGGATTTTTTGTTCTAAAGCTTTGAAGAAAAGCCTTATCATATTTCTGTTGCAGGGAGGGTAGATGGTACATTGCCTGTAAATATTCTGCCCTGAATGACCCAATATTTCACCTTTTGAATCTTTGAATGTTCTGTCTTCTATGCTTAAGTGGTCAATTATCCACTTAACCATGTCTATGTAAGGGATAATTTTTGGCCTTGTGGCTATCTTCTGGATGAATGAGCATGTAGCGTCGAAGTAAGTCGAGTTTGAAGTAACTGACGTGCCTGTTATAGCGAATTTGGTTATTACCCTTGGATTTTTTTCCTCGAAAATCTTATACATTTCCTCCCATGAATAAATTCCACAATCCTTGTTGCAGGTGGTGTCTGAAAACAGGGGAGACATATATGAGTCTTCAGTAGATGATGCTTTGTCAATTTCTTTGCCTTTCTTGTTCATTTCAATCTTCCTCACTCCATTAAGTGGTTTCCTGATTTCAAGCAAACATAGCGAACATTAAAAATACATGGAACAGAGAGAAAAATCCGTCGTTCATGCATGAATAGATATGAATCTATCAAAACCTTACTTTTCTATTAAATGCTATTAATCACCGATAATCATTTTAAATCAAATCTCTTACACCTTCACACAGAATAGCTATCAATCAATTTTAAGACGTTGGATCTCGTATTTTCATTTGAATGACATAAGTTATTTTGCATGCTTGAGTAATTAAATTCCATTCATTCACATATCATAACTTAAAACTTTTACCGTTTACGATGTTACCCATAAATTCTGCGAAATGCGATCTGCGCAAATCGCACAACGCAAATTTTATGCGGTAAATGGATTTTCTTTTGGTTAAGTCTTGTGAAATGCGAAATGCGCATTCAATATTTCAAGCGGATGCGCTTTATGGGACTTTAGAGATTTATGTTCATTGATCTATTGGCTCGTCGGGTTCGCATTGTCAAAAATTATACCGAATTGCTTTATAAGTTTGATCGTTTAAGTGAGGTGGGATGCGATTTTCATTTATAACAGCGATTAAAGATTTTGAAATGAGATTTAATATAACTTCGGAAAGGGCTTGGTGCATTTCGCAACCCGCATGACTTAGTGGGTTTCAAGGTTTTTTGGTTGTAAGTTATGCGGTTTGCGATCGCACTAAGGAATAAAGCGTAAAAGCACAAAGAAACTTTATTTCCTAAAGTTTTTTGACTTAAGGCTAAAAATAAATGAAAATGAATTGCCTTATTATTTCTAAAGGGTCCCCATTTATTAAACATAAATGGGGGGTGTTGTATAGCACAACATGATCCCAATCTTAAAATTCATTCCAAAGGCAACACAAATATAGAGAGAGGAGTTACTAAGGAGAATTATATCTTTCAAACCAACCCAATCACTGAAATAAACTCACACACAACTAATCATCCAAAATACACTTGAGATGCATATATTTGTCATTAGGGGTAGCCATAGGCCGTACTATTCCCATGCATTACCATTAAGGATGCATTACCATGAAGAAGGTCAATATTTTTATACATTATCAGCCACAACCACCACCTTACATTAAGCTCTTCTCGGCTATCAACTATGTTGCGTCCATTGATTATTCCAAACAACATGTGGTGGATACCTCTTGAGGCATGCCCTCCCACACATCCTTGGTCACATTATGTCTATTAATTTCCCTCATGAGCACCTCTCGTGGAGTTGTTTAATTTGTTTTAAATGTATTTTTGTTTTTTTGTTTTTTTCCTTTTTCTATTTTTGTATTTTTTTCAAGTTTTTTTTAAAGGAGAGTGAGGTGGGTGTAAGGGATTTTTCTCATCAATGTAATCGTGTTTCCTAAATTTTATTTTAATGAGCAAGTAAGGGTGATTCTTATTGATTTCATTTGAATTAAATCCATCAATAAAAATCATTGATTTTATTTGAAGGAAAACTCTCAGCCAAATCCTTATGGTTTTTAATTTGAAAGATCTAACAAAAAAGAGATTTGATCATTTAATAATATAATTGATAATTTTTTTAAAAATAGACTCTATACTCCAACCTAAAAATCAATCTTAAAAGCACTAGTAATGCCATCAACTACAAATAACTATATACCAAACCTTCTCTTCAAAGCTAATTCAATCAAATTTAATACCTATAATTAAAGTAATAAATTAAATCTATATATATAACTTAAGTTTAAAAAATACTTTTCTCAAATACAATACTAAATTTCTATATAAATATTTCATCCCAATAAAAATATAAAATGCAATAAGATATAAACCATGTTTTCATAGTAATCAAAGTGACACGAAAATTTTCATATATATATATATATATATATATATATATATATATATATAGATAGAGAGAGAGAGAGAGAGAGAGAGAGAGAGAGAGAGAGAGAGTAACATGTAAAATCACAATCAAAGCTTAAGGCCACATTGGCATGGTGGTGTAAAGTTTCACGAAACATTTGTATGGTGGTATGACAATCCACTAATGTTTAAATCATTTATGGATGGTATGATTTTATTGACGAATTAATTCATTGTAATTTTGTTTTTATTGATAAAATTCTAGACAATTTTTTGAAAAAATCATAATATACATATTACATTAAAATAAATTTAATAATATTTCGTGTTCATAACTATGATATGGAAACTCACTAATGTTTAACTCATTTATGGATGGTATGATTTGATTGATAAATTAATTCGATTCAATTTTTTATTTTGTAATTTTGTTTTTATAGATAAAATTGTAGACATTTTTTTGAAAAAATCATAATATAGATATTACATTAAAATAAATTTAATAATGATTCATGTTCATAACCATGATATTTCAAAACATATAATCAAGAACATAAATGTTTCTATATATAAAAATATGAAATATATAGTAACTATAAATTAAGATTAATTTTAACACATTAAATATTAAATAATGATTCATATTTATAAGCATTATATTTTAAAACTTCATATTTAAATTTAATTAATAATTATCTAAAAACTTAATAGTTACATTAAATTTTTTTTCTAAGTTAGATATATAATCAATGTTATGCATATCACATTAAAATATTAAATTAAAAAAAAAATTACAAAACATTTCAAAGAAAAACGCCAAGTGCATATATGTAATTATATACTATCATGGTTTTAATAAAATAAAAAATAATAATATTTCTATATATATAGAGATATGAAATTTATATAAATATATGTAACAGATCCATCTTAAGTCTGAATCTACCAAGTGAAAAGAGGAATCAAATCTCTCGAGGTGCAAACCTTTCCTCAAGTGTTGCATTCAAAAAGAATTTTACACCTTGAGAGAATTGATCCCTCTTAGTGTCTAGTAGATTTGGAATTAAGATGGATCTATCCTAGTGGCTTAGCATAGTTTTAGAGTGAAATCTCTATAAATATTCAAAATGTAATTAAATTTAAAAATAATAGCATGAAATTTTATAATAATGGTCATTTTTGCAAAGTTAGACCCAAGTTGAACATCTTAGAGTAACTTATTAAAGTACAAGTACTAGGGTAAAATGAGAAAGGACTTGAGCTATATCAAACACCACACTAAGAGAAAACATATTACCTCATACACAAAATAAATACATCATGCAGTGATTCACCCTACATATGAATTCCAATATATATCCAAGACTCAATGATTTAACACTAATATTATAGTAGTTATTAGTGTGCATTAATATATGCCAAGACTATAAAAACATTGGTAGGAAATCATATTATTATCATCATCATGCAATCTTCCAAAGATACTTACTCCATAAAAATAAAAAAAGCAACCAAGTTATAAAGGGAATTGGTAACTCTCTACCTTCAAACATTAGAGCATGTTGATAATTTAGGAGAATTGAGGATTCTCATATCTATTTAGGTGGCATTGTATGAGATAGTGGATCATTTCTATTCCTTTAATGACCTATTCTATATTTTCCATAAGGTGGGGTATGTCCTAGGGTGATGGAAAAAGGTGGGTAGGGATAGCTTATGAGTAATCTCCTCTAGGCTTTATCCACTAGTAGAAAAAGGCTAATTAGTTACTAAAAAAACGACTAAAATTTGCATATAAATGACTATTTTTCGGTCGGTGACCAACAGTAGCTAATTTACAGTATCTTATAACACGACCAAATTTTTGGTCATTTTTAGCTTAGTCATTAATTGGTTGTCTCAATTTTGTTGTCTAGTTGTATATTTGGTCATTAATTTAGTCATTGATTTGATCATTAATTTAGACATTGATTTGGTGATTAATTTGACCATTGATTTGGTCATTGATTTAATCATTTATTTGGTCATTAATTGTCACAATTAATGACCAAATATACAACAAAATATATGACTATATCATCACTCAAGAAAACTCATTAATGACCAAAGAAATATGACCAAAATGTTGGTCGTGTTATAAGATACTGTAAATTAGCTACTAATAGTCATATATATGTAAATTTTAGTCATCGTTTGAAACCAATTAATGACCGAAGAAATATGATTAAATTTTAGTCGTGTTATAAGATACTGTAAATTAGCTACTAATAGTCATATATATGCAAAATTTAGTCGTCATTTGTAGTCACAAATTTATCATTTGCAATAGTCATTTATTCATTATATAAACAACTAATTTAGTAATTTATATTCATTTCATTTACTTTCATTAATAATCATTATAAATGACTAATTTAGTTGTATATTAATTTTATTTGTGTTCATCATTAATCGATATAAACTACAATTTTAATAGTTTTAGATTGATTTTATGTGTTCATTATTAATCAACATAAATTAATTAGTATGATTTTGCAACTAAATTTTAAAAAAATGTCATACAATTTACATGTTCATCTAATATGAAAACGCAAAGTTACATATGTTAATTACAATACCAAGTAATATCAAGTGCAACTATAAATAATTCCAAGCACAAATTATATTATACAAAATGTTAAGTATTACAATATGAGTTTCCAACTTAATATTGGTTGGAGTGAAATTTACAGATAAAATATTGTTCATCACTTCAAAACATTATCATTATCTTGCCAAGGAATTGCAAGTGAATTCACCAACTCTGAAAACTTGACCATCAATCTTTATCTGTGTGTCTTATGCGGGATATTGGCTCTACGGGTACCACTAGACCAATACACTTATTTCTCTTTTTCACTCTAGTGTTATTGTTCCCTTCTTTCTTCAATCCTTGCTTCTTACCATCAATAATGAGTCCATTTTCTGCAAAAACAAAAAACAAAAAAAGTTACAATGCAGAGTATAAGACATGAAATTCGATGAACACTGGAATATAAGCTAAAGTAGACTATAAAGGATTTATACGATATATACCTCAACATCAGCAATATTGTTAATGTCATTTGCAAGAAACTCGAATAATTTTTCTTTAGTTGGGAAATAGTGGCCACTATGTGGCCAGATGACCTGTATAAACAAAACAAATAAAATGTCACAAATAAACACAACAGAGCTAGCAATTTCTACTAAGAATGTCTCATGCTCCACTATTGTATTTGTATCGTTTCTTCTAGTTTTCTCTAAGAAGAAGTTACACTTCAATAATAAAACTAGTTAGTAGAAATCTAATGGGTGGAGAAAAGTATTGCTGACACAATATTACAACAAGAAACTAAAACAGAATAAAACAAGACTTTGTAAATTATGATACTAACCAGGAATATAGCTTTAACATAGTAATATTCAATTATCAACGTATTATTCCAAGGGAAAAAGAATCCAATTTCCATAAGCCAACAAATTATGTATGCCCCTTGTTTTCCATGTAATTAACTGAGCAAGATTATCACATACAATTTCCATTTAGAATCTCTAAAATGATTATATAAATATTCAAAGAAAACTTAATGTTACTCATTCATTTTTATCTGATGCACACATAACTGAATATGCTAACTTGATTTTGAGTAGGAGAGTTTTGTAATTCATCGTGTCCAAAATCATTGTTTATTGTCGTGACTGCTTTTTTTTAAATGATCAGGCAACAGGCTTATATTTGATCAAAAAACATATTTTTCAGAATATATTCCATTTTTCTAATTCAAACCTAGGTTTCCTTCCATTTGATGACGTTCAAACAAACTAGAATCATTTTTTTTTAACAAGTCATTGTTGTAATATACTACTAAACAGACAACTACGTAATGAAGTTATTAGTGGTGGAATACTAATAAATCACAAATACATGAAAGAAATAACACCACTTTGTCCTAGACATGCCAAGTCTTTATCCTCTTGGTTGGAAATGTTACTTCATGAAACCAACATATTTGAAAAATATAAATTTTCTAAAACTAACCAACACCAGTGTATCCAACAACATTGACATATCTATTGGCATGCCCTCAAAATGTGTGGAAGTATTAAACAAGCATTGTGCACTTCCCTGTAAAGTTAAAGTTTGGCGATGGAATATGTTGTCCCTTAGTCTAATCAAGTTTTAACTTGCCTTTGATAACTTAGAGAGAATGGGAATCCAATATAGAACAACGACAGAAAGCTTTTATTCATTCACACTTACCTAGATCCTAAACAAGCATTGAAGCGTTATACAGATCCAAGAATGTCTCACATTCCACCAGAAAACAAAATTTCTAGATTTTGATTGTAACCCTTGAGGCTTTCTCAAATTTGTAAACAAGTAACATCATAAATATTTTTCTGTAGTTCTCAAACCTTCTTCTATGTGGAGCTTGAGAAAATATGTGCATACACATATCACAAGTGTAACTAATTTCTCCTTTTCCTAATTACTCCTTTTCCTTAAAGTAATATAAGTGGCATTTAAAAAATAAAAGGAAGCCTACAAGAGAGGAATGCCACAAATGAAAATATATTGTAGTACATAAAATCCAAAATATAATGAAGTTAATTAATGGAGTAATTGATGGAGAAATCAATGGGGTCATTGGTGGTTGTTTGTACCCTAAACATGCAAGTTACAATTAGATTTTTACAAATACACTGTGATACATTCCCACTTGCCACTTGTCACTTAGTATTACTCTCACCTCTTCCTCCTTGCTTACAAGGAATTGTTCCCTAAATTAGCAAAATGGAAACCAATAATTCCTTAAAAATCCTAGAATATCATTTGATCCAATGACAAGACTAGCCACCTCTTAAATCATAACTAGAACCTTTGATAGCCTTTCATCAGTATTGTCACTCTGTGCATCCCTAAGGAAATGTACAAACTCCTCAAGCGGAACTGGCAACACTTTAGTAAAAAGATCTCTAGTATTAGATCATGTCTAGGCTTCATAGAATTGCATTACAGTAACCAGTTCTTTTCTATCTGAGTGAAGAAACACAAACGATAGTGCCTTGTGACACCATTCCAGCAACAAAACTGGAAAAATTGTATTCAACTATGTTTCCAATTCATGCAAAGTAGCTAATGCATGGAAATTTTGTTGTTCTAAAACTACAAGCTTTCGAAGAACCACAAGGACCATCTCCTGAACAAGATCTACACTTGGTATACCCAAAATGACCTCTGCAAATTCAATTCTCATAACTAGGCATGTGACAAACCTTTCTTTAAAGTATTCAAACATCTCATCTCTAATTCCACCAAACTTGAAAAGGTTGATCTGATTCCTCCCTTCTATTTAAAACTAACTGATTTATGTATTAACCTAGCAATTGTTGTTGTTACCCAACTATTTTAATTGTTAAGCTAATCAATCAATAAAGAAAATGAGAAGAAAAAACAAATATCCATGGACATCAACCATTCTCATAATTTCTGCTACCGTTTCCAACAAAGTCTCAAATACATTCAAATCCTCAGTGGCTTCCAAAGCATGTTTCAACATTCCAAGCATATTGTCTTCTTTTGTTTTGTTGCATGTGTCATCATCTTCAAACAAAATATCAATTACATTATTCTCAATGAAGTAACGTATTTTAAAAAAAAAATTATCTCCTCACAACCTTCTTCTCATAAAGTGGATATATATCCAAGTATTTTATCCACAAAGGTTTTGTTTCCAAAAGGCCACTTTTGATTGCATGGCATAGAAGAGGAGAAATTCTTCCCACAATAGCAACACAAACTTGCTCTAATGATTCACTAAAAAGAAGTCGATGAAAGAGAGACTAATAAATACTGAAAGCAAACTCTAACAATTGTGTTATTAAGAATGTATTTCCTTTATATCTGATATAAAGTTACATCAAGGTCACTTTTCCCTGAGTTAGCTGAATTTGTTTATCACACTGAGCACAAAATAATCCTGATATAAGAACATCTATGTTTCCCAAATTCACTTTCAAACCAACATTTTTGTGAATTTGACACATAAAGTTGGTTGCATAATCGGTTGCTAAAGGAGTAGCAGATAAACATGCGATGTATCGAATATCATGAGCTAAAATTTCACAAAATTTCTCAGACTTGCTTTCAACAAATACGTCCAATCTTCTACACATGGTTGTAATAACATCATAGCTATAATTGAATGCAAGAATTGGCATAGATGCAACATCTTCAGCTTGGAAATCAGCAATCTGATCTTGCAATGCTAAGTCCAAAACCTCAAAAATGTTTTCACTCATTGCTTTGATCCCTTCCTTAGGAAACATACTCATAATTCTTCAGTTTGTCTTCTTGATGATATCAGATTCGATGTCAATATCATAAAACAACCATGGAAGTTTCAAAATTGACAAAAGTGTTTTTGTGTTCATAAATGTTTTTTTGTTGCTTGTATTTTGAAATGTCTGAGAAAACACACTTAACATTGAGCAAATCTTTAGTTGTACATTCAACAATGCATCTAGGGAATATGGCATTTAAAGTATGAAGGAAAGTACCCATGGTCAAATCATAAATAGTGGTCCATTGAATGCACAAGATTCTTGATAGGAATTATTTCTGCATCCAGTGATGATGATGCTAAATGTATAAATTCGAAACAAGGCCTTTGTAATGTACCATCTCCTTAAGCAAGTAAAATACAAGATGAAGACATGAACGATGAGCTAATAAGGCCTTCTACTTGAAGCCTTATTTTGACAAGGCATCTATTCAGAAATTTCAACATCCAAGAGGCAAATGGTTGCTAGTGTACCTCTCCTGTAACATCAATTAGAATACCCACACTGTCTGGCGACTTGGAGAAAGTAGGAAGCTCACAGAAAGGTGTTGGAGAGTTGCAGATATAAATTCAGTAAAGGACATGTCAAAGCATGTTATAGACAAAGAAATAGAAACCGTGAAGCTCAATTCAGTTGCCTAAAATGATGCAACAGATAATAGGTATGCCATAGGAAAATTACATAAAGTCCATTTTCTCGAATAGGAATTCATGACCAACCTGGATGCTAAGGAATCATGTCTATTTGCCCAGGTGTGAAATGAATCTCTCTCAAAATTGAGAAGTGTGACTCCTTCACCCCAAACATAGAATGGTCAACTAGATAAGCAATTCATTGGCCTAAATGGACTAGATAAATAAGTTTCTGCGCGCTGTGAAAAGAGAGTTTTGGACAAATTTTGGAAATTTTCTATAAACAAAACTAACTCTCAAGCATGGCAGGAGAAGATCGATGCACATCTTCTAGAACCTAATGAGTTCTGACAAAAAGAACTAAAGCAAATTTCATGAAAAAATTCGAAGTAGAAAAATAAAAGCAAGACAAAGTTCATGTAGGCTAAGAAATCCAAAACAACATGAAGAAGCCCCATACTACTTTGACTTCATCAGATGTGGAAATTAAAATAGTGTATGAGGGTTGTTTCTAGCTAAACACATCATTGCTTACAAATCAAAAAATTTATACAACTTGTAGCAAATATTTGAGAACAGTTTGATGTTTTTTTACACACTTGAAGAGGCCAAGCCACTAGTGAATAGTTGATAATTGCCAACAAACTATACTTGACATTGAGAAAAAATAAGGTAACATGAAATACAGTAGTAGTTGCACATGCATTCAGAGTGTTGCATGATCCATTTTTCTACCTATGTGAAGAATATACAACTTTCTCTCAGATCTATTTCAGTGTGTTCAAGTCTCACTTGCATCTCTAGCGATAATTCAAACACCTTTTTCAAATCTGTTCATCAAGGAAAACAATTGATATGTTGGCCAGACATATGATTATAAGGCACTCACAATTTCAACAAATATTTTAAGGGTCATCACCCCTTTAAGGAATTTGTTAGTCAATGGGGAGGAAACCTTATATGAGAGGAAGTCACCTTGCACACGTTTCCAAGCTATTATGATGAGGATGTCCACTCATTGATAATTACTTTGTCTTCTCCTTTGTAGATTGTACTTCTACCATGGAATTTTCCGAATGGAGCCTTTTGCATTGAATATTGATGGAAAGTTCTACTCATGATGCCACAAGTGCTACTTTATTAGTGTTTTGCATGGTCTTTGTGCATTCATTCAAGTTTTGAACAAGGAATCCACTTTGGAGGAGGCCACACATGCTTCTAAGGAGGATTCATTCATTGTTCGTGAAGGTAGATACATGGTCAACCACTTGGAGGAGGAACCATACTTTCTGGTGCCATTTTTGAAGGATTGTTGCAAAACCAACTCCATTATCATGTTATCGTTGACTTGTATCATGGAGCTAGTTGATTGAGAGCGTTATTGTAGTCTTTTTCTAAAATATTTTCATGATTTTTCTTAGAGTAGAAAGGGGATCTCAACATCCTATTGCTATCTTTAGTATAGAGTTGTTGAGGAGGTTTGAATGGTAATATTTTGTTGTATTCCTTGCACAAAATATTGAAACCAGGAAAAGGTTGCAATAATAGCTGTGAGCATGCTTACAGTGCTTCAGTTACAACAAATGACACTATGGCTGATAAAAAGAAGTGATGGCCACAAAAGTTCAAGGGTTGGGAATAGCACTAGCCATTCGAAAATGCAAGAAGGAGATACAAACATTGAAGATCATTTTCCAAAACATTCAATAGGTTAAAAGATAAATCTTCCTGGACAATACGGTTTAAAAATTTTTAATGTATTATTTGGTAGGGGTTGGCATGCATTAGATGTCTCCTTATTCGCTGCAACTGATCAATCAATGGTTGCAATCACAACCTTAGTAATTGTCAAGAAGTTTTGTACTATAAATTTGTTATCCTTGTTACTTGGTAGAATGCCTTTCATTCACATTGTAGATGGGACCCGATAGGCTAATGAAATTTCACTGTAATCCTGTCAAGTTCAGTAAGATGCAATCAAGAAAGAGTGGATTTGGAATTTCAAAAGCTCATGTGCTGTAAAAAAATATCTCAATTACTTTGTAAAACGCAATGTCGAAATGTATTACACAATCATGTTCTCTATTCAAAGTATAAACTCTGTAACCAAGCACTCATGATTTTAGTAGACGTAAACATCATAGAGTGAACTGTCCCCGAGAACTTTTATGATTTATCCAATTACTTATCACTTACTATTACTATAATGACATATGGTTAGACTTACCAGGACCACATATTATTCCTGGAGGTCATAATCATGTTTAAAATTCATCTATTGTTATACAACTTTGTTCATGAAGAAAGTTGTCATTATGAAAAAGTCACTTCCAGGTTATATAGTACCATCATTCTGAACTCCTCTGCTAACTAGCCACAACAAATATTATTTCAAATCATAAGGTGTTTTTGCCTCTCATTTTATTTAAGGATCAAGAATTCTTGATTCATAGTCAATATCGAATAAGGGTGTTTCCATTATATACTTACACAATCTTCATTCTCTTATTGTAACAATACCCATGATGCCTGAAGGTGTTGTTATCACTACTTTTCATGTTGGCTTTTCAGAATCAAATGATTTGCTTCAGACACCTTACAAATTATTAAGGAGAGGTCCTTGACTAGATCATGATGGGTTTTGAATGTTGTTCAATATCTTAGCTTTTCTACCTTTTATAGTACGAATGTCCTGTAATGTGAAGAAATGTGAAACTTCTATTCTTGAAAGGATCTGTGAATTGGATGCTGCTAATCTGACTTGTAACCAGCCTTACACTATCTCAATTGTTGCAATAAATTCATTCTACCATCAAATGAATAAATTGATGATAATGAAGGTTTTACTTTTGTAGGTGACAACACACTTACTTCAACTGATGACAATTCCTTCAAATAAGAAACGACAGAAATAAAACTAAGTTGATGTACCTTTGATGTCATGAAGATGTATGTTGTCTTCCTTGTCATTATGAAGATCAAAATTTTGGAGATGTCCCAATAGGTTACTGCTCACAATTCAAGTCCTTGGAGAGCTAATATTTGAGATGGTCTTACAGGGAACCGAGTCTTGATCAAGACTTCTGTTGTAAACCCTTGGACTAGAGAAGTCTTCTTGCAAGTTTGAAATCATTCTACATCAAGATGTATACTTAGACAACTAGCCTTTCAAACATCAAAAGATTCATGCATGAAACTTAAGTGAGTTACTCCAATGACACTTTTGTTCTTTAGGCCCTAGTTCTAATAACAAATATTTATCATACTTATGTTCAATAGTCTTTTTCAAAGAGTAGAGGAGAGGCAAAAACTTTCAAACAACTACTTATGAGAACCTTAAACAACAACAAACTGTAATTTGGTTCAGAACTTCAAATCAAAATTAAGAGAATTCAGTCCAGATAAATCTCGGTCTATATTGAGGTTGTTTCAAGTGAACAATCTGCAAGACATATCATTTTGTTATAGGGCAGAAGAGAGTGATTAAATAAATCCTCAAACTCGAACAGAGGAACCTTTGTACCTAGATCTGTAATCTTCCATTAAAACTCAGATAAGAATGGCTTGCAATCGATCAACATGAGCTGAAGTCATTCTTGAAACTTTGACAGGAATGAAGTCTCATCAACGTATAGTTATGACTCATATAGCCAGGTGTCAAATAGTTGTCAAGAAATGTCTGTAGACTGAGCCCTTAGAGTATTTAATACACCTTCATGTATCCAACGAATCCCACACCATAATAGGACTATTACTTCTCCAAAGCTAAAAATATTTCAGAGCATACCCACTTGAAGTGACAGGCATACAAAATGAACAATCCAAGATCAAACAAAACCTTTTGTCCTTAAGGAGGTCCGAATGACTGCTTCAGGACTGCAGGCAAGTTTATAATTTCATTCTTATAGTGGTACTACAACAATACTCCTTGTTTTTCAGAGTATAAGAATCAAGTCAATGCTAGGCCTCTTGTTTGATTAGGCCAGACTTCGATGAACTCAATTCTTGTTAAAAATTTCAAGCTGCCTCTTATTATGACATACAAATAACTGCTAGACTCCTATGCAAAATCATGTCACTATGAAACCTCAATGTTTAATAAAAAATTTCATAGTCAATGTACGGATCTCAGAGGAAAAATATCTCTTCTGCTATCTCTCATTTTAGCTACCTACCTAATGAGTCATGCCTTCAAGGTAGAATATCTCACTTCTCAGTTGTATTGCATTCTCTTCTTTCTTGGGCTTGTCCTCACCTGTGATTTGATATACATGGATTGCAATTATAGCATACACTATGGAAATTGGTTACTAAGGCACAAGGCTTAAATGTGTCAACAGCTAAACCTTTAATGCTAAATAGTAACATTGCACTACTACCAATGCCTTGAAGGAGTTACACCTCTACTAGATTTCACCCTCAATACCTCTACTAGATGCCTCCATCATACCCAGTTCGTTGATAGATAGTTGAGCAGTGCTCAAGCATAGCCAAACATCTTTTGCATTGAATAATGATGGAAAGTTCTACTCATGATGCCACAAGTGCCACTTTATTGGAGTTTTGCATAGTGTTTGTGCATTCATTCAAGGTTTGAAGAAGGAATCCACTTTGGAGGAGGCCACACATGCTTCTAAGGAGGATTCATTAATTGTTCCTGAAGGTAGATACATGGTCAACCACTTGGAGGAGGAACCTTACTTTGTGGTACAATTTTTGGAGGATTGTTGCAAAACCAACTCCATTATCATGTTATTGTTGACTTGTCTCATGGAGCTGGTTGATTGAGAGCATTATTGTAGTCTTTTTCTAAAATATTTTCATGATTTTTCGTGGAGTAGAAAGGGGATCGCAACATCCTATTGCTATCTTTAGTATAGAGTTGTTGAGGAGGCTTGAATGATAATATTTTATTGTATTCTTTGCAGAGAATACTGAAACTAGGAAAATGTTGTAGTAATAGCTGTGAGCATGCTTACAGTGCTTCAATTACAACAAATGACACCATGGCTGCTAAAAGGAAGTGGTGGCAACAAAAATTCAAGGGTTGGGAATAGCACTAGCCATTCAAAAAGGCAAGAAGGAGATACAAACATTGAAGATCATTTTCCAAAACATTCAATAGGTTAAAAGATAAAGCTTCTTGGACAATACAGTTTAAAAATTTTTGATGTATTATTTGGTAGGGGCTGGCATGCATTAGATGTCCCCTTATTCACTGCAACTGATCAATCAATGGTTGCAATCACAGCCTTAGTAATTTTCAAGAAGTTTTTTATTGTAAAGTTGTTATCCTTGTTACTTGGTAGAATGCCTTTCATTCACATTATAGATGGGAGCCTTTTGAAGGAAAAGGAGATTCGTATTTAGTGTGGTTATTGTTTTTTTTAAAACAAAAGCTTCAGCACAGACTGTGAAGAGTATGGTATATGAATTGAGTAAGTGCTACTTAATAGGGAAAATTTATGAGCTAGTGTAGTCTCAAATACTCGTATTTGAAGATGCCCCATTCATTTTGTCGAAGGAGGTAGCGACTATGGTATTTTACTAGCTGATTGACTACTCTTGTACATCTAAAAGTTTTTCATAATCACTCCAGGTTTGGTTTTCTCTTTTACTAGTTGATTGACTACCCCTACATCCCAAAGTTTTTTGAGTTAATAATTTCAGCAAATAACTAGATCTGATCTGTTTGTTTAGTAGATTTGTAATCTAATAGGTAGTAAATTGCCAAGATGGTGACTTAAAAGAAATTTTAACACATACTATCAGATTGGACATTTTGATAACATGCATTTTCATTAGTTTTCATGACTTTCACTAATATTCCATTGCTCATTTTGTCGGTTAACTAGAGGATGGCTAGACGCTGATGGCTTTAGAGCACTTACATGTCTTAATTTTTAGATTCTGTAATTTAAGTGTCAACGAAAGCCAACTTAATATTTAGTATTTCCAGATGAAAGGGGCCCTGATTGGGAGTAACTGGGTATCAGAGGCGAATCCTCTCGAGGAAGAGAATGTGTCGAGCTAGTGCCCTTCTCGAAAACCATTTTGGGGGATATTTTTCCTTTCAATTCTGCTGAAATTGGTGTTAGTTTCAGGAAATTCTCTCACCGAAATTGAGAAAAATAAAACAAAAACTAGGTTCAGGAAATTCTCTCACCCAAATTGAGAAAAAAAAAAACCCTGCAATTCTGTGTCAAAATGGTTCGCTCATTGTTTGTCTTAACTCGCACATGATGGTCTATTTAATGGGCTAACTTTAAGCGCAGGGGAGGGGATTCCGTTTTTAACCGCTCTTAGTGCTAAAGTTAGTTGTAATATACGTGTCGTGGGAAAGAGAATTTCTCTAACTTCAGGGTGTTAGCACGCCTAAAAAATGGGGCCAGTAACTTTCTTGAAGCTGAATGTTTAATGGCTGTTCGAGGTTACCAGATCTCCGCATCCAAATCTAATGGCCACCATAAGAAAAATTGGCACACATGCCTAAAATTGGGCATGGTAAATTCATGAGATCAGATCCTTTGGCATAGTTTCAATTCTTGAAACAATTATTCTGCTTGGATCCTATGAATAACTACAAAATGGTAATCCCTACATCCTAGCAATATCAGTATGCATACATGATAGTGTTTACCACGTGCCTATCATGAGTCATTTAATGATTATCTATATATCTGAAATCGATTGAATCGTCACCATGGCCATTGGTATTACAGCACCCCTCTTCCTGGTACAAACCACCTTAGTTCCTCCTGCTCTGTTACCCCTAATAACGTCTCCAATTCTGAGCACCTGGTTCCGTGAAGATTTCCGAAAAGGCAGTGCCGCCACTGCTGAGAAGCAGCATGGTGATGAAGTAGTCGAAATCGGGGAAGATGAGAAAGAAGCCGATGGCGCCCGGTTCGACTGCAATGGCACGTTATTAACTATGCGCAGGCCGACCATCTCTTGTCCTCGACAAAAGAGTCACCCACAAGTAAAGTAGCATCCAAGGATTGAGGGACATCTAACCTAGAAAAAAGAAGTCGTGAATCTCTTATGCCTTGGAAAGAGCTCCAAATTATATTTTCGAAGGAAAAAGATTCAACATTACTTTGACGGTTTTTATTTTACCTGCAAGTGTTCAAAGAACAAATTCTTAATTAGGGTCTGGTAGTAAAACCAGAAATAAAAAATTGAATAAATGCTCGGTTAAAGGAGTGTATATGGAGATCGTGCTCAATGGAAGTTCGGTTAAAGGAGACACAATGGGTAGCGGATCAGTTAAAGGGGACAATCAAGTTTGGTTAAAAGCGTCGGGTGGAACGCAGAACCAGTGGTGCACACCCGGGGAGGCTGCCCACACCCAATTGTGGGTGGACAAGAGTGGGAAACACAACTTGTTAGGTTGAGTGGAAAATAACTAAGCGATGAAGTGTGAATGGGAGGAATCGTGTAGCGGGTTGACTCGTGCACGAATTGAATAAGCATGTTCAACATTATAGGTAGGTCGACTTGGAGGGGTTGATGCCCCAAGTGACATGACCATTTATTAAACCACTCGGCTAGGAGTCGTATTAATATGATGGATGTGGGGTGGGATGAAAATACAACACAACCCCAGTCACAAATAACGAGCGTTTTTGCAGGTCGGAGTGCGAGGGCATTGAACAAGTTAACTGCCCAACTGCTGACCCACTTCTCCTCCACGGGAATAATTGGAAATTTTTGCAATTAAATGAGGTATTCCACACTATTATTTTCTAAAAAATTAAAGATCCAACGATATATATAAGGTAGTAGAGAAATAATGTTCCCAGAAATTAAAATGTCTAGTTCAATTAGAAAGGAAAAAATCATATCAGAAGCCTCAATACATTTCTGCAAATTGCAATACTGAAAGTAGTATGACCGTACCTCAGTCCCAGCTCCAGCTTTTAGCTCCAGTGTCTTATTTGCCACAGCCCCAGCTGCTACTCTTCCAATTGTTTCCCGTGCTGAAGATCTGCCACCTCCCTGCGTTTTATAGAATTGCAACTATAACACATAAATCAATAAGTTGTATCTCCAAAAGCACGAAGCATTTAAAGAGAAGCATACTACTCAGCAAATAGGCATGCTTAACCATACCTGAACTGAACGAACACCATATTTGAAGTCATATGTGGCATTCGCATGAAATGGGCGATAGGCTAATGAAATTTCACTGTAATCCCGTCAAGTTCAATAAAATGCAATCAAGAAAGAGTGGATTTGGAATTTCAAAAGCTCGTGCGCTGTAAACAACTAACTCAATTAATTTGTAAAAAACAATGCCAAAATGTATGACACAATCTTGTTCTCTATTCAGAGTATAAACTCTGTAACCAAGCACTCTGGTATGACATAATGCCAAAATGTATGACACAATGCACAAATATCAGGCCCCAAAGGCGTTCAGCGGGTTCAAGCAGTGCATGGGGGAGAACCCATTCGGATCCCGCCTGATATGTGAATGAATAAATTCGTTTGTGTCACTTATAATCGAAGGAGGAAGCCAGGTCGTCTATGAACTCTTACCACGCTTCTGTGGCCGTTCTTCCTCAGAGGAATCCAGGTCATCTGACGAACTCTTACCACGTTTGCCCATGGCTCGGCTCAGCTCAACTGAAGGGAATCTAACTCCTACCAGGCTTGCCCATGGCTAGGCTCGGCTCAGCTGCCTAGGATAGATCTCGGAATTTGTATGGAAAGCTCGAACTCAAATTCGAAACCCTTAAACCAGCGAGGGTTTTCAAATTTGACTAATAAATAAAATGATCCTTCCGAACGCATTTGTTTTCCCTTCTCGCGAAATTTGAGAGAAGGATTCCCACCCAGGTTTGGAAGTTCCCGCCATTTGTTGATTGGATTTGTTAAATATAATTTAAAATAATTCATAATATGATGATTCGTTCACAAATATAGCATAACAGTACATGCACTAATGTATATATCGATATCTAGATATTTTAATAATAACACAATCGAACCAATTGACCATCCTAATGATTAACGAGGAAATCACTTGCTCATGATTAATGATGGATTTCAATGAGTATTTCGAACATATTACATTATAATATTATATTGATAAGTTGAGTTTGATGGATTTACATTTACTTACGAGGAGTTCAAGTGAGGGAATGAGAAGTACATTTAGTGGCAATGGTAGGTGAAATCACGTTGTAGATATATTTTATTATATTCATTACACTATAATATTTATTACACTTTTATAGGAAAGTGAATCATGTTGTAGATATCATATTTTTATTATATTCATTACATTTGAATCTGAAAGTGGGATTTTTAGTAGATTTGCAATTTTCACGGAATTATGTTTATGCTATTATTTAACTTTTATACTCATTTTTTAGTTGATGTGTAATTTAGTTTATGTTTTTCCTATTTCATTTTTTAAATTTCATAAAACAATAATTTAAAATAATGAGGGTCACTAGAGAAATCCTTGTCGGTCCACTCTCGTAGGGAGAAGGTTCTCAATGAAGCAATGACCGTGGGTGTATTTGTAGCATTGTAGGTTTAAATATATATATAATTAGTTTATGTGTAGATATATTGTTGATGTATTATTAGTTTAGATATGTATATATTGTTGATATTGTTAAGTAGATTTAAAGATATATCATTATTCTTAGATGTTGAGATATTTCATCTATACAATATTATAATTATATTATTGTTTTTGTTTTAATTTTTGTCAAGTTGAATATATGTAAGTGTAGTTAATTATTTTAATGGAGGTCGTTACAAGATCAGTTTGAGGAAACCGTAAAATGGAAAGGGTCATGAAATCAATACAAGGATCTTCATAGGGTTAAGGGGTGTGAAGGTGCTAGAATGTTGTATTAAGAGAACTAGATAACAATTTAGGAAATATTGATACAAATTGCACATATGTATATGTTGTGGTGCAAATGTAACAATGTTTTTGAAATTCTTTTGTAAGGCATGACAATGGTCAAGTTTGCCATGTTTTTTAAAAGTATGCATCTGCATGTAATGGTGGAGTAAATGACTTATGTTAGGAGGGATGAGGTTGAACCCCAACAAATGCAAGCAAGGAGATCAATCTAGGAACGTTGGTGGTGTGGGTCAATGAGCATTGGGCTATTTAACTTGCTTTGACATACATTTGTTTTTTTATTGAAATTTTTTTGATGAACACAAGCAAGTGGAAATTATTTGATTTTAGACATTACAATGTGGTAGAAACATCTTCAAATTTATGAAAGCACCACTTTAACTCAACAGTTACAACTAAGTGTTATTTATTCTACTCAAGTCACTCTAGACTTTGACCTAACCCTATCTTAAATAAACAACCCCCTTAAGAAGGCAATTCGGCCCATGAGGGGTGAACATGTCACATGGCAATGTGGGGGAATAATAACAGACTATTTTCACCCACCAAGAAATAAGCAACCCCCCATCAATGTTATTCATTACTTTAAATGGGTTGAGTATCCTTTGCTGCCTCTAACAATCGTATTGAATGTATGTGATGTTAACTAAGTTAACCAACAAAGCATGCCTTCAATAATGGTAACAAGACTTACACACTATATATTGCATCGAACAATCAAATGAAGCTTTAATATGTGTAACCAACCATACATGTAATTTATCAAGTTGACCAAACTAACATGCTTCTACTAGTGATAACCAAAAGGTACATGTTGGTAATTGGGTGACCAATTTGGTATGCCTCAACATTCGTAATTGAACATAAATGTTGTTGATGGGGTTGACCAACGTAACATACCTCTCGCAATTGTAGTTAAACATGCATGTTGATAGGGCTAAGCTCCAAGATAGTGTTAATAAAAAAAAGATGTTAATAACCAACCTAACAAATCACTAACAATGACAATGGAATGTGCATGTTAGTAAATAAACTAATAGACATGACTTGTTTCTCATTAAGACGATTGACATGACATGTTTCTCATTAAGACGATTGACATGACACACAACTCGCTAAGTTCACCAACTTGACAAACTATTGGTTTTTTCATTGAACTAACATGCCTTTAATGAACACAACCAAATTTGCATGATGTTGAACAAGTAAACCAACCTAACATACATTTAACAATAATAACAATGTGTGAAGGTTGTGGATTGGGAAAACCAAACTAACATGCCTCTGATAATCGTAATCGGCCATACATGCCTATTGTGATCAACCCTTCAGGAGTTCCCTTTCTTTCGTGCAAAATTAAGCATGTCATACAACTCTTAGACTAACTTTGATACATATACAAATTAAGTTTGTATTTACTTGTTAGAATTGTGTTATAAAGTCTTTCCCCTTTAAATGTCACGGGTTTGAATCCAAGGGAAATTAAGGTATAATTATACCTCCATGGATTAAATAATTAAATCATTGCATGAACTAGGGCAGCCATTGTCCCATGAACAAGGGGGTCTCACATGCCAATTTAACATCTAACTATATTATAACTTTATATTAAATACTATTATTATTTTCTTGTGTTAATATGAGTGTTTTTAATATTTAATATACAGTTAAGTAGATTACCCCTTGAATAATTAGTGAAGTACTTAATATTGGATGAGAGAATTGTAAGGTTGAAATTTCTATACCTTGTGGTAATTTGGGTGTTTGCATCATTTCAACGCAAAATTAGGTTTCATACATATCCATGGATCAATTAAAGGCATTTACACATGCCAACCAAAGATATTCAATAGTTGGATTTTAACTAGCGGGTGGGAGGATTTCATTATCATATTCATCCAGGGGCTTCCAGACTAGAGAAATTAGGGCATGTGTTTGATCTATGGGATAATGTTTAAAAGCATGATATGAGGAGATCGGGAGTTAGTGTAGTTCCTTCTTGTGGAAAGGCCTTGCACCTCTTCCTTTATTTATTAAAGTAAACTTGAAAGAAGTGAGTACAAATATATGATACAAAAAATGTGCAAACCATTCAAAACATCACGACATTAAACATTTGCACGAGATGCAACTTAATTCATGTTCAATATATTTTTTCCTTTAAAAAAGAAATATATGGTACCATGATATAATATAGTGATTCACCAACATTAGCCACCAAACAAATGACCTAAACGACAAAGTTATTTATGGTGACTATCATCCACCATAAACTATGATTATTAGCCACTCTGACACCCCTAATTTTATGGTCACTCGTTGAACATGACTCCAAGAGTTGTTTAAGCTTATTAAACTTATTATTTCCCAAAATACTGAAAAGGATGTCTCATCACCGTAGCATTTTTTCTGAGTCTTTCATCAAATGCTCTGCAACTGTTTTTTTATGTTATATATGGACTGGCACAATTAAAAATTATTGACATAAATGACTAATTCATTTACTTGTTGTACTTTTTATTTGGCCATAGTTTTATTCTTGAACTATTATAGTCATTTACATTAATCATTATTAATTTTGTCACTTATTACCTAGTCATATATTTTTAATCCTAAACTAAATTAGTCATTTAATTTAGTCTCTTTTACTTTAGTCACTTATTATCTAGTCATATATTTTATACCTGGACTAAATTAGTCGTTTAAGTTAGTCGCTTTTAGTTTAGTCACTTATTATCTAGTCGTATATTTTATTCCAAGACTAAATTAGTCATTTAAGTTAGTCATTTTTAGTTCGGTCACATAAATTTGCTCAAATTTAGTAGTAATTCACTTGAAATAATTGCGGTGACTAACATTTTTAGTCACCTAGTCATTAATTTCATCATTTTTTACTAGTGATCACTACAATTGATTTAAAATTAAAATTGAATGTTTCATATCAAGTTTTTCAAGCTAGTTTATGTCTTTTTGGAAATTGATTGTGATTGCAAAATCACACAAAATAAGTTAAATTTTGCAGATTTTAATAGTTAAAAATGGACAATGAGTAGAATCACAACAAAAAAAATTGATGACGGAGTTCACCCCTCCCGGGCTACGTCTTCGAGTCTGGATTCCAATGGTGCCCATTTATATTATATGATTAAATGTTAAATTAAATCAACATACAATGTTCATATTAAAAAATAGCACTTCCATTGTGTCTAGAATGCCCAAAAACCCTTGTATAGGCTCTTCTTGGGCTCAAAAAGGCTGAAAAATGGCCAAGTAAGGCCTCCTTATCCAAAATTTCTGCAAAAATATCTACAAACTATCTTGCACTACAATCTAGCAACAAATAGGCTCTTAGGAGGACGAGTAAGGCATAGATTTTACAACTCGCAGGTCTCAGGTTCGACCCACGAGTTCTGTTAGGTTTGGTGCATTTTGTCGAAACATTAACTGAAATTTTAAAAACGGGCTGAGCCCCTCCACTGTTGTCTCCACCCTCTTGTCAGTCATATGGCATACCAAATGATTGTGATGTGTGGACCATAGGCCACGCGCCTCCCAAACCTGCTCCTGGTCACTTGCCAGATGACAAAATTGTGGGTTGGGGCATAGGCAAGGTGCCATGCATCCCGCCCCTCTGTAAATTCTGCAGGTGGTCGCATGAGTGTGATGTGGCTTGGGACCATTTTCCTTGGTGCTTAACTATTTGCGTTAACCTCCCGATACATTAATTTTTGGTTTTTTTGAATATATATAACTTGGGGCTAGGCTAGTGGGAGTGCCCATCGAACCAGACCTCCCCCAACACCAAACGGTATCACAATAAAAATAATTGACGCCACCATGGTTAACAAGTTCCAATGGTGGTATAATGGTAATTCAAAGGATTTATGTACCAGAGGTCTAGCGGTCGAATCCTGTGGAGTGTTGGTCAGTCGACCCTATTGTGAATACAATCCCCTCTGCGGATAGAGGTGATCTCTTTGGCCCTAGAGTGAGTCTAGCAACTTATGAGACTATATAATGAAAACCTTCTTATTAACATTCAAAACATAAAGAGAAAAGGAAAAGATCCTACCTCTTCCTGATACTATGATCAACTCTTTGGTGAAGGCCTCGATCCACGGTCCTTCAGGCTTGATCCTTGCTCCTAGTGGCGTTTGAACACCTGCAGGTGATCAAGAGACAAAAAAAAATGTAATACAATACAAAGCATACATAGAATATTAATTACCTAACATATCAAGGATAATTAGGCTATTCGTATGAATATTCAAACAAATATAGAAAGAGAAACACCATATATATTTATTAATAATGTAAAAGTGGAAGCTTACAACCGTGAGCTTGATGTTGGAGACCTCCCTTTGTTGTAATCCGAGTCCAAACTAAGGCTCTTAAACGATCCTTCTCCTAAATGGCAGATTAGGCATTGACACAACATAGGGATACACAAGATGAATGATTAGACCGACGCAACAATGACCAACTAGTAGTGGAGGGATGGGGACCAATTTATAGGAATGGAGGGGGAGTTAAGAGCCCATTAAAGAAGGAGGAAGTCCTACTTTTCAAGGGACAATCCCCTATTAATAAGATCAAGACCTCCAAATGAGAGAGATCGACCTCATCTTGGAAACTTCTAAAGGTCGAAGCTTCTCCTCCATTTGAGGAAACATTGCAAGAAAGGGTTCAGTGCGGGTTTTCCAGTCAAAAGAGTGATGACATCGCTAGGCTATAATAGCTAGCCTGCCATCAGCATGGGAAAATAACTGGAGAAAAGCGCTGACCCAAAAATTTACGGTTTGAACTAAGTTTCTTCAGGAATTATTCAAGGCAAATTTCTTTTAGCTTTAAATGATATCTTGATGTATTTTTCCAAGATGGAGATATTGCACAGTATTCATCACAAGGCACTTCAGGATCAGGGACGAGAAGTGAACAGGGTGAAAAATTACTGTGTAACAGATGTCCCCTAAAGCATGAAGGCAAAACAAGGATTGATGGGTAAAATGCTTTGCGAACCAAGGAAAGGACTCGGAAAACTGCCAGGAAACCTGCCAAATCAAACACAATAAAATATATGACATCTCTGAGATGAATATTCCTAATAAAATATCTCTGAATAGGAATCAAATAACACATGAACCCATGACATGGTCACAACCATCCGTCTAAAGGAGATCATGGAAATGGATCCATGGTATGGTCACAACCATCTGTATAGAAAGGATAATGTGTACAATCATGAATACTCTATAACTCCACGCAACATGGATAATAATAGATGTGATCCAAGGTCTTCACCACAATCTCAATCTACCCAATGTACGAATCTAATGATGTGAATAGATGTGTTGATTTCAAACATGGTAGAAACCACTTGATTATCGGTCAATGATGAAAATTGTTAACAGGCACTAGAGAAACCACCAATAATGACATTGGCCCTCAAGGTACAATAGCACAATATACAAGTATGAATAAATGTTTTGAGGTTGAATACTTGCAGAATCATTTGATTGAATACCAATGAGGTGAACCAATCGTCAAATGCAAAGAAATTGCTATTAAGGCATACAAGCTCCAAGGTAATGAAAAGGAGTTTCTAAATCATCTTCCCGGATAATGAGCTGAAGTCGACAGGAAGTGATTCAATGAAGGAGGGCCATAATGATTCCCACATCATTGACACGAAACAAATGATATATTAAGATGATAGGAGTGATTCAGGATTGTGACAGATAAGGTCAAATAGACATAGGATGTTTGATTTTGACAGAAAAGGACTTCTCTTGAACATATTGGCGACACGTCTCCAGTGTGGCAGAATTTGACTCAAATGGGATTAGAGGTAATGATGACAGAAATAGTGATCAAATTAGAGGCAAATGGATTTCCCAAACCCATGAAGGAAAAATGATGAATGAAGGATATTCCCAACCCGACATGAACTGCAAATGAGTTTCATGTTCAAGAGTGACAAGCTGCCCAAAACACATAATATGTTCCACTTTAAATTTCCCCCATTACTTATAATGAGTACCTATTTATTTTTTATAGCCATTGTGAAGAGGATAGCATATGCTGATTGTGTAATTTCATTCTTAGAATGAATCCATCCTCGTAATTTTAATGATTCCTAGGAAAGAAGAACTCAGTCTCGTCATGGTGATAAGTATTTCACCGTTTAATATTTAATGAGTCTGATGGAAGAGTAACTCGGTGCCCTTTTAATGTTTATGGAGTTTGAAAAGGAAACCAAAAATAAAACTCCATCATGTCCCTTTTCTTAAATCGTCTCTCGAATCCGAAAAGGTAAAAATTAATACTCAAGAGAACCTTTTGACCATGTTCGATCAAGGTATTCCTTTGTCATAAATAGTTAATCTCAGCTCGAAAAAGGGGTAAAAATATACTGAGACAACATTGATTCATTTAATTTAACGAGCTTGAAATGACAAGTGCTCAGAAACCCTTTCATATTTTGGGAGTCTGAAAAGAGCTAAAAGAGGACTCCTCCTAGAGGAATGAGTGGTATAAATAATAGCAACTGGTTTCGGTTATGGTGGAACTGCTCAAAACAAGTAAATTTCAAGAGGTTTGCTAACAAGACCACTCATTGCAGTGGTTCCACAGGAAAGGGTAAAACATCCAAGTGAGAGTGTATGATCGGCCAAGCATATGGTACCGATGAAATGAGAAAACCAAGGTTCATTTGGAAAAAATAGGTTGATAAAATGGAAATCACGAGAGGTAGGATGAGAATGGTTTCATTTTTTCACAAGCTTGAAACATGAGAAAAAAAAACTATGCTCGAAATTGGTTTCATTTTTACACAATCTTGAAACATGTGGAAAAAATATGCTTGAAACTGGTTTCATTTTTACACAAACTTGAAACAGAGACAAACTATGCTTGAGAATAAGTTTGTATGCCCCCAACATGGTGACTCAATTCGAGGTACATGCCCCCCCAGCTTCATTTCATTCACCTAATTAGGTTACTGGTTACTAACAGGTGGATGGAATGAAGGGTGATTTATGAGATCAAGTGAAAGACTCGACTCGGAATTTACGAGATCTAATAAAATACTCGAATTGAAAGGGGTTTTGTTTCATCTTTTAATGAGCTTGAAATAGTAAAAGAATTATGCTCATAGGTACTGATTTAATTTTTTAACGAGTTTGACATAGTAAAAGAACTATCCTCATGATACCTTGTTTCATTTTTTAACAGTTGACTGGTTCCTCTGTTAAAATCCAACAGATTCTGGGTAACAGATGCAAGCTGCAGAGAACCTAAAGCTTTCCAAGTAGTTGAGGACAAAATAATAATATATGTGCCTTAATCTATGATAGTTATAGGTACAACCACATTATAGGCTTGTACTGTGATATCAAAGGGCACATAAGAAGGAAGACGATATCCTGCCAGTCGACTCCAATCAAAGGAAGCAACTAGACTACTTGGAGGGGGTGCCATGGGAACGAGAGAACTACACCCCCCACCTGTGTTATGGGAATGGGAGGATTACCCTCCCATACTATGGGAATAGGAATATTTCCCTCTAATTCATGGGAATCCAAGGAAACAAAAATAACCTGAGTGGTATGAGGTTCACTCTCTATGGGAAGAGCACGATCCATATAAGGTGGAATCAGGTCAACCGTTTTCTCAACCAATGGTTAGTAGGGAATGGAATCATGTGATTCAAATTCAGAGAGAGTGGGATTGACCTAAGATTAATTCTTATCAATCACTTAATCAACTAGCGGAGGATCAGGGAAAAGCTTCCGATAACTAGTCGGAAGTCGCGGCTAAGAAGTCGTAAGGTTATCCAAAACTTTGGAGGCTTCATCCATATAAGGACATAGGTGAATCAGATTATTCTGTTCACATAAATAACAGGGAAATTTGAATTTCCCCTTTTTCCCATGGGCCTTACTATTACTAGTTGAGGGTTTATCACCAGCATGATCTCTAGACGTTGATGTGAGCCTATGGACCACACTTCTAATATCTTGGGAATACTAGGGAAATCTCTAAGAATGTGGTCACCATTACATAACTTGCAAGGGAATTTTACTTTGTGGGGATGAGCAGAAGGTTTTTTAACATCAGTTTCGTTGGAAGTAATGGATTCTTGGTTCCCCCCTTACTTATTTTTCTTATTCTTCTTCATCCTATTCTTCTTTTTCTTAGCTTATTTGTTACTAGAATCTATACTTTCACCAGTTGAAGAGGAAGAACAGGGTCAATAAAAAGAAGAAGAAGGTGACGGGTCAAATTTAGGGTCAACATGAGGTTGAAAATTTTCAGGTGGAGACGAACTTGGTTGAGAAGCAACTTAGACATTTGGAATCATGGGGGTTGAAAATAACCAAACTGGAAAACCAATGGTTAATCCCGAGAGGGACAACGTTTCCATATAGGGAGCACTGACATTTCCAAAAGAAGGAAAAGGACCAAGATCCCCATCTGGGGGGATTCCATTATTGGTAAACTCAGGAATTGTTTCCATTAGTCTCAACCTAAGATATGCTAAGGAGTTGTGCATGAGTAAAATGTTATCGTGGATAGTAGAATCTAGAATTAAAAAAAATAAACCAAAAAGAGGTAATCTAGGAAAAAGGGTTTACCAAGTATCTGTGAACTACAATATTCACCTTGGAAAACCAAGGACTTAACGTACAGAAACCAATCTCCACAAATTCTGTGTTTGGTGTATCACATCTACAAGGTGACTGACTCAGTTACCTATGGCAGGTTTTCAACCTAGTGGGGTCTCCCAAAATATACTCGACGATACATGGGAGTTCAGTCCGTAGTAGCATTGTCTAATGTGTAATTGTTCGATGAGAGTGTTCCCATATACTTACCATACATGGAGCATAGCCCTATATACTTCTGTATATAGGGCAATGCTCCATGTATGGTAAGTATATGGGAACACTCTCACACCGGATATTAGCGACAATTTCTACGCTTAATGACGTTGGAACACATCTCTAGCCTAGACCTATATATGTTTTCATTAATTCAAAATGATCCTTAGGTTAATTGAGGTTTATTTTAGGGTGAAAATGTGACGCTGGGTTACACTTTTTGCCCTTTTTTGAGAAAAAAAATTCATTTTTTTCAGTTCTTCAACTTTCTGCAAACTATAACAATTTTTTTGTGTAGAATTTCATTTTGCGATAAAAATAAAAGTTGTGAGAAATTTTGTTAGCTTTCTATTACTTATTTTTTGAAATTTTTTTAATGCAGATTTGATATGTCAACTTAGCGTTTCTTTGAGTGTGTGTTTATTAACAATCAAAGGATTCATAAGAAGTCATGTTATGATGCAATGTTGTATTCATTGAAAATTTGTGTTTTTGAGAAAACAAAATGTGTTACAACAATCTAGACAGAGTCTACTTTGGTTTCGTCATATTTACAAAGCCAATGGATGCATATCATAATTACTAGAATTTTTTGAACTGGTCAAATACAAAAAATTGCGTATTTTGGATATGTTTCGCGACGCAAGAAATTTCTTAACATATAAGTTATAAACTAAAAATATAAAAGCTACCCATTAGAGACGACGGACCAATGTAATGTCCCATAATTTTTTCAATTTTTTTTACAATGTATTTTGGGAGATAAAAAATTTTGATTTCACTGAATCACAATGACCCTCAGAAATTGTTTGCACCCATTTTATTAGAAAAATAATTAAAATTAGTAAAAATTTATGAAATTCCATAAAAGTTATATTTCCTGAAAGTAGATTCAATTCTGAAAATTCTTGTCTTGGTTCTGACAGTTAATTAACAACCTTTCATGGATTTTAATTAGTCCGAAGTTGCAAAAACGTATTCAAAGCCTGGTTTTTGCGTAACTGGTGACGCATTAGTTCGGTCGAACTTTGATTAACAGTTAGGCCGAACTATGTTTTGCGTTGACGGCTCGTTAAATCTAACGAGTTAATAGTTCGGCCAAACTTTTAATCAAAAGTTCAGCCGAACTATTGTATAACTTTCTGTCGGCCAAAATTTTTTGCGAAGCCCCTACTAAAACACATTTTGCGGCAATATAAATTGCCGCGAAATTATTCACAATTTTCGCACATTTCGCATTTAATGTTGATATTTATTAAAGTTTCATTTTTAAGTCTCAAAATGATGTCACCTGAATACCTATAATGCAACTAGCATTAGAAAAGGATTCTTTCAATTCAATTAATGCTACCTAGTTCAGGGAAGAATTTCAAACAATGATGCAACAAAAAATAATGCAACAAACAAATATTTCCTAACTAGATCACTTTCACTATCCCAATTCAATTCAAAACATTAAAGGATGAAAACCATGCAATGTAATCTATGCACAATTTCTTTTTTCCCGAAAACTATGCAATGTAATCTATGCACAATTATCTTTTCTTTTGATGAATAAGAATGCACTCAATGCACTTTTCGATTAAATGAAAATCTACTTAATGCACTTTTTAATGAAATGAATGCACTCAATGAACCTTTTAGTTTTTAAACCACAAAACAAGGAAATCAATGTCTAATGATAATCACAAAAATGACTTTTCAAGTGCAATATAATCTAATGCACTTTTTACGAAAAGTAAGTTTTTGAGATAAATAAAAACTAAATAAATGCAAGAACTTAATTTCTTTTACGGAATGAAAATAATGTTTAATGATAAAAAAAAATATATATTTCCAAACATACAAGAAGAAAACAACAACTTAATGGACTCAAAGAATCGAAGACTCAACCAAAATTTCATTTTTACCACTTCAAGTATAGGATGGAATTTTGCACACCACAAATAAACTAACACCAAACAAACAAAATTTGATGCACACAGAGCAAGAGGATGACCTTAGAGACTAGGACACACTAGGACTTTTAGTAGAAACCCCAAAAATTCTCAAATTGAAGGACCAGCGCTACTTTACATAGAAAAACATGTGCTGGCAGGGTCTTCAACACTACTTTAGACCCCCAAACCCGTGCTGGTAGTGCTACTTTTCTTAGAAAAACCTGTGCTGGTCTATGAAACTGAACCAACACGAGGAGACAATGGAATATAAGGTTTTTGGTGCGACTATACTTATAAATATTTGCGCTGGCAGCGCGACTGTATCTGAAAAAATACGCGTTGATTGAGGAATGCTTAGGAAAGGCAATCAAATCTTAAGCAAAAGCCTAAAACTGCCACTCTAAAGAAAAAATCAAGCACTATGTAGACCTATAGAGACCCAAATAGATTCGAATCTTGACGATTAGTCAAACTGATCAAAAAACAAAATCGGAAAAGGAGAGAAAAAGATGTTATAGTTCCCAAGTGGAGTCACCAATTTTGTTGTGAAGACAATCCCCTCTGCGGACAAAGGTGATCTCTCTAGCCCTAGAGTGGGTCTAGCAACTTACGAAACTATCTAATGAAAACCTTCTTAATTAACATTCAAAATAGGATGAGAAAAGGAAAAGATCCTACCTCTTCCTAATGATATGCTCAACTTTTTGGTGAAGGCCTCGATCCACGGTCCTTGAGGCTCGTTCCTCGCTCCTAATGGTGTTTGAATACCTGTAGGTGATCAAGATACAACAAAAAATGTAATACAATACAAAGCATACATTGAATATTATTTACCTAGCATATCAATGAGCATTAGGCTATTCGTTCAAACAAATATAGAAAGTGAAACACTAGATGTATTTATTAATAATGTAAAAAAGGAAGCTTACTATTGTGGCCTTGATGTTGGAGGCCTCCCTTTGGTGTAATTTGAGTCCAAACCGAGGCTCTTAAGTGATCCTTCTCCCGAATGGAAGATTAGGCATTAACACAGCATAGGGATGCAAAGGATGAATGATGAGACCAACCCAACAATGACCACTTGGTAATGGAGGGATGGGGATCAATTTATAGGAAGGGAGAGGGAGTTAGGAGCCCATAAAATAAGGAGGAAGGCCCACTTTTCAAGGGAGAATCCCATATTGATAATATCAAGAGATCCAAATGAGAGATCCTGACCCTATCTCCACCAAACAAGATCTATCTCATCGTCCTGGAAACTTCTAGAGGTCGAAGCTTTGCCTCCATTTAAGGAAACACTGCAGAAAGGGTTCAGAGTGGGTTTTCCAATCAGAAGAGCGCTAACAGTGCTAGGCTAGAATGGGCAACCTTCCATCAGCACAGGCAGATAACTAGAGAAAAACATTGACCCAGAAATTTAGGGTTTGAGAAAAGTTTCTTCAGGAATTCTTCAAGGCATCTTTCTTTTAGTCTTTAAATGTTATCTTGATGTATTTTTCCAAGATGGATATACTAAAAATTATTCAATGATATGGCACTTCAGGATCGGGGAAAAGAAGTGAGCAAGGTGTCAAATTACTGTGTAACAGACCCAACCAATTTTTTCCTCATTTGGAGTGCCATGTGGTGCCCTTGTATTGGGCCACGTGTGACTCTATGATTGTCCCTTACCAAATCACCTTCAGCCTATAAGAGCGTGCCATTTTTCCTCTATACGATTAGCCACATATCATGTTATGATTGGATCTATATTGCTTTATTATCTTGCTGACATTAGCAACACATCAATGTACAGATTGCTACATGACATCCATACACTACCTAGTCAACCCTGCAAGTTGACTTTTTTACTCTTTGCCAAAAAAATTAGAACGCGATAACTTCCTCATACGATGTCAAATTGAGGCGATTCATGTGTTGTTGGAATCAAAACGATGAGATCTACGATTTGGAGCCATTTTTGGGATATTGTGAGAACTTTCATTTTGAGCATATTTTTGATCCCCTAAATCATTCCTTGCCACTTGAAGCTTTTGGACCACTAAAAGTATGTTTTTAATTAGCAAGTGAGGGTGTAGCTCCCTCACTTTCTCGATCTCTATCCACCTTGCCTTGTTTGGATTGGTACCTTTGATCCCCAGTTGTAGATACTCGACATTGCCTCTGTGTGAAGTCCTTATCCTCCTATCAATAATTGGGTATTCCTGCAACTCATTTAAATATTCAGGAGGAAAATATTATATAGATGTAATCTAAACATTCTCTTCTTGATAATCAATCATAGGAGGCTCATAAAATCTAAATTTTTCCGCATTCATAATAGAATAAATTTGCTTGTAAGGTGGAAAATCTAAATGGAAATCATTGTTACCAATCTTCTCCAAGATTTTGAAAGGACCATATCTAATTGGCTTGAGATTTTTACCTTCACCTTGTAGTATTTCCTTGCTGATGTACAACCAAACTTGATCTCCCACTTGGAAATCATGATCAACCTGATGCTTTTCATGCCTTGCTTTATACTTGCCTTTGCTTTTCTCCAACTTTTCTTGTACCCTTTGATGCACTAGCTAAATTTTTTCAATGAAATTCTTGGCTTTGTCCACATCACTATGTTCATCTACTGCAATATATTTACCAAAGATGAAATTCAAAGGAGACTTTGGAAAATAACCAAAAAATATTCAAATGGAGATACTTGTGTAGATGAATTCTTAGCACGATTGTAGGCATGTTGAATGTAATGAAAATGCTCATCCAAAGTTTAGGATGCTTACCACAATATCCTTGAAGGAGGTGCACTATTCTTTTTTTCACTACTTCTGTCTGGTCGTCAGTTTGTGGATGAAATGTTGGGATCTTATTCAACTTTGTGTCCATGAGTTCCCATAAACTTAACCAAAATTTCCCGATAAATAAAGAATATCGATTAGAAATAATAGAAGTGGGTAACCCAAAGTGAACCCATACATTTTGGAAGAACATATTTGTGGTACATTCAACTGTAACCTATTTCTTACATGGTATAAACACACACATTTCGTTGAAACGATCCACTACAACTTATAGATAATCATGAAATTTCCTAGACATTTGTAGTCCCCCAACAAAATACATAGAAATAATTTCCCAAGGATGATAAGGGATAGGTAGTGGAGTGTACAAACCCAATTTCCTATTGCTTGTCTTGCTAGTAGCACACATAGAACATCCTTTCACATATCTTGAGACAATTTCATTCATGCGAGAACAATAACAATACCTCTGAATTTGAGTAATTTTTTTACCTACACCAAAGTGGCCAACAATAAGAGAAGTGTGGGATTCCCTTATGAAATTGAATCTTTCACCCCGTGGAACACATAACTTGCCAAGATGATACAACAACTTTTTATGAACATGATAATTCTACTCTTCAACATGGTTTCCTTGAATCAAAGTTGCATACACATATTTAAAATCTTCATCTTGAGCATATTGTTCAATATGACTTTCATACATGATTGAATTATTCTTAAGAATAACAGATGCATTAATAATAGGCCTTGAAAACATATCAACAACTTTGTTGTATATACCTTTCTTATACCTGATTACTAAATGAAATTGTTGTAGGAATTCCATCCACTTGAAATGTCTAGTTTTTTGTTGCTTGGTTTGAGATTGTAAATATTGTAAAGGTTGATCGTCAATATGAATAATCATTTCTTTACCCATCAAATAATGCTTCCATTTATTCATGCTTTGTACCAAAGCATACAAATATTATCATAATTTGGATAGTTAATTACTACATTGGTAAAGGTTTCATAATTATAACATATTCGCTTACCATGCTACATAAAAACTGCTCCCATAACATATTCACTTGCATCAGTTTGAATTTCAAATGGCTGCTTAAGATTGGAAGTGTTAGAACTGGTGTTGTACTAATTTTCTCTTTCAAAGTGTCTAATGCTTTCAACTACTTTCCTCCTCACGGAAAGACTGCTTCACACTTGTCAAAGAATGTAATGGTGCTGCAATGAATGAGAACTTAGTGATAAATTTTCTCCAATATTGGTTTTCTCCCAAAAAGCTGCTAACTTTAGTACCTTGTTGGGTTTAGAAAAATTTACAATAATATCAAAATTTGAGGGATCAATCTTCAATTCACACCCTCCTGCAATATGACCCAAATAAACCAAAGAGGTTTTCCCAAATTCACATTTAGACATCTTCAAATACAAATTTTCATTTTTCAAGACATTTAGAACTTGTTTCACATGCTTGACATGCTCTTCACGAGTCTTACTAAAAATCATAATACCATCTAAGTATACTATGACAAAATAATAAAGGAATGGTCACAATACATCATTCATAACTCTCATGAATGTGGCAGGTGCATTGCAAATCCAAAACGACATAACTAACCATTCAAACAAAACTCGTTTTGTCTTGAAAGTAGTTTTCCAAATATCATATTTAGCAATCATTATCTAATTAAAACTGCTTCTTAAATATAACTTAGTAAAGTAAACAACTTCCCTTAGTTGATATAGCAAATCATCAATGCGAGGAAGAGGATAGTGATTATTTACCGTGTTCTTGTTCAAAGCTTAGAAATCCACACACATGTGCCATGTACCATATTTATTTGGAACCAAAAAAATAGTTGACCCACAAGGAGATGTACTAGGTATGATGACCCCTTTGTCAAGCATCTCTTGAATTTTCTTCGTAATTTATGAATTATCCAAAACTGACATTCTATACATGTCAATATTTGAAAGTGGTGCATCCTATTGCAAGTGAATCTCATGTTGGATTCCTCTTTTTGGAGGTAACCCTCCAGGTTCCTAAAACATGTTGTCATAAGTATTAACAACTTTAAAAATATCATGGTTGAGTTTAGAATCACATCCTATGAAAGCTTTAGATTCAACAATATATTTAGCTTTAATCATCAACAACACAAAATTCTTACTAGAATTTACAAGCCTTTTCATATGCCCAACGCTAACAAGAGATAAGTTCATCTTCTTGCGATGTGCTGTAACAATATAATCAAATCCATCATTAAAAATATGATATTTTTTCTCATGATGATATAATATGCCTTTTCATTCATAGATTGAATGTATGGACTCCCTAAACAATCCCACAAATATCAAGTGGTACAACATCAATATCTACCTCATCTATAAAATTAGCAGTGATGGCGAAATTGAGTTTACATTTTCTTGTCACTTGTAATTTGTAATCATCACATACCCAACCCAAAGAGTAAGGTTTTGTATGAGGTGTAGTCTCTAAATTAAGTTTCTTAACAATTGCTTCAGAGATAAGATTGACTTGGGATCCACTATTAAATCATCTATCAAGCTTTGTATGTTTTGTAATGACTCTGATATTTAAAAGCTCACTTCTTTCTTTATCATTTTGAGATTCAATGGGCATACTAGAAGAACTCATACTTACATTAGAATATATACCTTTCATTTCCATGGCTATGATTTTGGTTTCATCACTTGAATTAGATCTTAGATCTTGTTGAGTTGTAGTAGAAATCTTTTGTTTCCCCTTGTTATTGAACTTATTTGGCCTCTTGCCTCATAAACAAACAAATTCTATGAGTGTAATTTCTCACCAAAGCTACCATCAACATCTTCAAAAATCTCTGGTTGTTGATACAAACACCATCACCTTTAGTAATTTATGATTGCTGATAAAAACACCATGCTTTACTCACCTTCAGTAATTTCTCATTTTTGAATGAATCATGAAAAAAAATCAATAAACAGCTCTCACATCCACTCTGCAATACTCTGTTTCTCACCTCATGCAACGCCCAACAACTCTTACAACTTACTCTTCCTCAATTATGCTTATTCGAATTCTGCCTTTAAATAAATTCTAGATTGATATTTTGAATGGATCCTCAGTTAACTCATTATGAAAATATGTTGCATGAATATATAATTTTGTCTCTACGCCTATTAATTCAAATATTCTAACTTTGTTCACCAATTTTCTGCAATTCTTGGCTCAATCTCTGAGTTAATCTGCTATAATATGTTTCTTTGGAGTTTATTTCGCAGTTATGTATTTTTTACAGATTTTTGATGAGGTTCTATTATTTTTATCTGCAGTTAGATTTACCAAAAATAATTTCAACTCGTTCATGCTCTTTAGAGATCTACTATTGAATGTGCCACTTACCTGTCTATTATCGGAACTCCAATTCATTCCTGATTTTACACTTTCTACTGTGTTTTTTTTTAACTGCCAAACTTCACTGTTGATATATCACTTACCACGACTGCCTTCATGCCAAGGCCTTTATGAATTCTAATTATCCTGCCAACTACTCTTTTCTTGCATGTGCGCCATACCACTAAGCCAAGCTTCTGACTCATTTAAGTTTTTGGCTTTAACTGCTAAATATTTCTCTTACCTATAAATTACCAGACTTACCACCAAAATTCATGCTGCCAAATCATTCTTTCCATGCACAACACTTTGTTGTATCCCAAAGGGCCTTCACAACCTCTTTTCATATTTTAACACAAAACTGCTACATATCTACAAAATTTGGCCTTTAGGCCCTCTTCGCAAGAACCTTACTTGTTTTACTTACCATAAGACCATGTCTCTGTGACCACCAGCTTAGGCCCCGGGAACTAAGCCCCTTAAATCCTTACATGGGCCAATTATCTATATAAATGGCTCCATTCCATTTATAATTTTTCTACGTGAAACACCCCACAATGGAGTCCATGCATTAATACATATCTCCGAAGAGACTTCGTGAATATTTTCTTCTGCCTTAGGGCTCATTTCTACACGAAATGATCCAAGAGACAGGTCTAAGCACATTAGGGGAATTTTGAGGTCTAAAATGGGCCTCCTAAGAAAAATGTACAACCAAAATAAATTTTTTGAGAACCAATATGATTCAAGATGATTATGTCAACCATGAGGGATGATTCACCATTTTTGGAGTAAAAAATAAAAAAAGATTAAAATAAAATAAAATAATAAAACTACTTTTTCAACTCGTATTTTAAAATTATCTCCCTAAGGGTTTACTCAAATTTCGAGTAGGAGTACTCATTGGATGAAAATTTTTAATCTCTCATCCAAGGAGTACCCATGTTGCATACTTTTGATGGAACCTACTATACGAAAAATCAGAAATACATGAAAAAACGTGATTGCAATCACGTTTTTCATGTATTTCTCATTTTTCATTTAGAAGAGTCCATTGAAAGTATGCAACATGGGTACTCCTTAGATGGGTAATTAAATTTTGCATCTAACAAGTATTCCTGCTCGAAATTTGAGTAAAACCTTCAGGAGATAAGTTCAAAATACAAGTTGAAAAAGTAGTTTTTTTCTATTTTTCCTCTAAAATTTGATGATGTAATCAAATATTATTGTATTGTTTCCACTATTATTTTATAATTTCCTTATGAGGCCCATTTTATACCTCAAAATTCCCCTAATGACTAAGCCCGAAACTCCCAAAACTCGGCGACGTTTGCTTCCGCCACACCATTGATCTCATAATTGTTGCATGGGACCTGCATGAGTGCTTAGCTCTTAACTCCTTTGTCCTGATGCATCCCTTTGCACCATGTTTAAATATTTCTGGCTCCAATGAGTGGGATGAATTTTCAATGGGGTTTTCCTGCTCTAATTCCTATTTTTCGTTTCTCTTCCACCATGTCCCGACCCTTACTGCTACTCGGTGCTTCCATTGTGCTTACTAATAACAAACCGTAGGGCTCCATCCAGCAAGATGAAATGGTCGGTAAGGTCCAACCGACCCTCTTTTAATTGGTTTTTGTTATCCACCATTAACACCTACGTGTCTCGATGCCTATTTCCTGACCACTTCTCTGTGCATAAAAACTAAATCGTCGGGCTCCACTCCAACCTCTACGATGGCATCACCCATGCCCCGTGTTGACTTGTGAGTGGTCCACATGTCCACTAGAAAAGGGCCATTTAGGTGCCTAAAATTGTTGAATATGCCTACCACGTGTCTCACTCCTATTGGTTGTGATGACATCAACATTTGCTACTGTCCAGGCCAATCACATGTTGCCACCTCTCCCTATCAAAGAGGAGAGAGAAAGTCCTCCTCAAGGTCTATTTTGTGACCCAATCCTTTGTTATTTCTATTTTTGGCATCTTGACCTTTTCCTTTGTTTTTCTGCCAAAATCCTATGGGCCAACTCTCTACTTCACTTCCTTTTTTTTTTTACCATTCGAGTTTTTCTTCCGGGCTCAGCCTGAGGAGGATGAGATGGAAGAGTGGGCTTCCCACTTCATTCTCATTGGGTGAACCTTATGCCATCGTGTCTTGGCATTAATAGACTGCCACATAGCCTTGGGTTATATAATACATATCACTACATTATACATCGGTCGAGTGGGTCCACCCGCTCCGTTCCTCCCGACACTTCTCATATGTGTGCCCTTTGCACATCTTCAGGGTACTCCCACTGGGGTGATACCATCGGGATAGAAGGGCTACTCTTGTGGCCAATAATTGTGCTTCTCCCTCCTACTTTTTCCTAGGTGATAGTCTCCTAATTTCTTAGAATTGGGCACTGCCTACCACATCTTCCTGGTCGCTAAGACCTGGGCACACCATAAAATACTGCTGAGGTATTACCTCCAAGGTAACTCCACCAGTCTAATAAAATTATTCACCACTATTGTTGTGGCCTCCATGTGAGCCCGAAGCTCTCGCTCAAAGGCTCCGCTAAATTTCTCCACTGAGTTTGACACTTATTTCAACTTGGGGTCATAGAGCTTTCACTGGCTCTATGTCTTGATCCATAAGTACATTTTGAGACTTCTATATACCATTGAAAATAATTTTCTGATCTCTTTCCAACTGTATGGGTTTCACCTACACCTAAGTTAACGTGTTACTCCATAATTGGCTCCAAAACCACTGCATCATTACTAATACCTTTGTCATTCTTTTATTTACAATGATTCTACCTTTTCTTTTTCTTTTCTTGTGCTACATTTTCTATCCTTTCGTTTGCTAGCCATAAATGATTGTCATGCACCTTTGCCAATTTTTTCCATTGGAATTTTCCATAAAGAATCTTTTTCCATTTCTGTTTCCATCAATGAAAACACATTTCCAACAATATCCCCTTTTGACATTGATGGAAATACGAAGCTCAAACAACACGTCATTACCAATGATCTTTACCATCTTAACGCTTCTCCCTTTACTTTCTCCACTGATCATTTACCCTCTTGTGTTTGATCGGCAATACTTCTCCTCGTTTGACGTCAATGGAAAAGACACTAACATGATCCCCTTGTTAACAACCTCCATTTGTCTTCTAATCTGGTGGACCTATCAAAAATTTATTCTTATGCTGAAAAAATCGTATGCCTCTAATTAATCCAATAATCTTCCTCTTTTTGTTGTGAAGAAGATGGAATATAAGGGAAAAAATTATTCACTACCAATGTTTCCTCAAGAAAACAACAGGTATATCTTGCTGAGACAACACATTTTTGTGCAACTAAGCCATGAGAAAATTATTCCTACTGGTATGAGAGTCAACTAGGATTACATTCATAATAATTCCTACCTAGACACATGCACCTAGGCTTCTAGCAACAAGAACAACCTTTCCTTTTCATGACACCATCTATTTTCAACAAAGTAAAACACTTTGAAAAACATAGAGGAACTCTCACCAATGCATGCCTAGACCAACAACTCATCTTGCACTTCAAATAACAGACTTCTAATGACACCAAACTCACCATGACACATTTGACTCATTATAAACAACAATCGTATCAATACTTTCATATCAACACTAGACCACATGAACACCATACTTTGAAAAATATTCTAATGATTGTAATAGTACCATTGATACCATGTGATACCAATTACCAATTGGAACAACATCATAACAGTAAATCCATTCATATGCACAAAACACCATTAGCCTCTACAACACACAACTGATACTAGTTAATGATATCAATTGTCAATGCATAGTCTCATACTCAAATATTGACTTGAGTATACTCCCCCTATGTCCATGCTCCCTGTTTTCATTCAAAATATGTAAACAATACTTGCCAAGGAAAATTGTAAACAGATCATCACTAAACTACACATTCTCAGACTACCAATTGATCAATCAACCATACTGCTCATAAAAAATGGCATACTTCCCTTTTATCCTTCACATGCATTCCTTGGCATATTTATTTTTTCTCCTTACATCTGACCTTTTTGGCTTCCCTTGAATCCAACATCTTCTTTTCAATAAAAATGAGCAAGGGATATACTCCCCCTAAGTAGATTATCTTCCTGCTTCTTCCACTCCTTCGTATGTTGAATTTTCTCATTACCATGAGTTGAATTCTTGCATTGATTTTCTTGATTGGGTGATTTCTTGCCATTGCTTGAGCATACAAACCACTGCGCATTCTTCTTATTAGTAGTAATTTAAATCCAATATGAAATTTATATTTTTCTCTTATTTCTAAATATATTGCTTTGGATATATTTTAGGACTCATGTTGCTTATTTGAAATGATTTGAATCTCTGCCTATTGCAAGTTATATAGGAGAGATCAACACTAGAATTGCATAATCTAAATATTCCAAATCAAACATTTTTCTACGTTGCCTCCATGCACCATTTGATCTTCCTTTCTTCTGGGTGTTGAAATATCTCCTGCATTGTTATTTTTGTTGGATCTCAACTCTAATTCAAACATTCTAGAAAAAAAAATTTCGCTAGATTTTCATGCAACTACTTTGTGCCCAAATTTATTATACCTGTAACATGCAATATTATTCATGAAGGGGACAAAGAAATTTTTCTTCTTACCAAAATTTGCGCTTGTCCAATTTCTTGAATTGCAACTTGCTCTATTGTTGCTCTTGGCCCATTGAAAATATTTCCTCTGTGGAGAAGAGGCTCTTTGTTCTTTGTTGTTCAAATTTCTCTCAGCAACTAATGATTGTAATTGAACCTACACATGAATCTTTTGTTGATGCACCTTCTTTATCCTCTTTGGAAACTTGGAGGCAAAGTTCCATGTGTTGCTGCAATAAAAACATATAAGAGGATGCAAACCTTTTATTTTATTTCTGGAGATATTTTGGTCTCCTTGGTTTTTTGTTGCTGTTGAGTCACTTTCACCTCTATTTATTATCTTATCCTACCAGGAAAAATGGTTGGTATGAATCTCCTTCAATGCTTCAGAATTTTATACATGCAACTGGGAATTGATCAACTGCTCTTTTAATGATCTATTCTCCTTCTCTAGCTCCATATTTCTCTATGTTATTGTCTTGATCTCCTCAAGAGATTATATGATCTGCCTCATCAAATATATATTTTCATCAAGATCTTCCAATTCAATAGAAGATCAATTTGATTCACAACAAGTGTCTATTTCAATCTCAAAACTATTTTCCCTTGATGACTCTAGGGATTATTTTTCTTCTTTTTCACCAGAGGTGGACTCATTTTCTTCTTGACCAATGTCGAAATATGCTATTGCTACTAAGGTAGCTCCTTATTCACTATAACTTGATGAGAAACTCTCACTTCCATGAGTACTTGCAATTGATCAATTTGAAAATAAATGGCCTATTGTTCTAAAATAACAACAACAAAAAACAATTTAATTGTAGATTGGATCTCCTCTGGGTGTTGATCAGTAATTTGACATCTTGATATAGAAGAATCATATCTGATTCATGATCTTCTATTCTCTTTGAATATTTGACTGCTTCATCCTTCAGGGAAAGCCTCTTGACATCACCTGTAGATTGCATGTCTACTTCATAGATGTACTACAATTTATCCCATATCTCCTTGGAAGTATTATGATGAATTACTCTCTGAATGTATGTTTTAGACAACCTTCTCATGATTTCATTCCTAACTTGTCTATCAAACTTATCATTTATTACTCCATACTCTGAAAATAGCCATACATCCAAATCAAGAGCTTGAAAGTAGATTCTCATCCTTACCTTCCAAGTTGTATAATTTGAGCCATTTAAAAATGGAACTCCATCTGAGCTAATCCAAACCTAGTTATCCATGATCCTTGGTATTCCTTCCACTTGTTAAACTGATCCTGAAGGACACTAACTCTGATACCAACTCTAACTCTGCTAGGTTGACTTGGGATCATAGAGATTTGACTAGCTCTATCTCTCGATTTAGAAGGCCATTTTGAGACATCTATATAATGTTGGAAATATTTTTCCAATACCTTTCCAAATGTATGGGTTTCACCTACACCTAAGATGATTTGCTACTCCATAATTGACTGCAACGCCACTACGCCATTTCTGCTACCTTTGCCACTCTTTAATTTTCAATTCTTCTCCATTTTCCTTTTGTTTGTTTGTTTGTTCTACCTCTATTATCCTTACCTTTGCTAGCCATCAATGATTGTCATGCACCCCTTCCAATATTTTTTATTGGCCTTTTCCATCAAGCATCTTTTTCCATTTACTTTTCCATCAATGAAAACACATTTCCAACATTATGGATGCAATTTCCAATAGTGGTATTCATCATTTCCATATTTAAAAAATGTTTACAGGTAAGTTTCTCTCCCTCTTTCTCGACAATAGAATTATTTTTTCCTTTGCCTTTAAAATTCCACTTTCCTTTGTCTCCAGTTTTAGAAGGTTTCTTTTTGGTCTCTTGAGGAACATTATTGCCTCTTTATTATAAACGATTTTCATGAACACATACCTCATCTAGATTGGTGGATTAAACATAAGTATAGTATGTCTTGAATAACTATATATTCCACCTATATATTTAAGGAGAGTATCTTGTGAAGAAAAATCAACACCCAAGATTAAAGCTTTTCATCTAAATTCTTGTGTTCAACTTTGGACACTTTTACCTTTAGCTTGTATAAAAATTTTCCAATCCATAATTTCTTTTTGCATGTAATATAATGGATAAAATTACCTTCCTAATGCAACTATAAAATAATTCCAAGAAGAGATCATTTTAGCACTTATCTTCAAATCTTCTTGAGTTATGGCCTCTAACTAGATGAGGGTTTCACCTTCCAGGTGAAGAGAAGCAAGTTGGATCTTTGTGACATCATCATCAATATTTTGAATCCTGCCATAGACTTCAATTTGACGAACCCAATTATCCAACTTTTCATCATTTACTTCCCCGTTGTACATAGGAAATTAAAACTTGACATCAAGCTTAATCAAAGGAGACTTAGCATGTCCTTTTAGAGATGGAGGAGGATTAGTTCTATGGGATGAAGGAGGTGAAGAAGGAGGTGAGGATGGAAGTGTATATGGAGGTAAATGGGGAGTTTGAGGTGGATTATTTCTCCCATAACCACCATTACCTTTTGGATGGTTATAACTTTCTCCTTGAAATATTTCTATCCTCTCATTGCACAACACTTTCACCATATAAATCATATCATAGGAAGCCTTTCTAAAAGCTATCTCATCCTCAAACATCAACTCTAATCCCCGTCCTTCTTCATGTGCCATGAATTGTGGAGTTTGTGGCCTCCTTGAACCAATTTGAGGCTTTGTTTATTCAATAAATCCTTCTCCTCTTCTCAATTTAGACCTTGTAATCATTCAAGAAAAACAATTGAAAAATCTGTCAAACCTTCAAAAAATTCATGCCCTGATACTAAAATAATCTAAAATTAAAATTGAAGGTTTCATATCAAGTTTTATAAGCTAGTTTATGTATTTTGGGTAATCGATTGTGATTGCAAAAGCACACAAAATAAATTAAATTGTGTTGATTTTAGCTGTTAAAAATGGACAGGAAGCAACATCACAACAATCAAAATTGATGATAGGGTTCACCCCTCCGGGGCTAGGCCTCTGGGTCCAACTTCCAATTGTGGCCCTTTATATTATATGCTCAAATGTTAAATTACATCAACATAAAATGCTCAAATTGCAAAAATAACACTACAATTTTGTCCAGAATGCCCAAAAACCCTTGTGTAGACTCTTCTTAGGCTCAAAAAGGTTGAAAATGGCCAAGTTAGGCCTTCTTCTCCAAACTATCTGCAAAAAATATCTACAAGCTTTCTCACATTGAAAATATAGAAAAAAACAAGCCCCTATGTGGACTAATAAGTTGTAGAGTTTGCAACCCGTAGGTCTTGAGTTCGACCCACAAGTTCTGCCGAGTTTGGTGCATTTTTTCAAAAAATTAATTGAATTTTTAAAAACAAGTTGAGCCCCATCTGACGGTGTCTCCGCCTTCCTATCAGTCATATGGAATAAAAAATCATTGTGGGGCACGTGCCATAGGCCACATGCCTCCTGGCCCTACTCCCAGTCACCCGCCAATTGATAAAACTATGGGTTGGGGTGCAAGCAGGGTGCCACGTGCTCCACCCCTCCATAAACTTCGTTTGTGGTCGTGTGAGTATGATTTTTCCTAGGGCCATTTCCCTTGGTGATTAACTTTCTACGTTAATCTACCAACACGTTCGCCATTAGTTTCTTTTAATACATATAACCTGGGGCTGGGCCGATGGATGCGCCTGCTGGCCCGACCCTCCCCCTAACCACCAAATGGTATCACAATAACAATAATCGTCACCACCACAGGTTAACAAGTTCCAACGATTCTCTAATGGTAATGCAGAGGATTTATGTGTCAGAGGCCTAACAGTAGAATCCTGCAGAGTGTTGGTCGGTCGACCCAACCAGTTTTGGCCTCATCTGTAGTGGCACGTGGCGCACTCATATTGTACCACATGTCACTTAGTTATTGGCCCTTACCAAATCACCTTAAACCAATAAGAGTGCACCATTTGTAGCCTTTATGAATGGCCATGTGGCATGTTCTATTTGGCTCCATATTTCTTGGTCATCCTACCGACGTCAACAACATGTCATCGTATGGACTACCACGTGGAATATGTGCACTGCCCAGTCAACCATGCAAGTTGAATTTTTTACTATTTTCCAAAAACCTCAGAATGCAATAACTTTCTCATATGATGTTGGATTGAAGTGATCAAGTTTCATTGGAATCAGAACAACGAGATCTATGATTTGGCACCATTTTCGTGAGATTTTGAGCACATTCATTTTTTAGCATATTTTTAATCCCTTGGATCAATAAAAAAATTATTTGGTTTTTAATATGTAATAAAATATATGTTGAAATATATTTTAGCATGTATTTTTTTAGATTTGGTCTTAATTCCTTACGAGTTTTCCTAGCAACACCAAAATTTTGGTATATGGAAGGATGTTGGCTCCTTTCCTCCATACCACTCATTTAAGGAAAGTGGAAAACCCAAAATTTGTTTGGTCTCCTCTTTTCTCCCTTGTGTGTGTTTTTGCTTGTGAATTTTAGCTTAAATTTGTCTCAAAATAGTAAAGTGGTGACCAAACCCTTGTCCCTCTCTCTACCATATTGGTCACTTCATTCTTCACCTTATCATTCCACTTGATATTTTCCTTATGTTTTTTCTATCCTTTGGACTTCATTCATGGACCCAATATTTTTTTTTTTCAAAGAGAAAAAATTCGTAACTTTTCATTAAGATAGGTTACATGTTACATAAAGCTGGAAGTGCTACTGATCAGTCCAAAGACTGTTGCTATCTGTCACTTGCCTTCAAGTAGGCAATAAAAACAGTCCCAAAGTGCTGTGACATATTTTCAGAAAAATTCCAAAATTCACATAGTAAGCTCGGTGCTTAACTTACTATCAAAAACAAAAAACCATATAAAAGTAAATACATGCCGATAAGTAAATAATCAGGGAGTTATACACAAAATTCTCCCCATAAAAACTGTACAGCAAGCCATCCATCTATGCAGGTGCCTCCTCTATAAAAGGCCGATGAAAATATCTATAAACCTGTCCACCAGAGTGCTCAGTGAAGTGCCAGGTGCCCCAGATCAGCTCCGATGCTTCTTTGGATAATTTGTCAGCCACTTTGTTCCGAGACCTGTAAATATGAGTCACTGAGACAGAGTCAAATAGGATTTTGAGATGATGAACCTCACGCAGCAGTGCAGACAGTGTGTGTGAGTGACATAGTGCAAGATTGTTAAACCAATTGATAACAAGCAGAGAGTCACCAAAAATCTGGATGGAGTTGCAATGAATTTCCTGGGCAAATGTCAGAAGAAGTCTAAGGCATTGCAGTTCAAAATAGTTGTTTGGGCCGGGTCCTAATCCCATTCTGATATGGTAGTGGTGATGATAATTTAAATAGAGTATTGTGCCTCCACCACATCCAGTTGCATTGGACGCACCATCGAAATAGGCCCATGCCTGACTGTGATCAATTATTTCAGGTGTTCCGAGAGGAGTCTTGCTGAGATTACTGTCCACGGGCAAGAGATTGAAAGTAGCTATTGAGGCAGTGCAAATGTGGTCATAGTCAATAGGTATATCCCTGAAGATCTGTTTGTTTCGACCGATCCAAATCTCCCAAGCCACAATCAGTGGGAGATTTATCATTCTCAGGCTGTTAACAAAGTGATGCCACCAATTCGTCCAGGCTTCAATAAGAGTGCCCCCTTGCCAATTATGAATACAGCCCAGGCCTGTGGTGACCCGAGACCAGATTACATTGATGCTGATGCATAGAAGGAATAGATGAGTCGTGTCCTCACAGCTTGCAAGGCAGTAGCAGCATTGCGATGCGCCCTGGTATGCCTGTTTGTGGAGAAAGTCCATAGTGGGTATACAGTGATTAAGAATGCACCAGAAAAGGGTTCTGTGTTTATGCGGGGCCTTTAGTTTCCACAAAATACGCCACCACCAAGCTTTGATAGGGGGTTCCTTGGTCCGAATTAGGGCGAGGTATCCAAGTTTAGGAACATAGTGACCATGCGGAGAAATCGCCCATATTAATCTGTCAGCCTGCTCAGTGATCCGAATGTTTGTAGCATTAAGAGCCCAAATGTATTTCTGCCAAATCCAGGAACCAGCCTGTGGAATCTCGAGGTCATCAGCATTTAACCAGGCTTGGCCTCACCAAGAGTAATGTGCCAAGTCTACTATCTGTGCTAGATAGAAAATGTTCCTGTGGGCGAGGTGTTCGGTGATAAAAACAGGTAATTTGTAATACTCTCCACTGCCAGTCCAAGAATCCATACTTATGCGGACCATAGCACCTGAGCCAATCTGCCATGATAATCCAAGCTGTATGATGTGAGCCGCCTTGTTGATTTCCTTCCAAATAATAGACGCACCAGGTGCCTGTCCAATGCTGCCTCGGATCCAATCGAGGGGGTTACGAGGTGAGATATATTTAGCCACAATAACATCTTTCCAGAGGCTCTGACCCGTGATTAGGTGCCAGCACATTTTTGCAGCCAGAGCCTTTGAAAAAAGATGCAAATATTTTAACCCCCAGCCCCCCCATTGTTTAGGGATGTTGATGCGGTCCCAGGCAGTCCAAGCGAATGAGGAGGCCTTCCCCTGTTTGCGCCAGAGAAATTGTCTACAAATCCTTTTGATTCTGTTGGTAATGCCAATAGGTATCCAAGCCAGGGTCATCCAATAGACCAGAATAGCTTCCAACACATATTTGATGAGGATCATTTGGCCAGCCCGAGATAACCATCTGTTATACTAGACATTAATTCTGCGTTCAATTTTGGCAATGATCCAGTTCCAGTCTTTAATATTGTAGTCGTTTGGTTTGATATGATACCCCAGATATTTGAGCCCATCCTTAATATCAGTGCAGACAAAGTCAAATAGGTTCAGTGAGGTGCCTTGTTCCAATCCCGAGCATCCAGTCATGATAATAGTGGATTTGGTGCTATTAGGTGCCATACCTGTGGCCCTGCAAAAGCACTTCAGGAGCAGATCAAAGTGGACGGAGTCTTGTCTAGTACCATTAAGGAAAATGAGTACATCGTCCACAAATAAAAGATGGGTGAGATAAAGAATATCATTGATCCGGAGTCCTTGTAGTTCTCCCCTGTCTTTTGCATTCTTAATGAGAACTGAGAGTCCCTCCATCACCAAGACAAATAATAATGGAGAGAGAGGACATCCCTGTCGAAGTCCCCTCCCCGCATGGAAGAAATCAGATGCGGTGCCATTGATCAGAATGGTGAAGGTGGCATGTCTGATACATCCCATAATCCAGTTTATAAACAAATGAGGGAAGCCAGAGTGGATTAATATGAGATGAAGGTAGCTCCAGTTGACCTGATCAAATGCCTTAGTGAGATCGATTTTGAGAATGGTGGATTTTTGGCGCAGGGTCATAATGGAGTGAAGGGCTTCCTGGGCGGTACGAATAGCTTCATGAATTTGCCTATGATTCAGAAAAGAAAATTGTTCCTTTTCAATATGTGTAGATAGAAAAGGCTTGATGTGATTTGCAATAATTTTGGATATGATCTTATAAATGCAATTACATAGAGATATAGGCCTGTAATCATTGAAACAAGTCGGATTGTCCGATTTTGGTTTAAGTGCAATGAGCATAGGCTCATATGTATATCAAGAAATTTGTTTAAGTGTTATGATGGAAGATTTTATATTTGGTTGAAGTATGTTTGCATAATAATTTTATCACATTATATATACTTGATGTACAGTTACTGTAAACCAATTTCCATAGTAAGGTAACTCCAATTTTTCTCATTAATGAATGCAAAAAATACATTAAAAGAAATTAACTAACATTAATGCACAAATATGAGAATTTAATCATTCATACTTGATATATAATTTAATCCACGTTCATCCATAAATCAAATACATCATATACTTTATTCAAAGCATTAACAAAGTTGAAATGAAGGTTGAACAATTAAAAAGTAAAATTTCTTTGCTTCATACCTTGTATGATATTTAGTAAGGCTGAGTGTAGTTGAAATGACTCCATGAGGTATGTGTATCCTACTTAACCATGAGATCTTCCGTTTCAACATGCTTTTCTAACTGGAGAGAGGAAAATAGGAGTCAAGGAGGAAAGTAAGAATTTCACTAATGGACTTGACAAATATAACAATTATCAACATAATTATGTGTTGGAAATACTAAGAGGAGGGTGAATTATTATTTCACTTCCATTAGCTAATTTTGATCTTTAGAGCATTAAATAACATTAACAGCAGATCAAAAAATAATTCAACATCACATCTTATGAATAGTTAACAACACCATTCAAAAATGCACAACATCAAATACAATACAGAACAGGATTTTAGGTGGAAACTCTTCTGGGAGAAAAACCACTGGACGCTTTTAATATAGGTATTTAAATATTACATTGACAGGAAGCTCCAAATTATAAGATTCTTCACCAAAAATTGGAAGAAGGCTCCAACCCCATAATTTATTAGCTCCAACTGAAAGGATGCCCCAACACACTGATTTAGCAACTCCAACTAGAAGGATACTCTAAGTTGTTGGTTTTATCAGCTCCAACTGAAAGGATGAACCAACACCCTAATTTACCAACTCCAAGTGGAAGGATGCTCCAATGCCCTGGTTTTATCAACTCCAATTGAAAGGATGCTCCAACACCATATTAGCTCCAACTTGCCCTAGCACCACCCTACTTCCCTGAAGTGTTCTTAGGCTTTAACCTAAAAGATACTCCAATATTCACCTTGCACCGTCATGCCACCCTAAATATATAAGATGAAAGAATAATATAGATTAAATTGAACACACTAGTGATTCCATTGGTATCAGTAACATTATTGTACTACCTCTACAATATTGTGTCCACATGCCACAAGTCTACCATGTGCTTAGCCTTAAGTTGTTTCAAATTATGTGTTAGTAGATACATAGTCATAGGAACCAAGCCAACTAACTTTTTGCAATGCATTTCCTAGTTTCAACAATTCATGCTCAAGGTATCAAACCCTAGAAACTATGTGTTGCTTCTAGTTAATTTGTAAACCCTATTAGTGTAGGTCAATGATCAATGACTAATATGATATATATTTTCTTCTCAACTCAAAATTTTGTTGAGATAACATCATTGCATTGATAACATCTAGTAAGGAATATAGTATGGCTGCCAAACTAAACTAACTCAACAACTTCAACCTTGAATTCCACCTACAGAACAACCTTTGTCCAAACCCTAGAAACTTTGTTTAGTTGTATTTAATGAAAAAAATATCAAGATAATATTTAGTAGCATAGATAACTCCACCAAATCCACTGACTCAAAAACCTGCTCAATGCATCAATAGTATTCTCTGCTCAGTTGAATGCATATCCCCCTCTATTTAATATGGAATTAGCATATACATGGAAACCTCAAATTTGATGGTGCTAGAACTACCAAAATGTAGGGGATATTTTCAATATGAAGTCCCAATTATACCTCACACCATTTGGTATAGGAGTCCCATCCAGAATAAAGGCCTGATTTCCATTTTCTTAAAGATTCACCTTGGCTTTGACTGTCAGCAAGAGAGAGGGGTGAAAATGTACTTTCAAAAAGCAACGGGGGGTGTGCCTAGTGAGTTTCCAATTGAAAGTGTGTCAAGGTTCTTCTACTATGGGGGGATAGAGATAAGTGAGCCCCTGAGAGAGAGGTAATAGTACCACTAAAGAAGAGACACACATGAACCAAAGGATTCATCTAACATCCAGCATAATAGTCCACGAGGGATGCAACAATCATTACAACCAACAATTGAGAAATATCTTCCTAATATCTCCGAGAATATTCCACAAGGATGGGACAAAAATAAAAACCATTACAACTCATTCTCAATTAGATACGTACTAAAATAACCGAAATAGTTCAACTATTTTAGCACATGTGAAAGAAAACATGAAATACAAACATCCATAGAATAGTCTTACAAACATTCATATTCCATGCATGAAGAACATGTTGGTCTTCGAAGGATTTTTTTATTAAGTAAAATTTCCAAGACACATATATACAATTAACATCACTAGATCGAATAATGGAGCGTTGGAGCCACTCCTTGCTCCACAAAAGAACTAGCTTATCTCTCTAATGTTTTGTTGGTAGAGCCAAGGTGAAAATTCCTTTGCTCATACAATGAGGGAGTATATATAAACATGGGTGGCTGTTTGACTACCCTCATGACTCTTTAAATTCTTATGAATTTTCAACTTACATGACTCTTTACATTCCATGTGTGTCCTTTGGACTTCCACTTTACAGTACATTTTGAATACAATATACATAGTCCGCACTAGTGATGTGGCATATGACTACTCGTGACATGACATGACATGACACTACTGACATGGACTGCTTGATGATGTGGAAATGTCAAGAAATTGATGTTGTTGAGATTTGAGTGTATTCGTGAAGGATTTTTCCTTTTCACCTCAGTATGCCTTGGTGATAAGGAGTCTTCAATGATCTCAAGTCTTGGATAGTGGTCGCAAACTAGTTTCCCTTCGCTTTCTCCTGATCAATCAACTTGTGAGTTCATTTGCAAGAGTGTCTTTGAGCATATTTCCCTCCTACCTCACCTTCTTCATCATATTACCATGAAATTATAGAGTAAATTTTCTTGAAATTCACTCATGACAAGAAAACATCAATCTAAAAACCCCTAGCATAAGATGATGCATTATGATTCATAAACTGAGCCCATAATAAGTAACAGCCTGGGAAGGGATGTGCAGTAACTGTGCAGTTGTGTAGTTCAGGTCGTAGAAAATGGGAATTATTGAGCCTTTATACTGCGTAGTGTACATTTTAGGCTGGTCTAAGGTAAAATACTACCCAATTTATGGAGTCAGTGGGACATACTGAAGGGATGGGCACAGGGAGAGCTTATTGTGCAGTTCTGGGAGTCAAGGGAGGTTGGGATACTATGAAATTGTGCATTTAAATGGATCAGGGAATGATCTTGAGGCTTGAGGTTGTGAAGTGCGCAGTTCAAGCTGGGCTGGGGTCATGACTGCAGAATTCCAGAGGTTAGGGTCAAAGTTTGGTAAAAAAACCTGCGTAGTGCAGCAGTCTTGAGAGGAAAGAAATTTTCACTGCGCAGTTCCAATAAACAAGGTCAAATATATAGGACTAATACTACATAGTGCGCAACTCAAGGGATGCTGGGTGAATCTAGCTTTCTTGGTCGAGATTTTTTCCCGAAAAATGGCTAAGTGTGGGGCCAGTGAGATCAGTGTGAATGGTGATGAAACTTCAAATGTGATCACACACTTGCATATTTTGATGACTCAATCAACATAGATCATCCATGACATACAAAAAAAAAAAATTCCTATGTGTGACAACTTTATTACTGGTTATGACAAGTGCGACACCAAAGATACACTTTACAACGATCATGACGACACTTGTACAACAATGCTCAAAAATTTGGAAATGAGTGCAATGGGTACTTACAAGGTTATAAAAACTCATTTTCATAAAGGTGACCTCTTGGAACCACTAGAACATGTGCATGCATACAATGCAACAACCAACATGCCAAACGATGACACTTTTCATATCTTGCAAAAGGGATCACAACATTCTTAAAAAAACCAATAAAATGAACTTCAAAATTTGAGACAATGATGAAAAATACCAAGGATGGCTCTGAAATTCGGTATAGGCAAAAATTTTGGAGGGGGTGTTGTAGCAGCTACAACACTTGGTGACACACTGGTAGAATTCCAACTTCTTTGTCTTGGTTAACATGTTTCGTGCATGGCCTTGGTCCTTCGAGGATTATTGATTCATCATGTAAATTAATTTGGTTTCCCCACCTACCCCATGAATAGAAGAAGTCCCCATTATTCCATTTGTTTTTAAATAAACAATCATTCAACACTATCATAATGTTTCAAGTAGGGAAGGGTAGTGAAGCTTGCAAGTTTAAGATTTTCAGAGTATAATTTTTTCATCTCTAGTGTTGCTCCACTGTGAGCAAGCCTGAACAATACCCTAACGGAGTCAATACAAGAACACAAACATTTATCTTCTTCCAACACGCCTAGATAGTACCCTGAAAAATTCACTACAGGAACACAAACATTTCTCCACTGCCAGTGAGCCTGAACAGTAGCCCGACGGAGTTGCTTTCATTACCTCTCTGCGTAGGAATAATTTATCTTCTTTCGCATTTGTTTATTTATTTAAAAGAGGACTGTGCATTGGAACTTATTATTTTTGTGTGGAAGAGGGATCCTGACTTATTGAGAGGAGGAGAGGTTCATCCTTCATAGAAGCATATAGATACCTATGATTTAGTTTTTCTCATTATATTTTCCCCTTCTCCTTTTTATTTATTGGATAATCATGAAAAAACCGAAACATAAAAAACTGAATATAGGCACAAGGTTTTCAAGATAGACAGGAGTTCATGGTTTTCCAAAAACTCTCCTTACGGATAGATTGTTTTTTTTTGTCAGAACTTCATCGGCCAAAAGACATAAATAACACAAGGAAGATAGAACAAAGGCTAACCAAATGTTGAAGTGTCACAAGACTCCCTTAGACTTCAACACACACATTCTCACAAACTAACAAATGGACAAGGACAACACTTATTCACATAACAAAGTGAGAAAAACAAATAACAAGAAAAAAAATGAACAAAACAAAAGAAAAATATGTACATAGTGTAGGGCACATCCCCTTATGCTCATTGAAAATAATGTTTCAAATCTTGGCCAATGACAGGGAGAGAGTCAGTCTTCCCATCAAGTGATTGAAGATGATAAGTGTGTTGGCCAAGATTTTTGTGTAAAATGAGTTGCCCAATCCTCAGGGATTGAAACTTAGTGTGTTTTCCTTTATCTTCATGGGCTTTGTCCCATTTCAATTCTAAGTCACCCACACTTAATTTGTTCTTCATTGCAGACTTCCTGTCGAACCACCTCTTGATACAACTCTGATGAAGTAAAAAAAAAAAATTTGCTTTCAACCTTTCTTCCTGGAGCTTATGAAGGGTGTCCATCCTATTTTGTAGTAAAAAACTTGGATTGCCTTAGGATTCTTGTGATAGTTGGAAATAATTGAAGTAGATGTTGGGTGGGAGGATGGCGTCTTTTCCATATACCAATAATTAAGGGGAGGTGTTCAAGGAAGTTTTAGGTGTGACTCGGTCAACCCATAGAGCATTTAACAAAGAAAAGTGACAGTTCCTCTGCTCAGAGAATATGGTCTTCTTAATGACGTGGATTAGGTTTTTATTTATGGATTCATCAAGAACATTCCCCTGAGGGTAGTAATTATAATAATTATTCAATAAAATTCCATTTTCCAATGCAAATTCATCGAGTTTAAACGATGAGAAATATGTTGCATTGTTAAAAACAAGTGAAGTAGGAAAGTCGAACCTCGAGATGATGTTCTGCTACAGAAATTTGATGACTTCTTGATCATTCACCTGTTTGAGTGGAATTTATTCTTTCCACCTCGTAAATTAATCAATGGCAGTGAGAATGTAGCGGTGCTTCTTTGATGAATGGAAATATTTCTCCAATAATATCCAAGACCCACTGTTGAAACAATTCTTCCACTGTGATAGGCTACAGTGGAGTTGTTGACTTCTTGTTTCTGCTAGCACACCTTTGATGGAATGAACATTTGCAAACATAAGCATGAGCATATTTAAATAGTGTAGGCCAATAAAATTGGCCCACATGATTTTATGCGTTGTTGTGTTTCCCACAAAGTGTCCCTCGATTGGTCCGTCATGGAGATCACACAATACCTTCTCTGAATCATGTGCGTCCAAACAACTGAGAAATAATTTGTTATAGTGCTTTCTTAAAAGCACCCCATGCACCAAATGGTAATATAATGCTTTAAGCCTTAGTTCCCTCTTTTTTCGTGCAGAAAAGTGGGAGGGCAGGGAGTCATGCTCAAGGTATTGGTGCACGTCCACATACCAAAAGTTTGTGCTAGTAGTGGGGGAGTTTCGCTCGATGTTGAAAATTTCAATTTCTTGCTCCCGCCTTGAAGGATCTTCTTCTTCTTTTGTGTCTAGTGGTTTTATTTCTAGTCGAAAAAGACCATGGCCGTTGATTTTATGAATTGGCTTGATTTCTAGATCATATTCCTGCAAACCAGTCATCCATTTCGCTCTTCTTTCACCCAGCTCTTGTTGAACAAGAAATGATCTCACTGTTGGGTGTGGAACAAAGATAATACAGTGAGTCTTCAATATATAGGTATGAAAGTGCTTCACTGCCTTGTATACTGCATAATTTTGTTTATCCATGGTCGGGTAGTTAAGCTCAGGTCCTTGTAGAATCACACTCATGAAAGAAATAGGCCGCTCGTTGTTCAAATCATCCTTCTGTGTGAGTACAACGATAAGATACATGTTTTAAGTGAAGGTGTATAGAAAAATATCCTTATTGAAATTTAGGCTATACAATGTGGGTGTTTTGCGATAGCTTGTTTAATACGGGAAAATGCATCCTTTTCATTTTTATCCCATTTGTAGATAGCATCCTTCTTCACCATCTCATGTATTTGTTTTAAAATATGAGCGTAGTTGGAAATGAACTTGTGGAGGAAATTAATTTTCCCCAGGAAGGACCTCATAAGATTCTTGTTCACTGGGAAGGGAATCTACATGATTGTTCTGACCCACTATGCATCTACCTTAATCCCACTTTTATAAAGAATGTGGGCCAATATATTACCCTCAGACACTGCAAAGATACTCTTCTTGGGATTAAGGGATATCTTGTACTTGTGACATTGCTCGAAAATTTTCTTTAAGTGGCGTATGTGATCTGACCTTTGTGCATACAACACTTTTATGTCATCAAGGTAGACCACTACGCCTATACAATCAGCCCATAGAATGTGATGTACATGTATCGTTGAACTGTTGCACCAACATTATTCAACCCAAATGGAATTATCTTAGACACGAATATATTCCAATTGTTCGGAAGGTGGTTTTAAGTCTGTCAGGTTTTGAGACCAGAACCCAGATGTATCCTGAGTAACCATCAAGCAAAGGAAACATTAAGACCCTAATATTGTTTGCAATATTTGTTCCATGGACAACACTACCCTCTAGCCCAATGAGTGGGTCTAGTAAAAATTATTACAAATAATACAAGTTTTCCTAGTTTAATTGAAGTAATACGAGAGCGGGAGATGGCCTACCTCACTCCTTATGCATTCATTTCCTTGGTGTCGATATTGATCCTTTCGCTTCCAGGCTCATTCCTTGTTATGCCTTCTACATCTGAATACATGTAAAGAATATCACATGACAAAAGACAAAAGATACATAGCATACATATATTTCAAAGCAAACTACATGATAGATCAAGGAGTATCATGCTAAACCAATTAATATTAACATATTCATGGGAAGAAAATCATACTTTGTAGTTTTATATGAACAAAGGGAATCTTACTACCAGTGCCTTGATATTGGAGGCCTCCTTCGGAGTGGAAATCCAAGTCCAAGCATAGCCTTTCAATCCATTCTACTTCTTTGTCAAATCAATAGAATATAGGCGCAATCAAGAAGAAGAATGGCAACCAACGATGACCAACCAATGCTCACTAGCATGGCACTCTTTTATAACAGAGCTAGAGATGTTATGGATCCACTAATGAGGGGGAAGGCCTTATCTCAAAGGGGAAAATATTTGGAGATAAGATCAAGGGTAAAAAATGGGAGTATTCGACCATATCCTCAACCAAAAAGTACCAAAAATATGTTCTCAAGAATTCTAGAGGTCGAAGCTTCTGCACCATTTTTGGAGAACCTGCCTGAAGAGGACCAGCGTGAATTTACTGTTAAATTCTCGCGCTGGTAGCATTGTTCACAGGTTAGGGATAGGGTGACAAGCACAAGGATATTAAGGGAAGAACCATGTTGGGCTTGTAAAATAAATGTTTTTACAAACTTTTGTAGAAAAGCTTCAGGGAATTTCTCTTTTAGGTCTTTGTGGATATCTCAAGCATGTCATCCAAGATGAACAAGTTTATACAGCTTTTGTCACTTTGTGATGCTTCTAACATGAGTGACATAAAAGAGGACACTTATGATAAGGAATGAGGAATGTAGAAAAATAATGTGTTACATATGCCCCCTAAAACATGAAAGCATAACTAAAAGTGATGGTTGATTTGATTTATCATCCATGGCAAGGACTTTGGAAAACCACCGTCAGGAGATCTGCCAATAAAAAAATACAATATGTCACATCTTTGATATGAACATGCCTAATAACATATCTATGAAATAGGCACCAAATAACACATGAACCAATGACATTGGCGTAACCATCCCTCTGAAAGTGATCATGGAAATGGATCCACTATATGGTCACAGCCATTTGTATAGAAAGGATCATGTGTACAATTATGAATACTCAAATAAATCCATGCAACCTAGATAATAACGGATGTGATCCAGGGTCTTCATCTCTATCTCGATCTACCCACTATAAGAATCTAACCATGTGAATAGATGTGTTGATGTCGAACATGGTAGAAAGAACCTGATTACTGGTCGATGATGTAAACCATTAATAGGAACAAGAGAAACTACAAATAATGATGATGGCCCTAAATGTACAACAACACAATCTACAAGGGTGAATGAATGAGCTGAAGTCAAACACTTGCAAAATCATTTGATCAAAGGCCAATGATGTGAACCTATCGTCGAATGCAAATAACTTTCCATTGAGGCATGCAAGCTCCAAGGTATTGAAAGGGAGTTTCTAAACCATCTTCCTATATAATGAGCTGAAGTCGATATGAAGTGATACATCGAAGGAGGGCCATAATGATTCCAAAATAATTGACATGAAACAAATGATTTCTCAAGATGATAGGAGTGATTCAGGATTGTTTTAGAGAGGGTCAAATAAGCAGATTATGTTTTACTTTACATATATAACTTCTCTTGAACATATCAGTGACACAACTTCGGAATTTGGCGGCATTTGACTAAAAAATGGGATCAAAGGTCATGGTGACAACATATGATGACTGAATGAGAGGAAAATAGATTTATAAAACCTAGGAAGGAAAGTGAAAAATGAAGGATATCCCCAAACTTACACGAAATGTAGATGAGTTTCATGCTTAAAAGCGACATGTTGCCTTTGGTACAAAACAAAAAACATGCTTCACTTCCATTTTCCCCTGCTAATTTATAGCAAGTGCCTCTTTATGTTTTATATCAAGATTGAAGAGGATACCATATGCTTATTGTATAAGTTCACCCTTCAGATGAATCCATCCTAGTAAGTTTAACAATCCCTAGGAAGGAGTACCTCGGTCTTGTCATGGTGACAAGTCCTTCGTCGTTTAAGTTTTACGAGTCTGACGAACGGGTTACTTGGTATCTTTTTCATATTTAGGGAGTTTGAAAAAGAGATGGAAAATAAAAATCCAAAAGGTCCCTTTTCATAGATAGTCGTTCGAATCCCAAAAGGTAGAAAGCAATATCCAATAGAACCTCCTGATCATGTTTGACCAAGGTATTATTTTTTCACAATTAGTCAATCTCAGATTGAAAAAGTGGTAAACATATACTAAGACGATGTCAATTCATTTTAATTTAACGAGCTCGAAAGGACAAGTGCTCATAAATATTTTCATGTTTCAAGAGTCAGAAAAGAGCTTAAAGTAGACTTTAGGGGGGTTCCTTTTTCATTTCTTTTCATGAGTTTGAAAAAGTGATAAACGCAAACTCATTGTTCACCATTGATTGAATTTGATTCATAATTTCATGCTTCTGCACATGCAATCAAACATCATTGATTGAGAAACAATATATAAATATGAGTAAAATTACTCATGAAATGATAAAAAATATTTTTTTAATCAAAGATATTTGGTAAAAGCCTTTTAATAACAAAAAATAAAAAATAAAAAATACTTTTACCATTTGGATTTTGACATAGCACTTTTCCCTCCATTTTCATTGTATCTTCAGGTGCATCGTTCTACCAATCCAGGCCACCATTTGTAGTTACATTCGTTGCAGGTAAAATATCTATCCTTAGCTTGCATTTTCCTTTCATATTTTAAGATTTTTTAGCAATTTTTTCTTGTTCAAGGGGCCCTTGAAAAAATAGGGCACGTGGGCGACCAACGTGGGTTTGACCCATCGGGTCTACATTGATCACCCATATTTTAAACATACCATCGTGATGCCAACGTGAAAAAATTGCTAGACTGTGGCGCTGGCACCGTGAGAAAATTTATAAATGCTAAATTTTAACTTAGTTTTTTGCTAAATTTCCTCCACGGAAGATGTTTAATCCATGTTAATTGATGGTTTGGAGGAAAATTATGGAAATTGAATGGAAAGAAATGGGTCATGAGGTTGAGGATTGATAATCAGTACGAGACCAAAATTGCATAAGGGCACTCCACAACTACGAGTTTCTCAAAAATCTTCCGGACACCTGGGATGAGGTCCCAAGTGGACTTATTGCAGTACTTGGTGAGGTGGTGGGATGTAGACTGCAAATTTTTTGTCATTGGTGATCAGGACTTAGATATTGATATATTTGATATCTATTTCATCACTGGTCTATATAGTATAGGACTGTCGGTCTAGCTAGCAAGTTCTAGACCACGAGGCAAGAGTACATATATTCTTATTTCTAGACATTACAGTGGTGGGTCTGCAAATACCAAGAGTGAGAGAATTTTCATTAATATTGTCAATGACCCAACTCTTCTGATAGTACTTTAAACCATTGCTCGGGTAGCAGTGGTACAAGCCCTTCATGAGAGGGGAAATTATCAACTTCAGTATATCTTGGACTACATGATTCCAACAATATTTAACTGGTGTGAGGGGTTTCTCATTAACCTGAAGGATAAACTCACCAAATGAAAAAAGGTGAAGTTGAAGCAGTTTGGATACAGATCAATCTTAGTGAATCTTTTCCTAGATAGGGTGGCACTATTTCTATGTCAAAGGATACAGGTGGGACCTTCGATGATGAGGGATCCACAACTTCAGAGATGGAGCGAGTTGATGTCTCGCCATGGTGGTGGGCAATATATTTCATTCCTTCCTGCATTCTTTGGTTGGATATTATAGCAGCTCATCATGATTGATGACTGGATGTATGTAGGGACATATTTTAGGGGAGACTCGAATATTCCTCTTCCACTAGGAGGACAGTGGGCTGACCTCGGTAAGAATTTGTTTTTTTTAAGTTTTTCACTATTTTTTTTTTTGTATGTGTGCCAAGAGTTAAATTTATGATTATTTCCTGCAGATGTTGGAGCGATGAGGCATCCAAGGCTATTTATGGTAGCACGGTGGGTGGTTTGACAAATGGAGGCGGTATTTTATGATGAGGGTGCTAACCCTATATTCAAGGTGGAGCGTAACCTCACAACTTTCATGAGAGGAATACCAGACTATGCCTCAGTCGATGTTATCTCAATGCGGTATCAGAGACACACGATGGGGTTTTTAGCTCGACTTCATCAACTATTAGGTCAAGTGGTTAGAGTTGTCACATATTACCACCAGCACCATGCTAGAGGATAGATATGCCTCATTTATTTATTTTGACTGCACTTATGTAGGCTCGAGAGGTCATGTGTCTCAGCACATAGATTTTGACATTTTGATGTAGCACATTTTTTATAGACTTGATATATATATATACATGTTTCTACTGCTATCTAATGTCATTTATCATGATGATGTTTTGTTTTTTACATATGATGCAAATTCCTGTCTAACACTTAATTAGCTAATGTATCAGTTAATGTATTCAAATGTCTTAGAATATGTTAATAAGTGATGTAATTAAAATTCCATTTCAATAATCGAACATGTAGATGCATGTGTAATATGTGAGGGTTTCTGACTGAATAATTACCATTCAATTGTATCACAAGAAGTTATGAATCAAGTTTAACAACCAATGCCCTAATACCAAGAGTAACAACTTCCGATAATAGTTCGATAACCGTACTATATTTGACAATGTTGTTAGTTGTTTGACCCAAGCATATGTCTTGCAAATTAATTAACTTGCCATTAGGAGGAAACAATGCCCATGATGCGGAAGATAAAGTTTCGTATACTAAAACAAGCGCCATCAAAAAAACTGAAATAATGGTTTGACGACATATGCAAACCAACTAGAACACAAGGTAAGCAGAGGAAAACATGTCTGCGAAAGCAAACAATCACACCAAAATCTAACTGTACACTAGTGTTTCAAATAAAATAATGCACAAAAGTATTTACGCTGAATCAAGCATAATAATTTTTGAGATAGATCCCATTTTGAGGCTCAACCAATTGATTCCCTTCATATTCGACCAGCTCATAGGCACCTTTTTCCAATACTCCTTTAATGATAAAGGGCCCATGCCACACTAGTTCGAGTTTCCCAACCCCTAGTTTATCATGATATTGATCATATAACAAGACTAAGTCACCTTCAATAAAAACGCGTGGAGTCACAGATTTATAATACTGTGCTTTAACTTGTTTCTTTTTAGCTTCAATAACCAAAGTAGCAATTCTTCGAGTCTCATTGAGATGTTCAAGGTAAAGCAATATTTCCTCTTCCGGTGAAGTATCAGGGAGTAACTTGACAACTAGCTTCAAAGAATAAATTTCACACTCAGAGGGAGCATGGATTCTAGACCATACACTAATTGAAATGGTGTGAAACTAGTCAATGTCTTAGCTGAAGTTTGTCATACCCACAGAGCTGAAAATATCATAAGATTCTAATTATGTTTATGCATCCCAATGGTTCACTGAAGCATCGTGACTTTTTTTTTTTTTAACGAATTCAACTTAGCCATTAGCCTGTGGATAGTAAGGAGTTTTGTTTTTGTGATGCAAATCCAACTGAAAAGTAAGCTCTATCATCATATAAGTTCAAAAATGAGAACCATGGTTAGTGACTATGGCCTTCAGGACACTGAATTGAGGTATGACATGGTTAAAAATGAATTGCGCCAGAGTTTTATCTTCAACATCGTATTTAGGAATCTCCTCGTCCCACTTAGTAAAATAATCGATGAAAAAAATAATATAACCATGCCCCCTAGAAAAGTGTTAGTTATAGGTCATGAAATTGATGCCCCATTTCACAAAGCACTCGACAGTAATAACTGGGTGTAAGGGTTTGGGTGGGGCTTGTTCTTTGCGAGAATATATCTAGAAGTCATGACACTTTTGAACAACAAGAATGTAGTCTTTGAAGATTGACAGCCATAAATAAATTGTGCGCAGAATATTTTGAGCATTAGCATAACTTGAAATATGAATGCCACATGCCCGAGAGTGACATTCATTTAAAAATTTCTCAGCTTCCTCAAGAGTAAAAAATTGACGAAGGATAGACTCGACACCAGTGCGATAGAGATTATCCCGAATAATGCGATAAGTTTGGGATTCGTGATGAATTTGATGTCACTCAAAGTGAGATAACTCTGGTCAAAAATTTTGGGTCTGGATATAGATAATTATATCTCCATACCAAGGATTGAGAGTACTAATGAGAAATAGTGATTCATCTCACATCAACACAAAAAAAGGAGTGGGTGGAACTGTAGATGGAAGAGCACAAATCAACTTAGAAAAAACTAGTGATTTCTTTGACTTAGCTTTAGCAAACTCTAAATTGAACTCCTATAGGATGACAATCCATTTGGATTATTTTCCCCCAAGTAACTGATGAGTCAGGATGTAAGTCATGAGGTTACAATTATAAATTACAATAGATTTGCATAGGAGAATATAATGGTGAAAGTGTTGGACAACATGACAACTGCCAAAGCGAGTTTATCTACATGAATGTAGTGTGTCTCAGCATAAAATAGATTGTGACTCGGGTAGTAGATAACATTTTCATTCCCATCATCATCATCTTGACCAAGAACCATGCCAATGGTGTCGTCCACGATGACTAAATATAGGAAATAATCACGTCGATAATCAGGGGGATGCAGTAAAGGAGCACTAACGAGAGTTGTCTTCAAATAATTGAAATAATATTGAGTGATTTCATCCCAAATGAATGGGACCCCTTTTTTCAAAAAATGATTAAATCCTTTAGCAAGCTTTGCACAATTCGGGACAAAATGACAGAGAAAGTTCGCTTTCCCCTACAAACTATGTCGTGGATGAACAAAATAAGGAGGAGGAAATTGATGATAGCCTCAAGTTTCAATGGAGCAATCCGTATGCCTTACTTAGAAACCAAAAATCCTAAGAGATGACTAGATTCAACACAAAAGACACACTTATGAGGATTCAACTGAATGTTGTAGTGTCGATAGCGAAAAAAGATCGCTCAAAGATGAGCATGGTGATCTTGATGTTTTGTAGAATGGACAGGAAGAACGTCAAAATAAGGTTGGACTATATGATTAATATTATGAAATTCATAAGGCATAACCCATTGGAAGGTAGCACCAACATTTTTCAAATCGGAAGGGAGATTTTTATATGAAAATGTCCCCAAGGATAGATAAGGGTGGCTTTATGTTGATCGGTTGGGAGAATGTTAATCTGGCTATAGCCAGAAAAATCATCTATAAAGGAAAAAATATCACTCCCTAAACATTCATCAATTATCTGGTCAAGAAAAGGAGTGGGGTAATTATATTTAGGACAAGCCCGGTTGACATCACGATAATCAAGACAAACATGAATAGTTCCTTGTTTTTTTGTAACATGAATGATATTAGAGACCCATTCTATCAATGGTATGGGGTAAATGAATCCAAATTTGAGAAGTTTTTCAGCTTCACCCTTTATGGAAGATGCCTTTCTCAGGTGCACCAAACGGAGAGGTTGAAGAACAAGTTTCGTGTCTGGATAGGTATGGATTTTGTGCACCATGATACTAGGATCAACACAAGTAATTTCTTCATATGACCAAGTGAAGGCATCACAAAATTCTTTAAACAAGGTAGTGTAAGTCTTGATATCATCAGGAGAACAAGAAGGCCCAATGTGAATATTATCGACAATCCTTGGTTTTACATAGATGTCGATTGGAATGGTAGCCAAAATATTTCCCATGTTTCCTTCAGGCATGACTTCATGAACCAATATGGGATTCTGAAGCTGACCAGTCGATTCAGGGGAAACACAAGTTTCTAGATAGGTAGCAATTTCACCAAGGCCCCGAAGAAACGAGGAACCATGATGACCATCATCATAGGGAGTTTCCTCAAGAGACATAATTTCCAACATACTCTCATCAGTCAAAAATGTCTCATTCAAAGGATCATCAAAACCCCATGAACCAAACTAGGTAGATTGTGAGCACGTTTCTAGAGACAAAACCAATTTATCATTGGAATCAGATGCGGTCACAGAAGCTAGAAGGATGCTTTGATACATCTATTTGATAGGGTTAAGCATCATAACGTCGCCAAAAAACCAATCTAGTCAAGGCTGGGAATGATCCAGGGGTCGTGGCCAGAAGAAATCATGTTTACTGAAGCGACATTGGGAGGCGGAAGGGATAATATTCCCATCAACGAAAAGTATTTAAAGAGAGCCACTCTAACACTCTCATAAGGAAAAATGGTATTCCCAACATACAACACATTTCTAGTTAAATAATTGGGAGAGAAAAAGGCAAGTTGATCGACTGTAACAATTTTCCCCTGATGGGGAAAATGAAGAACATGGAAAAGGGTAGATACCACGCAAACCATTGCATGGGTCTAACTGCAACCAAGTAGAATATTATAGTTGACATTCTCATCGACAACTTATACTTCCATATCCACAATTTTTCCCTCCAACTAGATTGTTATAAATTTAAGAATACCATATGGTCGAGAAACTCTGCCATCGAAAGCTTCCAGCATATTAGGATACTGAATTAATAGAGGAGAGCCAATGGCTTTCCAACAGGCAAAAAAAATGATGCGGGTAGAGTCACCTTCATCAATGACAATCCTATGAATATTCTCACCCATCACAAGAACTTGTATAAGAAAATCAATTTGTGATGGGAGATGAGGAACATGATTTTCAAGTTCAAAAGTAATTAAATTCAAATATGAAGGATCAATTTCTCCAATAGAAAATATAAATGCCTTCCTCTGCGATGGGAAGGATTGAAGGACTTCCAAAGCCGACATCGTTGAAGGCACTTGAGCTAAATCTTCCACAATATTATAATGCTGAGCAGCTTGCTTATTCAGATTATATGAGGATTTTTAGAGAATAACTTTAGTGGATGGTTGGATGATGGAATCATTACTAGGTCGTTCAATATGAAGAGGACCGGAACCGGGCGGGGTGGAAGAATAGGGTGCGTTAGAGGCATATTTTTCCACCAATAATTTGGTAGGATTCAGATATTCTTTTGATAGAGTGGAAATAGAAATAGGTTCTGTACCAACCATGAAAACCTGAGAGCTTCCTGATGCATAAGATTGAGATTGGTCTATAAGTAGCATCTGTTAAGATGGAAAGGGATCTTTCAAAATAGTCAGTGTTCCCGAAGTGCCTTTTAGAAGATGACTAACCTCGACACGACAATGGAAATCCTTGGTGTAATGGTCATTATCACATATTAATCAAGGATATTTGGGATTACGTTTAGATGCATCGTCGGCAGGAGACTTAGAGGAATCTTGTTTAGGGGTATCGGAGTTGGCTTTTTCTTTCCCCTTTTTCTTACCTTTTGAGATTTTATATGCCGCGACAGACTAAACGATGTTAACTTCAGATATTTTACTAGGATTTTTAGAATCATTTGCAGGAGTGGAAGGTGCAGTGGCCAAAGTAGACTTAGGCTTCGAAGAAGCTTTCGAAGTACTATTAGAAATCTGAGCCTATGACTCGATAACACCATCAACTGGTGGTGTATCAATAGATTTCGAAGATGATAGGTCCATTGAAGGTCATGGGTTGTTCGGTAAAAGATCGTATAATATCCTAGACTAAGAATAAACAAGATCTAGATATTGAGCATGGAAAAGGTTGTTCCTAAATTACGCAACCACCCATAGCAATATCTTTGGAAATTTGAGGAATGAATGATTTAGTAAACCATTCAGTCAGCAGTTGATTAGTAATTTCAAACTTGATCAGACGTCGCCTGCGTCTCCATTCATGAATTTTATCGAAGATATGGGTAGAAGTTGATTGTTCCAAATATTTTAAGAGGTAAGTTTCAGTTTAATACGAGACAAGTAACTAGAAAAGTGTAAGGAAGACCATAGCCAATGAGTTGAAATCTTGAAAAATGTCATGGGGTAGTTCAATGTATGACTTAGCGGTGGTGCCTGTTAATGTGCGCTGGAAAATATGTACTGAATCATCAAACCAAAAGTTAGAAGAGGACCATAAATGGTACATCATAACATGAGCTTGGGGGTCTTCTCCAGATTTACCTTCAAGTTTAGGACAATCCCCAAGAATTTTAGTCGGAACTTGAGGCCAATGCAACATGTGTTTTATTAGATCATTTGTAAGCCTTGACACGTCTGGAAGTTCCAACGTAGCCAAGAATGGTAACGGAGGATTATAAGGAGTGAAAGGTCACTGGTAATTACCCATTTGAGGGTTCTAACCTTGCTGATACGGGTTCTTCCCGCATTGGGTCTGTTTGTGACCATAAAAACCATATTGCCCCCACTGTTGTTGAAAGCTTATTTCTTGTTGAAAAGGTCCTTGTTAAGGCTAGGGTTGTTGATAGGGTCCTTGTTACAGTTTTTACTGAACATAAGGTCCCTGTTGGGGCTGTTGATAAAGTGCCTGCTGCAACGCCTATTGAGGATTAGGTCCTTGCGGGACATAAGGTCCTTGTTTCACGTGGGGTCTTGGCTGGGGTTGCTGGTACTAACCGTGTTGGAATTGCTAGTATTTAATACCAGGTATAAGAGGGTAAGTTCCAGCTTGCCCAAAAGGAGGGTTATGACCATATGGCATTTGAGGACCAGCCAACGGATTAGTCACAACACCCAATAGTGGATTTTAGGGGTGTTGGACACACGAATGTTGGATGTTCGTCTGTCAAACATATTGATGTTGTATGTTCAGCTGTTGAACATAGGGTTGTTGGATATACAGTTGATGAAAATGGGGTTTCTAAACATGAGGTTGTTGAACGTGGGGCTGATTATAAACAAGTTGATTTGAATATGGGTGAGTACCTTGAAAAGATGCACCCACAACATAACTTTTTAGGGATGAAACCAAATTTACACCAACACTAGATATGGGTTGTCCCACCCTTGATATAGTTCCATAGTTCATAATTCCCCCACCCAAGGGGGGGGGGGGAGGTACATATAAGGGGTGTGATTCCCCCCCCCCCCCCGAACATGCATGAAACTGTAGGTTGTCCATTTAAAGGTGGAACAAAAGTGATGGAAGATAGGTACAAAGGAGTATATGATCCAAGAAAAATGAAGATTTGACCTACATAAACTGTAGGTTGAGTGGAAGGTTGTGAAACTATGACTATGTCTGAAACAAACGAGCCAAAATTTGGATAATACCAGATGTCTAGATAGGATGATGAAAAAGGGACATGGCCCTAGAAGCTTCTGAGACAAGGTTTTCGAGAGATGTGTAACCGGGCGAAAGCGCAGATGCAACATAGCCAAAGGATACACTCATTCCACTTCCTAAATCATAAGAAGCATAAACATATGGGAAATATTTTGGAGGGAACATGGATTCAAATTTGACTTTTGGGGTGTGGGTCACAGAAGTGTATATAGGAATAGTTTGAGGAGTGGTCGCAAATGAGCATCTTCTACATTTGATGCCATGTGTGGTGGAAACAACTGCTGAAAAACGGTTCAAGGTGTGACGAGAGAAGCACGAAAAGGAACGTTGGGATCATTGAAAGCACTCTATGGATACTCAGGAGATACCATGAACATATCATAGAGCGGATTAGGAGGAAAGACCACAAATTGTGTTGTGGGATCATGAATTTTTGGCTTAATATCCTCATATGACGAAATAAAATCGTCAGGCGATGGTTGAGAAGAGAGTGGTTGGATGCTCGGGACAATTCCAAGTTCAAAACCTTGAGCTTCAAGAGACCCAGGTGGAAAATGCAGAATCTAAGGATGAGGACCTTGAGTTCCTTCAGGGGATGAGTGAGGTGAATTTACAAATTCAGCCATGATGACCTTTGGACAAGATCAAGCAAAGGATATGTGAATTCTTTTTGAGAAATTAAAATTTTCAATTAACAACCCATGATGAGGCGAAGGAGTATTGTACGAGTAGGATGTTATCATGGACAGTAAATTTTAGAATTTAAAAAAAATAAATAAAAAAGGGTAATCCAGGCAAAATGGATTACCAAGTATTCCTGAACTGCAATATACACCTTGGCGAACCAAGGACTTGACGTACGACAACCAATCTCCCTGAATGCTATGTTCGATGTATCACATATACAAGGCGACTGACTTAGTTACTTATGGAAATTTTTCATCCTATTGGGGTCTCCCAAAATATACACGACAATACGTGGGAGTTCAGTTCGTAGTTGTAATATCCCAAAATCAGGACAGCTCAGCAAGCATGCACTAAAAACACATTTTTAGAAATATATGCCATATAAAATGAAAATAATCACTTGGATCCCATAGAGACATCCATATAGCATCTAAATACAAGAGGATATCAGAAATAAATGAAACTAGGTGCGGTAAACAGACCTCCCACACTAGTGTAGCTGAAAATGAATAAAAACCCCAAACACTGCTACTCAGGATTAATGCATAAAAGAGAATGTGCAGTATTTTGAGGGTTTTAACTCAGAAAATAGGAGAAAAATATATCTACTCATATATTATAAAATAATTCTTTGAGAAATGAGATCTAATCTCCTTATACAAAATACAAGAGAACCCGACAAGGGTTTCTTGTCAAACACATTGCATACAAAATGTGATATTCAGAAATCTACTGAATCACCACTGAAAAAATGAAGAATAAGAGTGTATAAGGCTTAAATATGTATTATCTAATGTATATCCCTAAATTGCTTCCTCCCATGAAAGTTTGGACCTCTCAATCACAAGAAAACACTGCAACAAAGCCACTAGACCATCTACTGAATGCTGCCTCCAAAATAACGCATTCCCTAGCTGAAAAAATGTTGTGAATGTGGGGGAAATGTGTGGCCTGATACCAAAGATCTGAAATAATCTCTATATCTTTCCAAACAGGTCCCTCAAGTGAAGGAAACCTTCCTCCAATGAGAAACTAGCTCAGAAACCGGGATTCCAATCCCTTCCACTGCTGCACCTAGCAACATTGCACAATCTCCGGAAAAAAATGCGCTGATGAATTTGGATGAATCTTGGCCTTAAAACCTGATGTGTAATGATGAATTTAAACTCTCCTAATGAGGCTCCTCAAGGATAGAGGTTGGATTCCCGCTCAGGAACACCCGGTGCTAAATAACACTGCTACCCTACTAAACAGCAAGAGGAAGCAAAAGTTTGAGCAGACAAGAATAATGATCTAAAAAATGAAGAATAATGTTTCCATCCTCTTCCTTAAATAAAACATGAGTTTTATTTCCCTTGGCCCCACTTAATTAGGTCATCTCTATCCAAAGATACATCTCCCTCCAAAACTACGTTCTTCCTTCTTGGATTCCTCCTCCTCCACAACTTCGTTGTTGACTTAGTCAAAGTGGACTAAATCAACTTGATTTTATCCATGTCAAACATGGAGGTGTTTTATTAAGCTAGAAATAGTTTCCCCTTTCACACTTGGAGTGTTTTTATCCTCCTTAGGATACTTATGGGCTTTTCTACCCATTTATTCATCAGCGAGAGCTGCTACTAACTCTAATGTTCCATCTAGCTTTGAGGCTAAAATTTTGAAACATTACAGTTCTCCCCTCCAAAATATTTTCTTGTCCTCAAGAAAATTTATAGGTAGAGCAAAATTTCTCCCTTCCTCCTCATGTGGCCTCCCATCAGTAGCCTCCATCACGGTATCAAGAGAATCTGCAAATAAACTGTCATCCAATGTTTCCTCCCCAGTGTGCAAAACCAAATGGTATACATCAATCAAATGGGGAAAATGTGAATGGAAACCTACTTGCTATCTCATGGCCTCCACAAAGTAGGAGTTATGACCAACATGGTGAATGAATGCCTCCCTCACCTATGCTATCATCCAAAAGAAGTGAGTCACCCTCCAACATGGCAACTCATGAAGAATCTCCTCCACCTTTGGCCCCTGAAATGTAGGTGGGCTGAATAAATGAACATGATAGGAAAGAAGGCCTATCCCACATTGTCCTCCTCTCCACTTATGATAAGTGTAAAGTATATGCTAGTCTTGGGCTGCAATAATAATGCCCTCAAGTGGCAAGATGAAGACTATACCCCCAGGGATCTCTTCTCCAACATTGAGAAACTTGTTGGCCCAATTAATCTCATATGTGATGAGTTGGAAGCCACCATCATATGGCATCCAATCAATCATATGGCTCACCTCGACTGGAAACAAATGTTTTGCTGTAGTGGCCACATACTCTCTCATGCTCCCATTAGAACATGCAATGTAAACAATGTGGGAGATCTCTCCCCTAAGGGACACATCCAACCAATGTGCCATTCCCCCAATCATGCTCTCAAAAAATATAATTACAACAACAACATAAGGAACCATAATAAGAGCCATGCTTTCTACCATGTGTAGCAAGGGAGAAGGACAATAGTCCCTCAAACGCGGTTTGGCCCTCAACTGCAAAAGAGTGTGACAAAAAATGTGGTCTCTCAACCACTTGCTCGCTGTCCCACTCTCCTCATATGTTTGGAGAAAGTGAATGATGTATGGTTCAAAGTGAGCATACTATCCAAAATACATCTCCTCCCCAAGTCCTCCTAGGGAGTGGTTACCATCACTGCTCATGGCCTCAAGTATACCATGAGGTCTAGGAAAAATAATGCTCCTCCTTGGAGCAACATCCTATACATTTATGGTTAATGGATGCATAGATACATTATACAATTCATTATGCAAACAAACAATACCCTTACCATAAGTCTTTCTCATGCAAATGGGACTGGCTCATAGATGAGTCTCCTCTCATCCTCAAAGAGAAAAGAGGTGGCTATGCTAACTCTTCCAAAGAGTTATGTATCTCCTCCATCTTCACATGATCCATGAAGTGCCTCCTCAAGTTATTCAAGTGGTTCCTCCCACAAGAAGGAAATAAGTATGATGTGGCAATCATGATTTGCCCATGGTCCCTCCTGAAATGTACAACATGTAAAGGGGGGAGAATCATGCTCCCAATGGGCATCTTCAATCTCAAGCCCACTCTCCAAAAAAATCTCCCCATGAACATAAACATATCAGAAATATAAGGAAGCAAAGTACAATGAGAACAAATTGCCAAATGATAATTGGAGAGTGAATCATAGTCCCACTCATGGAACCAGCGTAGTTCATCTTTTTCTTGCATCATAATAAGAAATAAAAAGTGCTTTACCAACCACTTGTTTGCTGCCACAGTCATCTCATAAGATGAAAACATGAAGTTACAATGTGGTGTCAATGGTGCACACCAAGAATCGTGTGGCTTCCCCCACAAACCACCAAAAGGATAACCAAAGTCAATGCTACAAGTAGCTGCAAGTACATCATCATAAAATATGAAAGAAGAGATAATTCTTCTTGATATATCATGCTTCTCAAACAAGGAAAAGAAGTACAATACAAAATGTGAAATTGTATCTCCTCCATCATGTACTTGAGATCTTGAGCTGAAATGGCTCAATTGGAATCTTTCCCTCACCTCTAATGAGTAGGGAAGTGGCTGTGACCTCCTATATGTCATCATCCATGCTATGCATCTCTCCATATGCTGAAATATGTCATGTTGGATGCCCTCCCAATTGAACTCATCCATCAATTGGAAATATGCATCAAAGTGAATAGAAGAGAAGTCCTCATGTGCTGCATGTAGCAATTTCTCCTTGAGACTAGAAGCTCTAGCCAAGAAGACTCTACCATGTGAATAGATGACCATATCATCCACCATATACTCATCATCTCTATCATAGCCATCAAGGATCATGCATGCACCAAGATCCTTGGAGTACTCTACTAAGAGCTGAGGTCTCCAATAAGGATCAATCCTCCTAAGGGATAGCGCTGGTGATCTGGCATGTGAAGCTCCTCTCATGCTGCTACCTGCTACTTTGACATCCTCCATGCCAAATTTCTCCTCCAACTATTCACCTCTCCAAAATCCAAGAGCGGTGAATCCAGAGACAAGATGTCTTTCATCAATGATAGATTTGGTGGCCTTCCAGGTGGAATGCCTCCATGTAGTGAGACATCAATGTCAAGAGTGGACTGTACATATAGTTGAGCAACCTTTCCTTTGCTTCCACAATGAAATATAGTCTGCCTCCTCCTTGCACTAGCTCTCTGAAATAGACAAGGGTGTGTTCCTCTCATCACATGATGCTGCTCTTCCTCCCTACCTCCTCCTTCCAGCTGCAATGTTGCACAATCATGTTGCTCACTGATTGTGCTTGGACCTCCATGTATGATATCCTGGGGAACTTCTTGTAAGGATACAAGAATCCCTCCTTTTGGAGCATGTGTTCCTCCTCCCTCTGCATGAGGTAATGGATGTGCTCTAGATGTGACAGCATTGTTTCCCTCATCTCCATCAATGTGTATGGGCAACATCTCAATAGTTGAATCCCCCTGTGAAAAAGAGATCCCCATGCCCTCTTTTTTATGAATATGTACTAAAGGTCTTACTTCCGGTAATGTGCAATGCAAGATGTCAGCTTCTCCCATGGTTTTTTGAAGTGGAGTTTCCTCTATAACATGCAAGGGTTTGGTTCTCTCAATTTTTCCTTGCTCGTGTATCTTAGGAATTTTTTCACCAAACCTCCTCACCAATGTCTCTATGAATCTTGCATAAGAGGAAGTGTTTACATTCTTTAAAGAACAAGATTCAATAATACACCATGCATGAGACTTACCTCTGAAACGCAGTGCTGCAACTCTGATGGCTTCATCTTCAGAAATATGGTGCAGTTGCAAATAGGAGTCTAGCTCCTTCACCTAAGCTCCAGCTGAACATGTAGGTGATCCAGAAAAAGTAGATAGAATAAATCTACCTGCATCATGCTGCCGTCTCTTCTCCACCTGGATCTTGAAAAACTCTTGGAAATTAGTATGATCTCTAAACCTCTCAGTTTGAGATTCATACTCCCGCAACAAATCCCTAAGAGTCATCCTCTTAGGCATTCTTTCTCCTTTCATCCATCTCAAGATAGAATTGGGCACTTGACTACGCTGTGCATCATGGTGTGTAGCTGCATGCTCACACTCACCATGTGAAAATCTAGATTCAGCTCTAGATCCAAACTCCTTTGGAGATCCCATCTTCAATCTCATCTTCTTCAACTCCCCTTAAAAGATCTGCATAGATTTTGGAAGAAGCTTTGTAAGCTTGTCTTCCTTCCTTCCTTCACATACTGAAGCCTTCTCTTTTCTTTCCATCTCTCCTGAAATTGTAATGGCCTGAGATCCATAGGCTGAGCCAAGATTGAAGCTTTGATACCACTGTAATATCCCAAAATCAGGACAGCTTAGCAAGCATGCACTAAAAACGCATTTTCAGAAATATATGCCATATAAAATGAAAATAATCACTTATATACCATATATAAATCCATATAACATCTAATTCCAAGAGGATATCATAAAGAAATGAAACTAGGTGGGGTAAACTGACCTCCCACACTAGTGTAGTCGAAAATGACTAAAAACCCCAAACATTGCTACTTAGGAATAATGCATAAAAGAGACTGCACAGTATTTTGAGGGTTTTAAATTAGAAAATAGGAGAACAATAGATCTAATCATATATTATACAATAATTCTTTGATAAATGAGATCTAATCTCCTTATACAAAATACAAGAGAACCCGGCAAGGGTTTCTTGTCCAACACTCTGCATACAAAATGTGATATTCAGAAATCTACTAAATCACCACTAAAACACTAAAGAATAAGAGTGTAGAAGGCTAAAATATGTCTTATCTGATGTATATCCCTGAAGGGCTTCCTCCCATGAAAGGTTGGACCTCTCAATCACAAGAAAACACTGCAACAGAGCCACTAGACCATCCGCTAAATGCTGCCTCCAAAAATAACGCATTCCCTAGCTGAAATAGTGATGGGAATGTGGGGGAAATGTGTGGTATGATACCAAAGATCTAAAATAAGCTCTAGAGCTCTCCAAACAGGTCCCTTAAGTGAAGGAAACCTTCCTCCAATGAGAAACTAGCTCAGAAACCGAGATTCCAATCCCTTCCACTGCTGCACCCAGCAACACTGCACAATCTCCGGAAAAAACTGTGCTAATGAAGTTGGCTGAAGCTTGGCTTGAAAACCTGATTTGGAATGATGAATGAAAACTCTCCCAATGAGGCTCCTCAAGAAGAGAGGTGGGATTTCCGCTCGAGAACACCCGGTGCTAAACAACACTGCTACCCTGCTAAACAACAAGAGGAAGCAAAAGTCTAAGAAGACAAGAATAATGATCTAAAACATGAAGAATAATGCTGCCATCCTCTTCCTTAAATAAAACATGAGTTTTCTTGCCCTTATCCCCACTCAATTAGGTCATCTCTATCCAAAGATACATCTCCCTCCAAAACTGCATTATTCCTTCTTGGATTCCTCCTCCTCCACAACTACGTTGTTGACTTAGTCAAAGTGGATTGAATCAACTTGATTTTATCCTTGTTCACACATGGAGGTGTTTTATTAAGCTAGAAAGAGTGTCCCCTTTCACACTTGGAGTGTTTTTATCCTCCTTAGGAGACTTATGGGCTTTTCTACCCATTTATTCACCAGCTAGAGCTGCTACTAACTCTAATGTTCCATCTAGCTTTGAGGCTAAAATTTTGGAACATTACAGTAGTATCATTTTCTAATGTGTAACCATTCGATGAAAGTTTTCCCATATATTTACCATACATGGAGCATAGTCCTATATACTTCCGTACGTGGGATGGAATATCACCCCCATAATGAAAAATAGGTTGTTAGCGATAGCTGCTATGCTTAACGACGCTGGAACACTTCTCTAGCCTAGACCTCTAGATATTTGTGTTTATTCAAAATGCTATTTAGGTTAATTTCGGTTCATTTTAATGTTGATCTGAAATTAATTTTAAATTTTGGGCTCAAAATGATGTCACCTGAATTCCTAGGATGCAGCTAAATGAGAAAAGGATTCTTTCATTTTCACGGAAAGCTAAACTAATAAGGGGAGAGATAGAAAAGAGTGATGCATCAAAAAAAATGCAACAAGAAAAATCCCCCCCAACTAGCTTTCACCTTTCATTTTTCTAAGTACAAATTCTAAAAATCAAAATGATTTCACTTTCACTATCCCGAATGCAACTTGTTCAAAAGTAAAATGATTTCTACTTTCACTCAGATGCACTTAAATCAATTTTTTTTTTTTTTTGATTTGAATGACAAAATGAAACTGATGCAATTAATTCACTTAAAAATCTTTACGTTATTGAAAAATTGTAATCTATTTCCAATAAGAAAATTCAAAAACTAGCCTTTCAATGCAACTGATCTTATGCATTTAACGAAAAGTAATTCTTGAAATGAAAACTAAATAGATGCAAAACTCGATTTCTTTAAATGAGCACAAAGTTCAATATTTTCCTATAGCATAGAATCAATATTTCTTGTTCGATACAAGCAGTAAATAGATATTTCAATTGACTTGCAACAATAAGATTCAACGAAAAGAAAAATTGACCACTTAAATCATAAGACTAATTTTTCTTTTCAAAGAGACTGCAAAACTTAAAGCAAGAAAAAATGTAATCAAAGAAAAGAAAACATTTCAATGATCAAGACACACTAAGGGTTTTGCAAAAGAGACCCAAAAAATCTCTATTTTCAAATACCATCATGGTCCACCAGTTTACACTAGTGGTCTGTAGCATGATTTTTCCGACAAAATACAATGCCGGTAGCATGACTGTATCTATTAAAAAGAACACTGAGAAAGGAAAATAGGGATAAGACAAGAAATATATGAGGAAAAACTTTAGACTTGATACTTTAAAACAATTTCAAGCCAGAATAAATATTAAAAAACAAGCCAAACAAGTGGTTTTTCAACAGTTGGCCAAATTAGGCATGAAGACACAACACAAGAAGAAGTTGAAAAGGGTGTAAAATTCCGAGCGGAGTCTCCAATTTGTTACGTAAGAAAATCCGTTCTTCGGAAAGAAGTGGTCCCTCAAGCCCAATGAGTGGGTCTAGTAACAACGATGACAAAGAATAAAGGATTTCCTAGTTTAACATTGAATTAATATGAGATAGGGAGATGGCCTACCTCACTCCTTATGCAGTTGTTTACTCGATGTCGATATTGATCCTTTTACTTTCAGGCTCGTTCCTCGTTATTCCTTTTGCATCCGAATACTTGTAAAGAAGATCACACGACAAAATACAAAAGACACACACACACACACACACACACACACACACATATATTTCAAATCAAAGTACATGACAGATCAAGGAGTATCATGATAAACCAATCAATATTAATAGATTCATGGGAAGCAAAGCATATTTTGTATTATTAAATGAACAAAGGGAATCCTGTAATCGGTGCCTTGATGTTGGAGGCCTCCTTCGGAGTGGAAATCCAATTCCAAGTCGTGCCTTTCAATCTCTCCTCCTTCATCAAATCAGCAACATCTAGGTGCAATCAAGAAGAATAATGGAAACCATCAATGACCAACCAAGACTCACTACCATGGAACTCTTTTATATCAGAGCTGGAGAGGTTATGGATCCGCTAATGAGAGGCAAAGGCCTTACCGCAGAGGGGAAAATATTTCAAGATAATATGAAGGATAAAAAATGGGAGTATTTGACCATATCCTCAACCAACAAGTACCAGAATCTATTCTCGAGAATTCTAGAGGTCAAAGCTTCTGCTCCATTTTTAGAGAACCTACCTGAAGAGGACTAGCATGAGTTTACTGCTGAATTCTTGCGCTGGAAACATTGTTCACGGGTTAGGTACATGGTGACAAGCACGAGGATATTAAGGGGAGAACTGCATTGGGCTTCTAAACTAAGGTTTTCTACAAAATTTTGCAAAAAATATTTAGGGCATTTCTCTTTTATGTCTTTGGGGATATCTCAAGCATGCCATCTAGGGTGAACAAGTTTATACTTTTTTTTTTTTCTTTGCCATGTTTGTGATATGAGCGACACAAAATAAGACAATTAGGATAAGGACTAGGGAATTTGACTATTGGCCTGAGGGGTCCTGACCCAGGTTCAAATTTTATGGACAAACTGACAAACCCTCCAACTACTGGCCCTTTCAACAATGACCTGCTTGTGCAGATCAAAGTCTCACCTGAATCAGTATGGGGGGGTGCTAGAACCAGGTTTCTGCACCTTGAGGGAGAAAATAATGAAGTGGTCCTAAGAAAATCGAATGCGGACTTATATCAGTCATAAACAGATGTGCGCAACAGAATAAGGAAAAATAACAGAATGTGTGCAATCCTTAACAGAATAAGACATAGTTGCAGATTACTTCAGCACAGATAAGCATAACAAAACTAGGTCCAGATCTAAATAATGCAATTAATTAATTAGATTTATCGATCATCAATAAGCATGCATAACCATAACTGATATCTTTGCGCAATAATAAATAAGTAACATAAAACAATGGGATATCAACAGAACAGAAATAGTAAATAACTCAGATAAAAAACACAGTAAGTTTGCCAAAATTTGTCCTTTTCATTAATTCAGATCCCTTCAATACATATCATACTTTCCTTACATAAACCCTTCCATGCATAGAGCCAGTGCAGTCCGCACACAACCAGGACTAGGTCTCCATGCACACAACCAACATGAGCCTTTCAACCCAACCCAGACAAAACCCTTACAATGTATTACAGATGCATAGACTTAGATTCAAAATAGTACATTCATGAACTACTTTCCTTAGACACGATATATCTATTTATATTCCTCTTCTACGAAGAAACTATAGTCTCAAACCATGGTTTGGAGCCCACATTTTACTCTTAAACCCATTCACATAAAAAATAGGGACTTTTATCCACCCCAAATCCCCTTGACTCATTCACGTAGCGTGCATATACAAGACTTATACAAAATTGCATAAAAAAGTGTGCCCTAGGGGATCCTGCTCCAACAAACATATAAACAAAAAATAACCAACATGTAAACTAGGAAACTCATTCGTAATATCACCAAAATAATTTCTACAAATATACATGAATCGAAATAGAATAATAACTCTCATTAACATATGAAAATACCAATGAAGTCAAGGAATTCCACATACCACTCGGCCATAGATTGGGCTAAACCAAATCTCTCTTTAAACCAATAATCCCCACACCATATTCCAAGAATGAATGTATAATATCATGGAATAAACCAAGAAAAACCAAACCAGGTCTTCTATAGGTCAAATGTAATATCCGAAAATTTGGAATTTATACAACAAATGGAATATCTTAAGATATTCCAAAGTTGGAGCTTCAACAAATGGAATATCTTAAGATATTCCAAAGTTGGAGCTTCAAAAAATCATGAGCATGGAAATGTATAACATCTAATTAGATATGAGAGAACATCTTACCAGTAGATGTAAGAACCTCAGCAAGAATATGGCCTATATCCTCCTTCCCAAGTGAGGAAATGCAGTGATATAGGGCATAAAACTACTGTCTTCAGAAAATAATGTAATAATAGTGGATACTGGGACTTGGATCCCTTATTTCAGAAAATATACAACCACTTGCAGGATTTGAGGTGAAACAAATGAATCTAGCTACACTAAATAGATCTCCCCAACTCAAGATAGCTTAAAAACACCCCAATCCCATGACTTCTCTACAACAGAATTTATGAAAACTGTGAGAGCGTAATTCCCATGAGGGTTTCTATAGAAAATGATGAAATAAGACTAATATAGATATTATATTAATCAAATAGTAGAGAAATGGAGGTTTAACCTCTTTTACACAAAGAATAAGACACTCGGCAAGGGTTTCCGGCATTATACATGTATAAAAAGAAGCACTGCAAAAAATAACGCAGTTACTGCATCTCTGTATTAAACATGGCTAAATATCACATAAGTAGCTGATTAATACAGAAAAATGGCCCTAGGCCCTTCTTATTAGAACTCCCGGAGGGAAATAAACACCTCCTCCTCAAACACTAGCACAAAATCCAGGGGTGCAACCCTGCTGCTGTTGCACCTGCATAAAGGACGCAGTTTCTGAAGATGACTACGCTGTAGGTGTTGATGGCTGATTGGACCTAAGATAGATGATGGAATTGAAGCTCAAACCCTTCCATTTAGAACCCTTAAGCAAGATGATCCAAAGAATAGGATGGAATTCCCGCATGAGAATCCTTTGCACTAAGCAGTGTTGCAACCACAGCTAAACAGCTGAAGCATGCAAGTAGTCAAAAGACCAAAGATAGCTGAATAATGAATGCCCTCCTTACTGCTATGCCCTCCTTTTTATCCTTGGTGAGCCTCCTCACCCCGGACCCCACACATTGTTACGGTGACTTTCTAGTGAAGGTTCCTCCTTCAAAACTGCGTTGTCCTTGTTGGCTTCCCTCCTCTTCTAGCAGCGCTGTTGAATTGGTCAACTGGAACTAGTTCACCTGTATTTCCTCCTTTCACACTAATGGGTCTTCAATCTAGCTCTCATATGTGTCTCTATGCTGATCTGTGTTCACATTGAGCTAGTTTACTTGGGTGATCTCTTCCTCCTCAAGAATGCATGTTGACTTAGTCAAACTTGACTCTGACCACATCTCCTTTGCCCTTGTTCACACCTGAAAGTGTAAAATCTAGCTCCTAAGGTGATCCCATTCCTCATTAAGGTGGAATTTATTCATATTTTTATTGTTCATGGGCCTCCTTACCCATTTATTCCTTTCCTAAGGGAAAGAAGCAAAATCTAATATTCCAAATTGTTGTGCAACTTTTGGAATATTACAATCCTCCCCTATCAAATGTTGCTTGTCCTCAAGAAACTTGCAAATATAGGACTGAAGAACCTCCTCTTCTCCCCCTGTAGCATCCCCATATGATGAGCTCCCCCAAATAATAAGATGTTGTCTCAACAATGAAACCTCATAGTGCCTCTCCCAAGCAGACAAATCAACATTTGGTGTACATCCCAAATGGTTATCATCATGCAACAGTAACATACTCAAGGAGACAACTATGTGATATCTAGAGGTCCTTGTAAGGCATGGAGTTTGAAGTGCATGGGAAAGTATCATTCCCAATTGGAACCTACACCCCCAAGCTATCTTCCATATGAAATGAGCCACCCTCCAATATGGAAACTCATGAAGAATCTCCTCCACCTTGTGCTCCTGAAGTGTAGGTGGGCTGAATAGATGAACATGATAGGTAAGAAGGCCTATCCCACGTTGTCTTCCTCTCCACTGGTGATAAATGTAGAGGGCATGCTGATCTTGGGCTGCAAAATGATTGCCCTCCAATGGCAAGAAGAATATTGAGTCTCCAAGGACCCTTCCTCCAAAGTCATGAGCCATGCCAACCCAAACCATTCCATACAAGATGAATGGAACATCATCACCATATGGCATCCAAATCAGAAAATGGCTAAAGGTTTTGTGCAAGTTTGGATGACACACATGGTCTCTTTGGTGGATACAACGCAGTCCTTTCAACTGCTGATTCAGAGCATCAAGTGGCAAGTTATTCTTCAAAGAATTTGCGGCTATGCATGTTAGCTCATCTACTATGAAGTAGTAAGCAACAATATATATCAGTTGTGTATAATCAAAACAATACAACACTTGCCCAAATTCATGTAGAGATGGGTTATCAACATTACAAAATTTGGCCTAAAGTGACCATGAAACCCATAAATAATCTTTCTCCCTTGTGGAGCAATGCACTGTTTACATATGGTGAGAAAATACAAATACTTAATAGAGTAATCAAAAAGCACATAAATGTATTTCTTACCATGCATCATGTGTGAGCTGAAGGTGAGGTCCATGAGTGAGTCCTCCCATGAGAATCTTCTCATAAAAATATGCAAGAGGAGAGGGTGCATACTCCCTTTGGACCACTCCATCAATAGAAACATGCTCTCAAGTGACAGCGTTGTAGGCCTTAGTAACAAGGCTCTTGTCACTCTGTGACTTTTCCCCTTGGCATTCCATATGCCAAAGCCATCCACCATCCTGCTGCTATGTGAGAAGATCTTCTTCTTACATGGAAGCCTCTCCTAATCCTCCAATGCTGAAGGGTAGCCTCCTTGTACCATGAATGTGCCTTCCTTCTCTCCAGAAATATCATGAAAAGTATGGGAAAATTTCTGCCCATACTTTCCCAAGTGTAACCATAGCAACAACAACTATCACTGCTCTCTCACACCTCCATCATACAAATCATGAGGTGAAAATATGTTGATTTATATGAAGAGAATAAAATCAACATGATACATCCAACCCCTAGGCTACCATATGATGCTAGTGTCATGCCAAGTGTCTCCAATCCTCATCCCCTTTGGGAAAGGATATACCTCATGATGGCCAAACTCTCTCAATATTATCCAACGCAGCTTTGCCTCTTGCTGCCATGTATCATAAATTTGCAAGTGACTCATCACCCTCTTTCTCTCCTTCCACATCCACTCAACCCCATGTGGATGCCTCCTATCATTCTTCATCTTGGCATTCCTCCAGTGAGGGATACCATCCTCCACACCTAGTTTCTCTTTTTTTCATTTCATGAAATGCTAGAATGCAATTCCTTGGAGATCCCTTAGAGAAGATCTTATGTCCATAACCATCTTGAACCCATCAATATCCAAATGTGTTAAAGGCAAAGCCTCCTCACTGCTATTGTTTGGTAGTGCTGCTAGTCTCTCCAATGATATAGTTGTCGACTCATACTCAATCTCATGTCTCAATTCAAGGATGAGCATATGATTCTGCATAAATTTGTTTGGGACCAATTTCACTCCATCCTTCAAGAAATCACACCCCACCCTCACATGTGGTGTGCAGCCCATCAGTGGCCCACTAGGATGATGTCTCAGCCATCCCTTGATCAAACCAAGGTTGCACAACGCAGTGAAATCATGTTGTCCCAAATGAGTAGTGTGCAATGGTATACAATTCTCCATATGATTTGCTGAAACAATAGGAGATGAAAAGTTAGACATACCTTGATGAAATTTAGAAGTATCTTGAATGGCTGTAAGGGCTTCTCCCCCCAATAGGTTGGCTCCTCCAACTGAAGATGTTGAGGGCTACTCCCCCATAGTTGTGGCAATGCTGGTACAAGTGTCCTCAAATGGAGAAGAGGACTCCTCCTTCTTCCTTCTACTTTCAAATCTTCTGATTACCTGATGAGTGAAATCAGCAAAATTAGATACCCTTACATGTCTTATATGGCTAGGCCACCAAGATCTTGCCTTGCCCTCCAAGTGCAGCACTGAGATTTCCACGGCCTCTTTTTCCACTACTGGATGTAGTAGGAAAAATGACTCTAGTTTCATCACCCAAGTAGTTTTTGCACACTTGAGTGATCCATCAAATGTGGACAACAAGAATCTGTTGCCTCTTATCATTCTCTTACTGCATGGTCTTCTCTCTTCTCTCAGTTGAAAAAATAGAGGAAAATCTAGGGTCTCTTTGAAAGCCCTAGGTTGGCATTGGTATTCTACCAAATACACACTCATGATCTCATGTTCTAAGTGGTATTCTTGCTCTCCACTCCATCTATGAGAACAGGAAGTGCATGCATCTTCTTCTTCCTCCTGAAACCTTCTATGGGTCTCATTGCATTTCTCTTCTTCCTTCTTAGATTTGAAAATCGATGAGAGTAATCTCATCCTCCCCATAATTTTGTTCTCCTCTTCTTCTTATTTTCTGATTGGATCTAAAATCCACAGGCTGAGCCAAGATGGCAGCTCTGATACCACTATAATATCCAAAAATTGGGAATTTCTACAACAAATGTAATATCTTAAGATATTACAAAGTTGGAGCTTCAAAAAATCATGAGCATGGCAATGTAGAACATCTCATTAGATGTAAGAGAACATCTTACCAGCAGATGTAAGAACCTCAACAAGAATATGGCCTATATCCTCCTTCCCAAGTGGGGAAATGCAGTGATATAGGGCATAAAATAGTTGTATTCAACAAATAACTCAATAATAGTGGATACTGGGACTTGGATCCCTTATTTCAGACAATATACAACCCACTTGCAGGATTGGAAGTGAAACAAATTAATCTAGCTACACTAAACAGATCTCCCCAGCTCAAGATAGCTTAAAAACAACCCAATATCATGACTTCTCTACAACGAAATTTATGAAGACTGTGAGAGCATAATTCCCATGAGGGTTTGTAAAAAAAATGATGAAATAAGACTTATCTAGAGATTATATTAATCAAATATCAGAGAAATGGAGGTTTAACCTCTTTAACACAAAGAATAAGACACCTGGCAAGGGTTTCCGCCATTATACATGTATAAAAAGCAGCACTACAGAAAATAACACAGTTACTACATTTTTGTATTAAAAATGGCTGAATATGACACAAGATAGCTGATTAATATAGAAAAATGGCCCTAGGCCCTTCTTATTAGAATTCCCGAAGGGAAATAAACACCTCCTTCTCAAACACTAGCACAAAATCTAGGGGTGCAACTTTGTTGCTGCTGCACCTGCATAAAGGACGCAGTTTCTGAAGATGACTGCATTGTAGGTGTTGATGGCTGATTGTCCCTAAGCTAGATGATGGAATTGAAGCTCAAACCCTTCCCTTTAGATCCCTTAAGAAATATGATCCAAAGAATAGGATGGAATTCCCGCATGAGAATCCTTTGCCCTAAGCAGTGCTGCAACCACAGCTAAACAACTGAAGCATGCAAGTAGTAAAAAGACCAAAGATAGCTGAATAATGAATGCCCTCCTTTATTCTATGCCCTCATTTTTATCCTTGGTGAGCCTCCTCACCCCGGACCCCACACATTGTTGAGGTGACTTCCTAGTGAAGATTCCTCCTTCAAAACTACGTTGTCCTTGTTGGCTTCCCTCCTCTTCTAGCAGCGTTGTTGATTTGGTCAACTGGAACTAGTTCACCTGTATTGCCTCCTTTCACACTAAGGGGTCTTTAATCCAGCTCTCATATGTGTGTCTATGCTGATCCTTGTTCACATTGAGCTAGTTTACTTGGGTGATCTCTTCCTTCTCAAGAATGCATGTTGACTTAGTCAAACTTGACTCTGTCCACATCTCCTTTGCCCTTGTTCACACATGAAAGTGTAAAATCCAGCTCCTAAGGTGATCCCCTTCCTCATTAAGGTGGTATTTATTCATATTTTTATTGTTCATGGGCCTCCTTACCCATTTATTCCCTTCCTAAGGGAAAGCAGCAAAATCTAATATTCCAAATTGTTGTGTGAAAATTTTGGAATATTACAGTTGTAATATTCCCAAATTTTTACATAATATTTGGAATATTAGAGTCCTTGATTTTCTTAATGAATTAAGTAAATAAAAGGGTGGAGGGACCCATAATCCTCAATAATAATAAATATCCACTTTGTGTGTGAATGTGGATTAATCTAGACTAGATTTGCAAAAAGAGGTAGTTGAGCAACTACTAATGTGAATGATATTGGAGAGCATGTCTCATTTAATGAGAGAGATCATGGAGGGTTTATTTAGTCAACTAAGATCTTGAAGATTTCAAACAAAGGGTCATTGAGCATTAATGATCAAGTGGTGGAGGATCATGTGCAAATGAAGCACACATGATGGAAGAGGTGTACATTGCACCTAGATTGTTTAGTTTATTTGGTCAAACATCGTTGTCCCACTTGGATGATCTTGTCCACATGTGACAACACAGTTGAGATTAGGGCCAAGCTTGGGATGGCTCAATCTTTATAAAGGAGATGAAGGCAAAGGTGAAAGGCATCTTGGATTATTTTGATGTATGATATTTTAGATTTGGAATTGTCAAGTGACATTCCTCTACAATCTTGGGCTGTTTAGCAGAGATTGCAGGTGTTGTTTAGCACAGGGTGTTCCCAGGTGGGAATCCCTCCTCTTTCTTTAGTGATCTCTAAGGAATAGGTTTTTACTTCATTATACATCAGGCTTTAAGTGCCATTTCCATTTCCTACTTTCTGCAGAACATTCATATTCAGAAAATTGCATTCTTCTGAAGATCAGTTTGGAAGGTGGAAGTTGTCTTTAGTACTTCAGCTGGAGAACAAGGTGAGGGATTATTCCCATCACTTGGGCTTATATCGCATCACTCCTAGAGATACATTGCATATCTGGCATCAGGCCAAAATTTATTGACCTCCTAGCAGCAGTATTCTCTCCAAGAATAACGTTGTCCATATTGCAGATCTGAAAGGAGGAAGGAAGTTGTTACACTGAAAACTGTCACCTTGACATTTTGCTGACTGTATGAGCTCATTATTACTCATACTTCCTCCTTTTGCAAGTCCAATATATTAGCTCCTCATGTCAAGCTTCAAAATCAGAGAAAAATCCCTAAAATCCCCTAAGAATTGGTATCGCACTTTCTCTATGCATGCCCTGCGGTCCCGCACCTAAATCTCAGCCTGCATGCGGAACCATACCGCACGTTCTTTGTGTAATGGGTGCGGACCTCTGTAAAACATAAAAAGGCGAGAAAATGAAGATAAAAAGTGAATTCCAGGTGAATTCTAGAAGATTCTAGACGGGAATTTTCGGGAATGGATACGCTTTCAAGAGGTTCATGAATCCCTCACTTGATGGAGCTAACCCCTTGATGTAAGGAGCTTATCCCTTTGAAGGAGGAATCTATCCCTTCATATTTGGAACTAGAAACCTCCTCTCTTCCACTATAAAAAGAGGCCTTGGGTAGCCTCAAAGGGAGTTCAAGCTTATGAGATTTGAAGTTAAATGCTGTTGAGGTTTAGACTTAGTTAACTAAGACTTTCTGTGAGGTTAAATCACTCATCTCCATTTGTCTTAGTTCAAGAGTGCAATGCTTGTCAAAGTAAAGGATATTCCTGCTTCGGACCCCGGGAGGACCTGCACAACATCAAGGCACAGGTTGTAAAGGTTTTCTATCTTTAAAGTTAATACAAATATACTCATTTCTCTCATTAAACTGTCAATTCATGGTTTATTTCATAAATTCCTTGATCATTATGATAAGTATGATTTGTAATAATGTCTATACAGGTGTTGCTCAATCTTTTTGCTTGTTTGTGATTGCAGATATACGAGGAACGTTCTTTCAGTGCACGGGAAGGACTTCAACAAAATCAAGAAAGCGTTGGACATAAGGTAGGCCTTACACCCGTATAGTGTTTTTATAAATCTTATATGCTTAGAGAGAGATTAGTATAATTGGTTGTTTGTTGCTAGTTACCTTTTGTACTAGAGAGATTAGTCTTGTCCGCAAGATAGATTAATCTACATAACAAAATGGCGACTCCACTGGGGAAGAACTTGTTTGTTCTTGGTTATCTTTGATTTTTGACTTGAGAAAACGTTTTTTCTGGTTTTTGATTAATTCACATCTGTCTGGGTACTTTAAATTTTTTCTGTTTTTGAAAATTTAGAAGTGTTTTGAGTTTTTCTATAATTTTTGCTAGGACCGCACTCTGCATAACTTTGACAGTGCGGGCAGTTTTGCACGTTCTTTACAGAACACAGTGCGGGACCGCACCTGTCAACACTGCTTACATGCGGACCCTGTAAAAATTTTAGAAAATTCCTAGGTTTCTTTTTCTGGTTAATTTTTAGATCTTTGGTTTCTGCCCAGACTGGTTATTGTGTCTATCAAGAATTCATTGTGTATGAACCCCAACAGTGTTAGTGTTTTGAATGATTTTCTAGGAGATTTTGCCGATTGGATTATTTTTCCTGCTTGGTCTTTGTAGTGATTCAAACTTTTGACAATTTGCAGTATCTCAGATTACATTGATCTCTTTTTGTCTTTTGAATCCGACCTGATTTTGGAAATATCCTATGTTGAGAAATTAAGCCTTTTGATTTCTTTGCAAATCTTCGAAAGAACTTGCTTCAAAGTTTTGAATTTCATTTATTCTTTGAGTGTTTTGAAAAAACATATTTTGAGTGTTTTTTGATCTGTTTGTTATCTGAACGAATAGATTGTTAGTTTGCTGAACAACTAAGAGAAACATTCATAAAAACTCTAAAAAGCTTTTACTCAATTTAGATTAGTTCTCAAAATTAGTTTTTATAGTTTTGAATAGTTTTAATTTTTGTAGATTTCTTTCGAAAGAGAATTGTTTTGTAGCTTCTTGTTTGGAAAAGAAAAGAGTTTTTCTTGTGAGCTTTGATAGTTTATTGAAAATAAAAAATAGTTTCTTTCAATTAGTTTTCATGTTTGAAGAAGGAATTTAAAGGTTGCATTCTCTAACTCTTCTTTAGATAGAAAGTTCATTGAAAGAAAAAGAATTGAATATCATCATAGGTGCATTTTAGTGTTTTTGGAAGTCGAGTCTTCACATCATACAAAGTTTCATTTCCGCGCCCATTGACTTAAGAAACAACTCTTAAAAGTAACGCTTAAATAAAATTCATCTAGTAATATTTTTATTTCTAGGGCTCTCATCACCAACATAGCTTAGGCTAGTATCTTGGAGTAGGGAGTAATTAACTCTCCAAGATAGATAAAACAAACAAGTAGATATATCTTGCGGTAGGAAGAATTCCAGTTGTTGCATGTATGCTCTGGGAAGCTCCTCTTAAAGGAGTTAAGCACGAGATCATATCTGAACCAGTGGGGTAATCAATCCTTCCTCATTGGGAACGATAGAAGATATACACGTATTGAAAACGGTAAACCTTGGATAGACCATTGTCGAGGAGCCAGGGGTCACTTGTTGGTAAACCTTGGATTCTGTTCAAGGAGCCTTCAAGGGGATTGAACTTTGTTACTCTGCCCTTGCGTGTGTGTCGGATCGTAGACTGTTCCCCCAGGTATATGTGTTTCAGTTGGTAACCTTAGAGGCCATAATCTTTAGGATTCTTTCCTAAGGTGACAGTGGAGGGAAGATCCCACTGTACCTGGAACAGACGTCGACTAGACTCACTTGGACTCTCTGGGGGGTTCTCTTCACTCGAGATGGTTATGTGAAGAAACTTGTGCCAGTCTGTTTCATTAAGCAGGTTGTCGGGGTAACTGTTCCAACCACCCTTTTCATGTTAAAACTCTACTAAGTTGGATTTCATCACCAACTAGTGATTTTAATCCGGAAAGTTGCTTGTTTGTGTGTGGTTTGAACTCTTAGATTTTTTAAGCGAGTGATTCAATTGTTTGTTTCTTAGAGACTTTAGATGTTTTCATTGAAATTTTTCTTTGTTTGCGTGTGATTAGATAATTTTTCATCGTGGCGGAATTGCCGAGACAATCCCGGAGAATACAAGGGAAACCCCCTGAATTTACACCAGGTCATTTAGAAGGGCTTCGGGCTCTGGTACCACACGGTAGCCGTAGAATTAGATCAACAGAAGCTGAAAGCTCTGCTATTGTGATACATCTTGATCATCAAATTCCTACAACAGAATATATTCAAGAACCGATTTCAGTTTCTGAAGTCACTGAAAATATTTCTCCTACAGGAGAATTATCTGACGAACCTGAAATCTCTGAGCCTGAAACTGAATCTTCTGTGTTAGAAACATCTTCGGGATTTATCTCACCAACTTCTAGCGATCTAGGTTCACCAAGGGTTAGAAATATCATTACTGAAAATCTTCCTTCTGGACTAATTTCTATAGAAGAACTTACTAATCCAGACGAAGACATATCTCTTCCCAACTCCCCTCAATCGTTAAATCTTAGGGAGCGTGAATCTATTTTCTACAGCCCCATTTGAACTAATCCCTGGTATCTCTCTTTAACTGATTTTTTAGAGAATCCGGGTCTTGCTTTTTATCCACCTCGAGTTCCATTTCATCCTACACCTAGAGGTTATTATCCGTCATCTATTATGGCTGGAGAGTCATCCATGTTTTCGCAAACGCCTGAATCTTTTTTACATAGTGGTCCTTCTGTTCCTGCGGGATATCAGTCTTTGTCTGGTACTTTCTCAGGAGCAACTCCTCAACCTATCGAAAATGTGTTATCATCTGGTCTTGGTGAACTTAAAATTGAAACGTCGAACGTAGAGCAAGTTTATATGATGTCTGGTAACATTCCTAATCCTCAAGCTCAAGGCAGTCAGTTTCCTTCTGGGGGTCAACCTCAGGGAACTCAGTTACCGCCTGGGGGGCAACCTCAGGGTAGTCAATTACCACCTGGGGGGCAACCTCAAGGTAATCAGTTACCACCCGGGGCACAACCTCAAGGTAGCTTTTTCCCAGGACAAACTGTGGATCCATATTATTTTGGGGGGCAACCCCAAGGACAGTACATACCTCAGGGTTACCAACCTCAAGGACAGTACAGTCCTCAAGGTCAACCCCAAACTCAATATGCTCCTCAGGGTCCTCAACAACCCCAACTTCAGTACGTGCCTCAAGGTTATCAACCTCAAGGGCAGTACCCAATGCAAGGTTACCAACAGCCTTCTGGTCAACCATCTATTCAAGGAGCCGGAACTTTACCTTATTATCAACCCTACGTTCAACCAGGTTTTGGTCCTTACGTTCAACCTTCTACGGGACAGTACCCAGGAATGATGGTGTGGGATCCGTCCCAATATCAACAGCCTTTGCAGCCTAATGTGCAGTTACCTTATCAACCTGGTCAGCCATTGGTTTCTGGTTCAACTCAGCAACCTGGTCAGCCAGCTATTCAAACTCCTGCACCTAGTTCAGTTCAGCAGGTTGGGCCTAGTACACCTCAGACTCCGCCCCAAACTGCTGCAACTGCTGCAACGTCTGTTCAACCTGTTACACCTGTTTCTGGAGTGTCTGTAGCCCCGAGTTCGGCTATCCCTGTATCTGTGAAAATCCCTCAAGTCTCTGTACCTCAGTCAGGACCCTCAGTTCAGACTACAGTTCAGATGCCTGCAGGACAAGCCGGTACAAGTACAGTTGTTACAAGTCAACCTCAATTTACTTATCAACCGTACCAAGGACAGCCGCAATTCGGTCCCTATGTGCAGAATTCAAGCTATCAACCATACCCTGGTTATACTTATCAACAACCTCAGTATGGTCCGATTCATCCTGGTTATCCGGGAGGTTATACAATACCCAATGCTAATCCGATTCCTAGTTATCCTGGGTATCCGCCTCCTGGGTCTTCTTTGGCTTCTCAAGTTTTTCGTGACCCTAACCGTCAGTTACCGTTCATCGCAAATTTGGACTTACCAGATTTGACGCGCCTTACAAATGATCCTATTTTCTATTATCAGAACTGGCCGTCAATGCCTCATAAGTTGCCTAGTGATATACCGAAATTTGAAGGTAAGTCAGGAGAGGATCCATCAAATCATGTTATGACTTATCACCTTTGGTGTGCATCTAATTCGATTATTGATGATTCGATTCGCTTACGTCTTTTTCAAAGGACACTCATAGGTCTTGCAGCCAAATGGTACATTGAGTTGCCACGAGGCTCGTTTTATAATTTCAGTCAATTAGCAACGTCTTTCTTAACTCATTTCCAGTTGCCTGTTAGATACGACAATGGCACAGAATTATTAACTTCACTAAAACAATCTATGTCCACATATATTTCTGATCATATTCATGAGTGGCGACGTAGACGACGTTTGGTGAAGGTTTATATTCCGGATCAAATTTTGGCAGAATGGTTTGTGAAATCATTGTTGCCCAAGATCACTGAAGATGTAGCTAAGGCTGGTGTTGTTACTGAAGAGCAAGTAATTTCTCAGGCTCAGTACCTTGACCTCGTTTATACGCAGTCAGGTACTCTACATGAAAAAATTCCCGATTTACCCAAACAAGGTCAAATAGCTGCTGCTCCTTCAGGGTCTCATGCCGCTGACGGTATGATTGGTATAGTTAGTTATAAAAGTAAGAAGAAATCCTCAAAGAATTCTTCTCCAATTATAACTTTACCTGATTCCCCGAAAGGAGAATCCTCTCAAGAAGTTTCTGCCGATATTCATGTCGTTGAAACATCTACGACAAAATCAAAATCCGGTGGTAAAAAGAAGGGGAGGAACAAAAACAAGAAAAATTCGAAAGAGAAAACAGATAGAGAAGAATCCAATGACGAGAAACGTAAACCTCGCTATCCTTGCTTCATTTGTGAACAAGATCACTTCATGAAAGAATGTCCATATCGAGAGGAAGTTACGAAACTCGTTAAAGGATCGCAACAACCTGCTGTCTTGAAGGATCCTTTTCCGGTTCAAGATAGTAAGATGATTGGTTCTTCCTCAACTACTTTAGAAGAGCCTATTATGATGATGTCTCATGTAAGGATTGTGACGCGATCACAAGATTACGGTTCTAAGAATCCCGTTGATGGCAAAGAAGGAGAGTCTTCTAATGCCAACGCATCAAATACAACTCCTCCTGTTTCCGGTCCGCTACAGATCGAGAAACAAAATCCAGACTTGATAATCAAACCGCCTGCTAAAGGTGTTCTTCGTAAATTAGCTTTCAATCCACATGCGAGAGCTGCTCAGAATTACAACATTGTTGAAGATTTAGTTGTTTCTCCTTCAGCAATGTCGGCTTTGGAAGTGCTGCAATCTTGTCCAGCACAGCGTAAATTATTATTGTCTGCCATAGGAGCTGTTGATGTTCAGGATTCTAACCTTATAATCTTCGATTTAGAAACTAGTACACCGCGTCTTCCTCACCAAATGGCTTTCCAGATTCCAGTGTTAGTAAAAAACAGACCTATTTTTCGGACTGTGATTGATGAGGGAGCTTCAACGTGTATTATGTCGTTTCAGTGTTGGAAATCTCTTGGTTCTCCTACACTTAACCAATCTCTGACGATTCTAAAAGCTTTTTATGGTCGAGGTTTTCAACCTTATGGTATTTTGCAGGATTTACCCATAGGGGTTGAAGGGAAAATCGTTAATCTAGATGTGGAAGTGGTTGATGCCCCTCTAGATTACAACCTTCTACTGGGTCGTAGTTGGTCTTATGCTATGACTGCTGTTGTCTCTTCGGTCTTTCGACTTATAAAATTTCCATATCAGGGAAGGATCGTGACAATAGATCAGTTAACTTATTTTTCGTCAGACCCAGCCTCTACAGAAACAATCCAGCATGTTGGTAAAACGACTATCTCTTATAAGGATGTTGGAGTAGGTTTGGTTAAAGATTCTGGTTTGCTAGGAACTTTTTCCTTTCCTCCTCCTAACGTATCGTCTTCTACTGCAACTATTCATATGATTTCGTCAGACACAGTTATGTTTGATGATCCTTGGATTATTCCTTCAGAATCCAAGATAGATTCATTTGATGGCGCGATGCCTTTGAGTCCATTTGAAATTGCGTACCAGACTGTACAGTCTTTTTCCAACCCCTTTTCAACCGAAACCGATCCAATGAATGGGATCCAAGAGGAATCGCTTTCTATTTCTAGTTCAAATGCAACGACATTTCCTGAAACTGTTCATACAGATGAGCAAATTCGTGAGTTTTTGTCTGTTGATGATTTACCATGGGAAGATCTCCATCACCGATCTTCATTCTTACCTGAATTAGATCATTTTGAAAATGATTTCGCTTCAATTTTTACTGCTGAATATGCCAAGGAACCTCAGAATCCATTGCAAAATCCTGATTCTGAGTTAAATTTGGAAAATATATCTAGAACGGTTCGAATTGACATTTCAGTAAAACCGGGAATAATTGAAAACATTCATATAGGTGCTTGTTGTTCAGAGGAAGAAATTCGGACTTATAAAGCCCTATTTCAAGAATTCCGTGACGTGTTTGCCTGGTCTTATGAAGAAATGCCAGGAATTGATCCATCGATCGTGGTTCATGAAATTAAGACTTACCCGGATGCTAAACCTGTTCGTCAACGATTACGTCAAATTCATCCTAGAAAAGCTGCTGCTATAAAAACTGAAGTTGAAAAATTACTTCGAGAAGGATTCATTTATCCAATTCCCTTAACGGATTGGGTATCGAATATTGTTCCTGTCACTAAAAAACAAGGAACGATAAGAGTATGTATCGATTATAGGGACATTAATCGAGCGTGTCCAAAAGACAATTATCCAACTCCCTATATCGATCAGATAATTGACGATTGTGCTGGAAGTGAACTATTCTCCTTTATGGATGGTTTTTCCGGCTACAATCAAATAAACATACTCCCTGCAGATCAACCTAAGACAGCTTTCATTTGTCCATGGGGAACGTTTGCCTATTGTAAACTACCTTTTGGACTAAAGAACGCTGGAGCAACTTTTCAACGGGCAATGTCTTATGCATTTCATGACATTAAGCACATTGTTCAGCCATATCTCGATGATCTACCTGCTCATTCATTATGTAGGGCCGATCATCCCACTCATTTACGAGCAATTTTTATGAGATGTCGACATTATCGGATAAGGTTGAATCCACATAAATGTGTTTTCTGCGTAGAATCGGGTCGTTTACTGGGATTTGTTGTTTCGAAATCAGGCATTCGCGTCGATCCTTCGAAGGTTGAAGCTATCGTTAAATTGCCTCCTCCTTCGACATTATGCCAACTCCAAAGTTTGCAGGGGAAAGCAAACTTTTTACGTAGATTTATTCTGAACTATGCTGAGCTTGCAAAGGGTTTTACCCGGTTGTTGAAACAGGACATTCCATTCTTTTGGGACGAGGTCGCTGATCGATCTTTTGATGCACTTAAACACGCGTTGACCCATGCACCGTTATTGCATCCTCCCAACTACAACCAGGATTACATTCTGTATCTCGCTACTTCTCATTCCACTATTGGGATGGTACTAGTTCAGGAGAATGAATCTCACAACGAACATGTGATTTATTATCTTAGTCGAAATTTGAATCCGACTGAAATCAAATACACACATGTGGAGAAATTGGCCTTGGCAGCTGTTCAAGTTGTCCAACGTTTTCGACATTACATATTGTTACGTAAAACCACAGTAATTTCTGATTGCAACCCTATGATGTATATTTTGACCAGACAATTGCTAGGGGGCAAGTATTCTAAATGGATAGTTATCCTGCAAGAATTTGACTTGGAATTTGAAAAATCCAAGGCAAAGAAATCTTTGGTTTTTGCGGAATTGATGTGTGATTTCCCCTCTACTGATATTGAAACAGTGGCAGAAGAGTCCATTGCGGACGAATCTTTGTTTCTTATCAGTACGCTTGATCTATGGTATGGGGATATTATTGTGTATCTCCAAACCCAGTCTTTTCGGCCTGAAATTTCACGAACTCAGCGACGGAAAATACGTTTCCAATCCCAACAATATAATATCATTGGTGATACTCTTTATCGACGTGGAGCGGATTCTATTTTCCGACGTTGTCTAACTCATGAAGAAGCTGAAAAGGTGCTAAATGACTGTCATTCTGGAGCATGTGGCGGTCATATGTCTGGGTATGCCACAGCCCAAAAGATATTGCGTGCAGGTTATTTCTGGCCAACGTTATTTAAAGATTGCATTTATGCGGTTCGGAAATGCCACAACTGTCAAATTTTTGATAGAAAAATGCGCGCGCCACCCGCTCCTCTTCACCCTATAATTGCTGTTGGTCCTTTTGCAAAATGGGGTATCGATTTTATCACATGTAACCCTCACTCGGCCGAGGGGCATGCCTATATTATTCTCGCAGTAGATTATTTTACGAAATGGGCCGAGGCGATGCCTACATATTCAGCTGACGGCAAGACTGCTGCAACATTCGTATTTAATCATATAATTGCTAGGTTTGGTGTTCCTCAAGCTATTATTACAGATCATGGAAGTCATTTTCGGAACATCATGATGACTGAACTAACAGAACAACTTGGCCTACGCCACGATAGTTCCACTCCGTACTATCCACAAGCAAATGGTCTCGTTGAAGCCATTAATAAAGTTTTAGTCACCATGATTAAATGAATCATTGGTATTCACAAGACGAATTGGCATTCCATGTTATTTTCAGCGCTTTGGGCATATCGAACCTCAGTCAAAACATCAATAGGTTTCACTCCTTTTCAACTGGTCTACGGTTTAGAAGCTGTGCTGCCGATTGAATGCAAAATACCGTCACTAAAAGTAGCCGTAGAATTACTTCCAGCTACGTCTGAAGAGGAAAAACGTTTCTTGTACTTGGCCCAATTAGATGAGAATCGACGAAGTGTTGCAATAGCAAACGAGGCTCATGTTAAAAGGATAAAAGCTCAGCATGATAGAAATGTGACCCCTCGAAAATTTTCAGAAGGAGACCTAGTTTTACTTTATGATCAAGCTAATGACAAGCTAGGAGCTGGAAAGTTCGTGCCCATGTGGCATGGTCCTTATATTGTGAAACGAAAGTTAGCAAAAGGGGCCTATGAGTTGATAGATTTTGACGGTGTCCCTTTGGATAAACCCAGAAATGGGCTTTATCTAAAGCGATACTATGCTTAAACGAGGTGTGGAGATTTTTATTAGTTTAGATTTCTTTACTGTTGGTGTGTTTTAGATTAGAAAAGTGTGCCTAGTTTAGAAGTGTGTTTTTATCACTATGACTGCTTATCTGAGTTTTACTCTTGATATTGCAGATGTCGACGTCTCTTCAAACCTACATTGGTTTTGTTGATGGTGCTTGTCGTAGTACACGGAACATTTCTTCCGCAGCTTGGGTTATCTATTCACCCTCTGACGAGTTAGTATCCATGCATGGGGTAAGCCTTGGTCGAACAACAAATAACATTGCCGAGTATAGTGCAGTGATTGAGTTATTATCTGAGTCCATATCATTTGGAATTCGGAGTTTGATTGTAAGGTTGGATTCTGAACTTTTTGTATTACAGCTTAACAGGGTTTATACCATTAGAAATCCGGTGTTATTACGGTTATTTTTGAGAGTTCGTCTCTTGGAACGTGAGTTTGATTATATTGAATATCAGCATATTCCAAGACATTTAAATACATTAGCAGATTCAATTGCTTCTAGTATGATAAATAGACATTTGCAATAATTAAAAGTAGTAAAACAATCAGCATTCACAAATGTATACAGATAGCCGTCAAAATAGTGATATATATCCTAGGAGTGTGTTCAAAAATATACATCGTCTTCGATCATAGGTTGAAAACACCTTATGATCGGCAAAAATGATAATACAAAAGTACAAAAATGAGTCTATACGATCATCCCATCACTGATGATGATCTCGATAGGAAACAACTGCTCGAGCCACCCTACATAGGAACCTCCTGAAAGGTCCTGGGACTCCAATCACATATCTTTGTAGCCTGAGAGGGATGTCATCTATGCTTGTCTCTGGTATATCTAGAGTCAAGTGTTCTAGATGATGTTCCAAATCAGTCAAAATTTCTACTGATTGGTCTGCTGGGGCTGGTGCGGGCGCAACTGGTTGTCTCCTCTCGAAAGGTTGGAGATGAGCTGGTCGTTGTGGACCCACATCTGTATTCAAAAAACTTTTGGTTATTAGTTTTCTAAGACGATAAAAAATTTAAAAAAAAAATTAGAACTTAGCAAACGTTGAAAAATGTTTTACCTGAATCATCCCACTGTTCCCCTGCATGGAGGGACATCTCTCTGTCGCCGCGGAAATCCATCCCGGCATATGGAAAATCCTCTATCATGAAAACTTGGCGATCCAGCCAACGAAAATATGAAGCAGGGAATTGTACAATCTCAGTGCCCTCAATAGCATGACGGGCCATCAGCGCGGACCAACGAACCATTCTCGGTTCTCGAGGTCGACCGGCATCAACTGAAATACTCTGTGGAGCTAATTGAGGAATCCTCTCCAAAGCAAAAGAAACGACAATGGATCCGTATCCAAAGTTTTTTAGTTTCCCGGTTTTTGCTCTGGTAAGTTGGCCTTTTATATTGGCCAACACGGCTTCGCACCAGTTGAAGATGGTGCCGCGAAAACAGTCCACTGCAACACGCATTTGGGAACCAGTAGCTACATGAAGCGCGACACTCCCACATATTTTGGTAACAGTGAATGCTATAACTTTCAGTTCAGGACGGATGATATGTTTTATGTCAATCCGTTTGTCCCGAGGATTTGCTTGATCATTACAAAATTCGAGTTGAAGACTAGCGACAGTCTGGCCACCTGGCCTAGTCCCAAACAAGGATACATGTTCGCCCCTCTTGGACAAACCAGTCAAAAAATATACATCCTCCAGCTCAATTTCGAGCCGGTGGCCACCAATGAAGAAACACTGGTCCTCCACATGCCATCTGTCTACCAACCATGTTAAGAGTTCCACTTGTGCCCTCATGCCAGAGATGGCCCAAAATTTGTATAAGCCGCATGCTTTTAATGCCCTTTGTGTGGGAAAATGAAGTATTGCAGCTTCATCCACTTCCTCATGCTCCCTTTCTCGCCAAATAAGCATCTTGTTAATCCTGCAACACAAAATAAGGCAAGTTAGAATGATTTCATTTGAGAAATTTTGGCAGAAATTTGAGAAAACCATGCTTTAAATTTGACCGCGCGGGTACCGCACCCGCTCTTTGTAAACAGAGCGTAGTTCCGCACGCGAGATGTGTGCCGGGTGCGGTACCCTCGATTTTTTCCCGTTCAGAAAAAATCGGGGTCCGCAGGTAACCTGTGTCCCGCCTGCGGACCCCGCGGGCGCATTTTTGAACCAATTTTTGCCCTAAAAAATAAAACTAAAACCTAAAAATGAATTTCAAACGGATGAAAAACAAGATAAGGAGGTCGTGGATTACCTGGGGCTGACGATTTTCGATTCCAACGGTTGAATTTTCCAGAATCTTCACGGGAACTTTTTAACCAAAAACTTTTTACTTTTCACTCTGCAACTGAACGGTAAAAATGAAATAGAAAAAGTCCTTTTTATAAGTTTTTTCGAATGAATGAATTTTTAATTTGTTTATTTTTCACTTTAAAAGGGTATTTTTTGAAAGCATTTTTACTTATCTTAAACAGGTATGTGTAATGTTTTGAGTTTTTGTGCAGAAACATGATTTTTCAGGTGAAATGATCATTTTTCAACAAAGAGCATACTTTTATCACTTTTTCGGACTCTTTCAAAAAATTTTACGAAAAAGCGAAACCTTGGAGTCCTCTTTAAGCCCTTTTCAGACTCTCTAAATATGAAAAGATTGCCGAGTACTTGACTATTCGAACTCGTTAAAGTAAATGAACGGTCGTCCCTTCAGTATAAGTTTACCCCTTTTACGGACTGAAATGGACTATTTACGAAAAAGGTATACGTTGACTAAATACGGTCAATAAAGTTCTCTCCCGCATTATTTTATCCTTTTTCGGGCTCGAGAGACTAAATTTACGAAAAAGTACACCCACGGAGTTTTCTTAAGTTTTTCTTCTGACTCCCTAAAACTGAAAAACACCGAGTTTCTCCTATACTGGACTCGTTAAAACTTAACAGTAAAGGACCTGTTTAATTTTCAACAGGAACGGACCACTCCTTCTTAGGGTTCGAATTTTAAACTAAGTTGGACTCATCCGAAGGATGAGCTTATAACCAAGCAAATGTTATCCTCCTCAAGCTTGTCAAAAATAAAGAGGTACTTGCCAGAAATGGTGGGGGAAAAGAGAGAAAAATGAGCGTGTTTGTTGTATTTTAAAAATTTTCCGAAAACTCAGTCGACCACTCTTGGACACGACACTTATTTTCACCTGGGTTGGGAAATCCTTTGCCTAACAGTTAATCAAACCATATTGAAAATTTTCAGCCGGTTTCTGGGTATTAGCTTTGGGTCAATTGTTACCAAGCCATCTGCAGTGTCGTTATGTGTCCAAGAGAACAGTTCAAATAAAACCATTCATCTGCAAAATATATGTCATCCATCTTTGACCATCCCTGAGTCAGTCCTTGCCAATATATTTTCAAAACTTGATCTATGATTTCGTGTTGTGGGCTTGCCTACGACAGATCGCTTTCTATCGACATCAGCACACTATCTAGGAAGTTGATCCAGAAATTGTCAGTACCTTGAAATCTGCATGCCTCAATGGCAGGTTTCTCGCTTTCGACGACAGGTTGCATCAATGACCTTCGATCGAATGACTCCATGACATGTTCGACTTCAGCTCATTCATTCACATTTCATGGACTGTACTGAGTACTTTGAGAGCCATTGAAATTACTGGTGGTTTCTCTCACACTTGTTAACAGTTCACATCATTGACTGGTAATCAAGTGGTTTCTACCATGTTCGACTTCAACACATTTATTCACATGGATAGAATCGTACTAGTTCAAGATGCGGAAATCAAGACCCTGGATCTAGTTTCCACCATCCAGGCTGCGAGGAATTTTGTTGTCATCTATACAGTAGACTATTGATAAACAGATGGCTGCGTCCATACTGTGTCTACATATATCTGTACTATGATGTATTCAAAATCATTCCTGTATCAGAACGATTTCAGTTAGTTTATAGTTAGTTTTTATCTGAGCATGGGAATGCCTACCTCGGTGATGACATATACATGTATATATTTTGCATTGAATGTTTTTACAGGTTCCAACTGGGGTGTCCACAGGATGATCTTTGAAATGATAAAGTACTGCACTCTTCATATATGACAGACTACAGCTTCATCTATTCCAGACTTTGCACTTTAGGGGGCAATTTGTTACACTGAAAACTGTCACCTTGACATTCTGCTGATTGTATGAGCTCATTATTACTCATACTTCCTCCTTTTGCAAGTCCAATATACCAGCTCCTCATGTCAAGCTTCAAAATCAGAGAAAAATCCCTAAAATCCCCTAAGAATTGGTATCGCACTTTCCCTATGCATTCCCTGCGGTCCCGCACCTAAATCTCAACCTGCCTGCGGAACCATACCGCACGTTCTTTGTGTAATGGGTGCGGACCTCTGTAAAACATAAAAAGGCAAGAAAATGAAGATAAAAAGTGAATTCCAGGTGAATTCTAGAAGATTCTAGACGGGAATTTTCGGGAATGGATACGCTTTGAAGAGGTTCATGCATCCCTCACTTGATGGAGCTAACCCCTTGATGTAAGGAGCTTATCCCTTTGAAAGAGGAATCTATCCCTTCATATTTGGAACTAGAAACCTCCTCTCTTTCACTATAAAAAGAGGCCTTGGGTAGCCTCAAAGGGAGTTCAAGCTTATGAGATTAGAAGTTAAATGCTGTTGAAATTCAGACTTAGTTAACTAAGACCTTCTGTGAGGTTAAATCACTCATCTCCATTTGTCTTAGTTCAAGAGTGCAATGCTTGTCAAAGTAGAGGAGATTCCTGCTTCGGACCCCGGGAGGACCTGCACAACATCAAGGCACAGGTTGTAAAGGTTTTCTATCTTTAAATTTAATACAAATATACTCATTTCTCTCATTAAACTGTCAATTCATGGTTTATTTCATAAATTCCTTGATCATTATGATAAGTATGATTTGTAATAATGTCTATACAGGTGCTGCTTAATCTTTTTGCTTGTTTGTGATTGCAGATATACGAGGAACATTCTTTCAGTGCACGGGAAGGACTTCAACAAAATCAAGCAAGCGTTGGACATAAGGTAGGCCTTACACCCGTATAGTGTTTTTATAAATCTTATATGCTTAGAGAGAGATTAGTATAATTGGCTGTTTGTTGCTAGTTACCTTTTGTACTAGAGAGATCGGTCTTCTCCGCAAGACGGATTAATCTACACAACAGAAGTTGCTAGTATTTCAGCTAGCAATCCAGTGGAGGATCATTCCTTCACATTTCCATCAATCTTACCATCAGATTGGATCTTATTGCAACATTTTTCAGCAGGCATAAGGCCTCTCTTTCCCTCACAGCGCAGTTTTTAGAGGCAGTTGTGTTGCAGCAGCTGCAATCATCTTTTGGAGGATTGAGAAGCTAGATCTAGAGCTCCTAGATTATAGATCTGAGGAAGGGATCATCCCTTCAAGCATAGATCTGATATGAGTATATATTTCAGCCATCTATTCTTCAGATCTAGCTTTAGATCTGTATTTCCCAGCAGATCAAGGATCAAACCCTGAGGAGGTGATTTTTCCAAAGTTGCAGATCTGGAAAATCCTTTCTGGGTTATCTTGGGAATCCATCACATTGGCTAGATCTTGAATCTTGGCATCATCAGACCTCCATTTTTGAGTAGAACTGCATTTCTCTTTTCAGCCTGCAACTCCATGTTTATATTCTGCTGAAGAGACAACGCAGTATTTGCTGCAAAGCCTCAACAGTTACGTTGTACCTGCTTCACACATGTTTCCTAGGTGATCTTAGCTCATCTTCTTGGCTAGATCTACCTATATCTTGTATTTGTGTAACTGATTCATCTCTAATATAATAAAATAGCTCAGCTCTTTCTGCATATTCTGATTTGTACTTCGATTTATTGTCTATCTTGTTGTAAGTTCTTATATTGTGTGAAGTATTGTTGCATGTTACCATTTTGGGATATTATAGTGGATATTATTGGGCTAAACCAAATCTCTCTTTCAACCAATCATCCCCACATCATATTCCAAGAATGAATGTGGGATATCATGGAATAAACCAAGCAAAACCAAACCAGGTTTTCTATAGGTAAAACCACCTTAACCCTCAACCAATGATTCCACCTCATGGTCAAACATCACTAACACCAACCAAATTGGTCTCTACCCAAGTTGTAGAGGGCTCCAGGAACTAGTAACTCAAGCCACAACCTTCTAGGGATCCATAGCATTTGTCTAAATTGGATCCAAGGACTATTAACTCAACCCACCAACGGCTCCAAATCATATGCCCCAACCTAGGTTTTAGGACTAGTAACTCAACCCAAGCTATTCCAAGGCTTCCAGAGCATTTGTTCTAGCCCACATCCAGAAGGAATTATGAGCACCAATAAAAAACAATCAAACGGAAAAAACCACAACACCATGTCTATCGTGGAAATGGAAAGGCAAGGCTAAGACCACTATAAATCTAGGAAATCCTCCATGCCAATGACGACACATAACTGGAAAATCACATGTGTATACCACGCATCTATAAATCAACAAGGAAATCACACATGCAACCTGGTAATTGTAAAGAAATCCAGTTGTAGCCACTGATCCACATGTTCCCTTGCGCTTTCTTGCTTTCCTTTGCCTTATTTCTCCAAATCCAAGTGAATGCCAAAGTTCTCCAAGCATGCTCCATGAATTCTCAAGTGTGCAAGAGTATGACAGAATTACATAATAGAAGATAGCTCCAATACAATATTGACAAAAAGATGTGAACTTATCCTCATAATCCTTTTTATCATTGAGGCCTCTATTTGCTTCATTTTCCTTCAATTTCATTAGAATGCAAATATGTGTCTCTTCATCTTCCTTTTCTCTTGTTTTCCTTTATTTTCATATATAAATTCCAATTATTTCCACTTTTCCTTTTCTAATGTCTTTGCCAATTTCCATAGCAATTATCACCATTGATACCCATCACTATTTTTTATCAAACATTCAACTTGGAATATATGTCCCATGACCTTGGTATTATTTGATCTACATACGAAATAAACCAGGGGTTGTTACAAACCCCTACCTCTTGGGGGAACATTGTCCTCAATGTTCAATGGCACTTATAAACCATAAAAACAAATGGTTCCCATGGAGTTTTATAACACAACTCGATGCGGTATTTACATACATATGCATATATATAGACATAACTAAAACACAACATAAAAACATGTATCATAATACATCCACTCAACCAGTGAATAGTGAAGGATATATAGCCTGCATTTGATCATCCATCTCCCATATAGCTTCATTAGGCCCAAAGTGCTTCCACTACACTTTGACTTTCTAGATTGCCCAATTTTAGAGCATGAGCATTTTTCGCTGCAAAATGCACTGAGGTTCCACGTGCAATACAGAGTAGTCAATCACATTATCAACATCTCGTACATACTTCTTAAGTAATGAAACATGGAAAACACCGTGGAATTTCACTATCGGAGGTAGTGTAAGTCAGTAGGCCACTTGAGCAACCCTCTCAAGGATATCATACGGCCCACAATACCGAGTTGCCAATGTGTCACATGATCCAATACTTAAGGATCTCCTCTTGGGATTTATGCACAAGTACACATGTTCCCCAACCTGAAACTCATTAAATACCCTGTGTTGATCTGCATAATTCTTTTGCCTCTCCTATGTTGCCTTTAAATTCCTTTTAATAACCTTCATTTATTGTTCCATCACTGCCAACATTTCTAGTGCAATCAATACCTTTCTCACTCAATCACTCCAACTGATAGGAGTATTACAAATCTTCCCATAAAGTGCCTCAAATAGAATCATCTTCAAAATTTCCTTATACCCATTTTTATACACAAACTCAACCAGTGGAAGATACTCTTCCCACTTTCGTTCTTGATTCATGACATACATTCTCAACATGTGCTCAAGAATCATGTTAACCCTCTCTATTTTTCCATGTTTCTGTAGATAATAAGTTGTATTGAAGGTCAAATTTACCCCAAAACCGCAAACAAATATTTCCAAAACCTGGAAGTGAAGTTGGAATCTCTGTCGGATACAATATTCTTATGAACAACATGCAATCTCACTATCTCCCTAATGAAGACCTGAGCTACCTCACTAATTGAATTCGTAGACTTCACTAGAACGAAGTGAGCTACCTTGGTCAACCTATCAACCACAACCATAATAGGATCATGTTGCCTTGATGTCCTCGGAAAGCCTGTAATGAAGTCCATGGAAATGACCTCCCATTTCCACTCTGGAATTGGAATTGGTTGCGATAAACCACCTAGATTCTTACACTTTTATTTTACATGTTTTCAATCCAAACAACCCACAACAAACTCAACCACCTCTTTCTTCAAGTTCATCTAATGGTAGAACTTCTTAACCATTGTCAATGTATTATGATATCCTAGGTTACGTGAATATGTCTTGAAATGAAATTCCCTTAAGATAAGCTTCTTGAGCTCGTTATTGTTTGGAATAGAGATCATGTCACTAAATATGGCCAAACCATCTATTGTGAGATGATAATCCACATCCTATTCACATGTACCCTGTTGTTGTAAATTGTGCTTAAGTTTTTGGTACCTATCATCGTATTGTCCTACCTATAAGATCTACTCCTTCAAGTCTATCCCATGTGAAATCATTTGCAATGTGATTTACCTACACTCGTTTGCTAAGAGCATCTACAACCATGTTCTCTTTACCCTTAATGTACTTGATCTCAAAGTCAAACTCACTTAGTGTAACCAACCACTTAGATTGTCTAGAATTAATATTAGGTTGGTCAAACAAGTATCTCATCCCAATATGATCACTCATAAAAATGAACCTCCTACTAAGAAGATAGTGTCTCCACATCTTCAATGCATGAATTATAGTTTCCAACTCAAGATCGTGAGTCACATAGTTCTGCTCATGCTCATTCAGTTTCCTTGACTCATAGCATACCACTTATCCTTCCTGCATCAGGACTCCACCAAGTCCTCTCTTACAATAATATCTACATACCACAAACTCTTTGTATGGATATGAAATCTTCAAGGCTATAGCATTTGTAAGAAATTTCTTCAACTGCTCAAAATTATTTGCACATTCCTATGTTCATTAAAACTTCTTACCTTTTAACTGCAAAGATGTAACAGGATAGGAAATCTATGAGAAATTCATGATGAATTGCATATAGTAACCTTCTATTCCCATAAATGATTTAACCTCATCCACATTCCTATGAGTTTCCCATTCCATGATAGCTCTAATATTTTTTGGATCCACTACTATACCTTCCATGGAAACCACATGCCCCAAGTAATGAACCTTTTTCTGAAATAAAATGAACTTACTAAGCTTGGCATACAACTGATGCTATCTCAACAATTTTAAAATTGTAGCTAGGTTTTCTACATGCTCTTTCTCATTCTTATAATATATCAATATGTCATCAATGAATACTATCACAAACTTGTTTATATAAGGACACAACACACTATTCATCAAACACATGAATGTAGCTGAAGCATTAGTTGAACCAAAAGGAACCTGCACAACAAGATCATAATTCCCATACTTAGTTTGGAAAGTAGTCTTGTAGATTTCCTCTTCTTTGATGTGTACATGATGATATCCTCATCTCAAATCAAACTTCGAGAACATTGCTGCTCCATTCAACTAATAAAAAAATTCATCAATCTGCAACAAAGGGTACTTGTTCTTAATTTTCACCATGTTTAATAACCTATAATAAATACACATCCTGAGAGTACTATCCTTCTTCTTCATAAAAAATATTTGTGTACCCCAAGGAAATACACTTGGCCTAATGTATCCCTTGTCAAGAATTTCCTTAAGCTGCAACTTCAATTCCACCAACTCTAGAGTGCTCATTACGATTCCTTCAATGTTGTTGTTTCTCTTGGCATCAAATCAATAGAAAATTCCACTTCCCTATAAGGTAGTGTTGATGGTGTTGGACCCTCCAACATTCAAGGGACCTCCCGGATATGAAGTCCCAACTAGACCTCACACTATTTGGAGTAGGATTCCCAACAATGGGGTGTTAATGATCTGCCTTGGATTTCATAATGCATAGAGTGGTGCACAATGTCTTTGGTGAGAGAAAGTGTGTGACCATGCAGAGAGTCAAGTGAAACGTATGATGGTTCGAACACATGAAATGGAAAGGAATGTGCACCCCTTCGAAGCCTATAATAGTACGAAACTTAGAAGAAACACATGAGAAAATTGACATCGCGTGAATTAACAAGCAGAGTAGTCCACAAGTTAAGGTGACATATTAACACTTAAACATGCATCCAAAAAGAAACATACAAATTCAAACGAAATAGTTCATAATAATATGCATAATTTAAACAACATACTTTGTAAATAAACCAAGAGTAGTCCTACTATTTTCACAATATATGCATGAAAGTGTGTCGTCTCTGAGTTTTATTAAAATTGATAGTTCCAATCATACATACAACATTTAAGAATGCACTAGCCCCAATAGTGGAACATGAAGTCTAAAATGCATGCTTCTCTAAATAAGTATACAACCTCTACACTACAGAAAGGCCAAGGCTCAAAAAACTCCCAAGCTCTCTCTAAGCCTAAGCCTAGGTAAAATATTGGCTCCCAAAAGCTCTTTACAAGAGTTATGAAGATATATTTATAACAAAAGGGGGGTGACTCTTGGCATGCCCCCTATGTGACTCTTGGAATCCCTTCATGAATCTTCAACTTATTACATATGACTCTTCACATTCCAACAAGGACACTTGGAATATCACTTTTACAGTAATTACAAATAATATTACAGTTTCCACTTGTACCCTTTGGTGAGCCTTGGTATTGCACCATGAGTTTTGCAACTCCCAGAGGCTACTCTACTTTACTTTATCAACGTGGGGTTTGTACAAACTTGGAGGTGACAGTGCTATATACATAGCAGATGCATTCTACTCATGCTATCCTCTTCTGAGTCCTATGAAAGGGTGTTATTGCTAGGGTTTCTGAGTGAAGTTTGTCACATTTATGAATTAGACCTAGAACTACAAATGACTCAAAACCATTACTCTATCTGCAATCAAAGGACTATTCTAAAGCAAGAAGATACATCTATCTATTTTGTAGTGAAGGAAATATACAATTTAGGCTATTGCAAGACATCGAAGTAAATTAAGAAACATTCATGAAGAAAATTGATGAATTGAAATTGCAGAAAGGAAGACTAATATAATCACTCATTTTTGGGCCAAATGGCTAGGTAAACCCTAATTATTTTATGCTTAACTACTATGTGTTAACAATGCATCTAGTCATGGGCTAACTATGCTTGTAAATACTCTATTTTGCAACAAAAGACGAAGGAGCTAAGGTGGCTTAAGAAGGTCTAAGACTCATGGATTCAAAGTTGAAGGTGTCTTGGAGGTTATGGAAGGGTTAGGTGAGGTAGAAGATGGTTTCTAGGCTGATGGAGAGGCTAATTGGAGCTGCTATAGGTTCTGCTACAGGTTTCATTTAGTGCTATAGGATGTCCTGTAAATGCTACAGGAAACAGGTCGATGTTATTTTGAGGAAAACATTGGTGAGGAAAGGGGTAGGAAAGGTGAAATGAAGGTGTATTTACGTGGATGGAAGGTGACCAAGCTCATAAATTATCTCAAATGTCGTCTTTCACTTCTAGGGTTGCTGTTGGTGTGGTGGTGAAAATCTCAAAAACAGGGTTGAGGGCGATTTTGTTGAAACGAGATTGGTGAAAGGTGAGAAATGGAGCTCGGGATGCTGGTGGAGTCATCCTCTGCTGCTCTACTCAAACCTGCAACCAAACTACATGTTCATGCAATAAACATTGAAAACTATATTATAAAGAAGATGGAATATATGAGTCTAACTTGATAAGAAAACCTACTTATGCACTCAAACATAAATCTAACTCGGTATTCCCAACATGTTCATGATAACTACAAGAAAAATTTTGGGCATGTGGTGAAGTTTAGCCCTCCTCAAGCTCCAATGAAAGAGGTGAGAGAGGGAGGCTTTGACACACAAATTTTGGATTTTATGTGCTACTGTACCATGATCTACAAGAGCCTAACACATCAAATGTGAAATGGAAGCAAACCAGAAACAATAAAATGAACTGTAAGCAAACTAGCTAAAACTCATGAAGTAAACTAGCTACAATGGCACAAAAATAAACATAAATATATAAGAGAGAGAGACTAAGGCTAATGGATTGGGACCTAACCCAAAAGCTCAGCTCTTTGAAACTAATCAGTGAAGGACAAACTGAATACTCACCTTATTATAGAAATAATATCATTACATAATCATGAAAGTCTCAAAAGTATATCAAAAGAGCTAAGAGTCTACTAGCTTCCTCCAAAATTTGAATCCTAATGAGCTCTTGCTTTTCCCTATTTAACCTAAAGGGTAGCTACCAAAAACTTTCTAAAAATTAGGTTATGTGTCTCCTTTGACTGCAAGAGAAGTGGAGATTTTTTGCACTTGATCTTCCACTTGCTTGGTTACATTTGATTTCGAGTTGTTGGATGGAATCTTGAGGATCCCTTTGTGCCTTTAAGATTTAAGGAGGTGGAAAACCCTCCTATAATCTCTCCTTGTTGTCTACTCTGAGCTTTGATTGCACAATATTAAAAAAAAATGGAATATCTTCATGACTATCCTACATTTAAATCATATTAGGAATTCGAAGTATGACAAGCCTTAATCCCCATCTACACTAAGAAACATATGACCATAATGTAATTAAATGTGATAAATAGAGACTAATAAGGTTAAAAAGGTGTTAATTAACCCCTCCAATTATACCTAATGATGGGGCTCATCATCACCCCCCTACCGAATGGTTTCTCATCCTCTGAGCATCTTAGTCCTCCTTCTTCATTTCTTTTAGTGATTTAGTGGCCCCTCTAACCTCCCAAGAAATAAGTGAAGGAGTTCCTTCAAGAGGGTAGAATCCATCATTCCTTTCTGCCTGCTCCCATTATCTATTTTCCTCATCTCGGTCTTTCCCTTCACCCAGTCCCAGGAACAAAGGTGGAGTGAGCTACAAGCCAAGCCATTGTATTTTCATTGCTTGCATAGCCCTCTTATATACCAGTGCCATTTCTAGGGCACTGATCAATATATATATGGTATGATATTCAATGATTCAGAGACTAAGAGGGAGGCCATTCCACCTTCTTTGACTTTCCATTACACATTCATCTCCCAACAACCTAGAAATATCATAAAAATGTGCAATGTATTTTTCTTGAGTGTTGAGGTACTTGTGTGCAAGGCTGGCATCATTATCTATCATGAGTTGATTATTTATGAATCCCCTTGGGTTGAATAGTTCTACCCTTATGTGTAGAGGCTCTCTATTTTCTCTTCTCATTCACCTTCTTTACTTCATCTACTATTGCTTCCTCGTTAACCATACAAGAAGTTAATTCCATTAACTTCATATCTCCCAACCTAGGGTTAGGGTCCCAAATGTTTAAGTCTATCAAAATAATATTGTGCATGTATAATTCTTCCATCTTGGGCTTGTCTCCCATGTTGGACTGTTTTCAAAAGTCAATGAATTTCCTTTGGTTCTGAAAAGGTAAGGACCCATGAGATGCTAATTTCTTAATCTAAAATTGGAGTCATTGTTCTTTGAGGTAGATGGCATAGGAGTTTGATGGATATCTGTGTTGGATGGCATCCATGCACAAATATGCCATGGTGGAAATTTGTTTGTATTTTTGTTGAAGTTGACTCTGTAATCTTGCATTCTCTACCTTTGTTTCCTAAAGCTACTCTTTCAACATGGATTCTCTGAGTCTAGCATCAGACACATTCCTTCCCAACTTAGTGACCTTCTCCTCCATGATCCCTATGTCATGCACACTTTTGTTGTAGAAATTTTCATCCACTGATGAGTGCTTGCTCTTTCTTGTTACAACTGATAAAATAAGGGGACTTAAGTATTTTGAGGAATAATTATTCCCCCTTCAATAAATGTATAGTAAGAAATGTGATATTTCTGAGGGCTAGGGTGTGAAACTAGTGATATATCTTTAGGGACAGATTTTGGGGAGGTAGGCTCATCCTTTTTCTCCTTCTCTTCCTCCCCTTTGGAATCTTTCCCTTCAACTTGTGCTTATTTCTCAACTTCTTACACCTATTTCCCACCCATGGGTGCCTTATCTCCCTCCCCCAAGGCTTCTTGCTTTTTTTCTGCTACTGTTTGAGTTTCATGTATCACAGACAGAGTTTCCTGTAACAAACCGTGTTTTTCCTGTATCACACCATCCCTTACTTGATTTTCCTTCTTTTTTTTCTTTTGAGGGTCTGTGGGGGTTGGCATATGTGTAGGGGATGCCAAACTAGATGAATTTATCCTCTTATAGGTAACAGGTGTCCTCTCAGGTGAGGTGACCTCTTGAACTTTTCCTTCTTCCAAACTTATCTCCTCATCCTTTTTGGGTGACTCCTCAATTTTTATAGGCCTTTTGGTTGGAGTATGTGGCTTTGCTTGCCTTACCCTAGAACTCTTTATAATCCTGAAGTACATTGGTGTTTGTCTTTTTCTATTGGCCTTCACTGGTGTGCTCAAAGTGGCTAAGGTAGTAGCCACTTCTTTCTTTTTTATCTCAGGTGATATGTTGCTCTGTTGAGGAGAGGTATCAATGCCTATAATAAGGTCTAATATTTCCTCCTCACCTACCTTCTCTTCCTTCTTCTCCTATGTTTCATCTCCCTTAGTTTCATCTCCCTCTTTTTATTCTTCTTTTCCTTTATTTCTATGGTTTCTACGTTTTTTGTTTCAACCTCCATCTCTTCTTCTTCCTCATCTTCTCCTTCTATCTCTTCAGCCTCCCCTTCTTCTTCTTCTTTCATTCCCCTCTCTCCAAGATTAGAGGTAGAGGACTGTCTAGTTTCGGTGGCTATGAAGGCTTCCCTATCCTTATCTATGAATGCGTACCAATGCATAGGGAGGTTCAATCTATTTAGAGAATCATTCACTATCGGTTTAATGAGGCAATGGTGAGCTAAGTGTTGGTACTTCCTTTCCCTCGCCTTTTGGCTCATGTACCTAATTAAATGCAAGAGGCAATAGGGAATGCTCAATATTTGTTCTAGAGGTAGTTCTCCTTGAAATCTAAGTTCATTCAACAACCTAAAATGGTATCCATAAACCACACTAAGTCTTCCCTCACAGGAAATGACTTTCATAATTTGGAATGCTACTTCATCCCAAGGGTATGGAAGGATTTCTCTCCTCACCCCATTTTTGTCTTCAATGAATTATTCACTTGGCAGAAATAAGCTCTTTTTAGCTTAAGTTTTGGACACCCTATCTTCCCTATTCCACTTGACTCCTAGGGGAAAAGTGACGATTCTACTAATTAACCCTTGTGTAATTTGATAGCTAGGCCTCTAACCATAGTGGTGGCCCTATCATATGTTTGTGATTGCAGTGCCACTGCAAATTATCAAGATATATCCTCATCAAAGCCTTTGAGGAGCTCGAATAAACATAACCACTTGTGATTCCTGAAAATCTCCACCACCTTTGGGTGCAATCTTATCCTTTTGATATCTGTGGCATCCCTTATGTTAAATCCTCCTCCCATTTTATGGTTGTGTTAGGAAGGTGACTTAATGATTTTTTCTGAGAGTTATTGGTGAAGTGTGGCCTTAGAGATTATAGCTTTTAAATAAACTCAGACTACCTTGAGTCAACCTCTAAATTCCCAAATTATTGCTGACTGTGTATAAATTTCATGGCAAATTCAAAACTTTGGGGAGTGGTAACCACTTACCTCTGACCTCTGGTGTCTTTTTCTTGGGATATGGTGGTATTAGGAGTTAATACCACCTATGAGTGCCTCTTCTTTACACCTTTTCTCACTGTTGAACCTTCTGTGAAGTTTCATGTACCATCCACAGTTTCCAGTAGCACGAGGTTTTCATGCAGACACAGAATTTGTGTTGCATTCTTCGATGTCTCCTCTGAATTTCCTTCCTCCCACTGCTCTCTAAATTTTAAATGAAATGAGAAGAATGAGTCAACATTTCCCTTTATGGAAACTTAACCGAATTTGGAGCAGAGTGATGACTTGGAATGTGGCATGAGTTTTCCTCTTCTAGATCGCTGGTCCCATTCCACTTAATCATTGCCTCTGCCTCAAAATCACCTCCATGTCCTTGTGAACTCCCCCTTAACTAATTTTAATTACCCAGGTGGCATGCACACTCAACTTCTCGTTCACTTTAACTTCACGAGGGTGGCCAAGATAACTGGCCACCTTTTCGCCTTTTTAATCTCTAATTCTCCAATTAATTCATTTTGGTCAACATGAGTGCATAGCAAGAGGGTGAAGCACCATACTTGAGCCTACCTGTTGCTAAGGAGTTGAAGGCATCATTTGATTCAGGGATTTGGAGTTCAGTGATAACCATGATTATTTTTCCTTTTGCTCTATTTTTTTATACATTTTTTGAGTGAGAAGCTTATTTCTAAGTGAGTTGCTTAATATTTTTATTTGATTGTTCTTTTTTCAGGTCCTCAGGTGATCTTGCTGGTGTGATCATCCTCATGGAATTTTCTAGTGGTCCTTTGAATCCATTTACATCAATTTCTTCTCACTTTTTGACCTTGTTGCTACATGTATAAGATTTCTACATGAAGTAATCAACTTCATGTAGCAGACCCTTCTCTGCTTCTTTGGAGCTCCAGATTGCTAATAAATGAAGGGAAATGGTGTATGGAGTTTAGGGATGGAGTTATGGAGTGAGTGGAGTGATGGATAGGTGAGGGTAGAGGTCCCATGTCCATATATAGGTAACTTAGCTGCTAGTGGCGAAAAGCAGGGTTTAAAGAGTGAGTACTTATGCATGGAGTGGAGTGAGGGTTAAGAGTGGTAGGTATAGGAAAAAAGTCCGATTTCATGCTTTTCTTAAAGTTTAGATACCCTTGAGAGAGCTTATTTTCTAGCAGATGAGTTTCCTATAGCAGTTACAGGGTTTCCTGTAGCACTATAGGAAATCCTGTAGCAGCTAGTACATCTTGTAGATATTACAAACAGGAGAAAAAAATGGTTTTCTGCTTACTTGAAAAGAGAAATAGGTGGATGGTTGCATGTTGTAGTTGCTTATGGAATGGCTAGGAAGAGGAGAGAGAGAGAAGATAGTATAGGAAGAAAACTACTCCTATGTGTATAAAACCACCTTTGATCAGCAACCTGCAAACCAAAAATAAGTGAGTGCATAGGTGTGATCTTTTTATTTTGTATTTTTTCCTTGTTCTTTTTTTGAGGACAGGTGGGTTGCCTCCACAGATGTTTTCAACCAACAAGCCTTCCTTGGGTGCCTCAAGAATTTTTTCACCCAAGGATCTTTTATTTTATTTATTTTTTATTTTTCTGCTCCAGGACTGCTTCATGGAGGTTTTCAACCCTAGAGTTACAATTGGTTTCCTTAGAGATTTTTTCACCCATGCCTTTTTATTCTATATTTTTCTTTTTTTCTAGGAGGGGGAGGTGCTGGAAACTATGGAGCTTCCAATGACATACACCCCCCTGTTTATGGAATTTATAAAATCAACCTTATACAGGGGCTTTTTGTATGATTTGAGCCTATACCCATTGACAAGCAGGGGGATCTCCTCCTCATCTATGGTTCTGATCTAAACCGCGCCATTATCATATAATTTTTCCACTTTGTAAGGTCCCAGACATCTTGTCATTAATTTTCCTATGAATTCCTTGAACCTTGATTCATAGATAAATGCCCAATCTCCTTCTTGAAAGGTCTTTTCCTTAATGTGCCTATCATGCCAAACCTTCATTTGCAGCTGAATCACTTCCATGTGAAGGAATGTCTGCATATTGAACTTGTCCAAACCATTTAACTACAACAACCTTTCATGTTGGGCCTTTGTGATATCTAGGTCTTACTCAGTTTCCATGCTCAAGGTGTTGTATTCAAACTCAATGGAAAGCAGATATTTATTCCCATAGACTAAGCCATAAGGAGCGAACCTTGCGGTTGTCTTCCAAGTGGTATTGTAGGCCCAAGTGGCTTCCATCAATCTGTCTGCCCAATATTTCTTGCTACTGCTCACAACCCTGGTGAGGATATTCTCCAAGGTTATGTTTGCCACTTCCACCTGCCCATTTTCTTGAGGATGGTAGGCAGTGGAAGTCTTATGCTTGACCTTGTGCCGCCTCAGAAGATTTTCAATGAGATGATATGTAAATTGAGCTCCCTCATCAGTGACTACCTCTCTGGGGTATCCAAACTTGTAGAATACATTCTCTCTCAGAAACTCTGCTACTTTCTCCTCTTTTTCCATCTTTACAACCCTTGTTTCAGCCCACTTGGTCAGGTAGTCAGTGAAAAATATGATATACCTCTTATACCTTGTTGGTGGATCACTGGTTCCAATGAAGTCCATGCCCCATTTTTCAAAGGGGTCTAGAGCCCCCTGAGGGTGAAAAGGCATCTCATCACTTTGTGTAGTTTTCCCCATCCTTTGGCACTGGTCACAACTACTAGTGTATCTCCTGACATCTTGGTGGAGGGTAGGCAAATTGTATCCTGTCTGCAAAGATTTGAAGGTTGTTATTTTTGAAGCAAAGTGGACTCCACAAGGACTATCATGACATGTCGAGAGGATTTCAAAAACTTCTTCCTCCCTCACACATCTTACACATCTTCTAAGAATTTGGTCAAAGCCCAACTTGAAGAGATTTCAACCGATCTAGATGAAAGGAACACATTTTATGATGATCTTGATCTTCTCCCTGGATGAGAGGTTTGGAGGGAATTTTTCAGCAACCAAGTAGTTATTTATGTCAGCAAACCACGGAGAGAGTGCTGAGATAGAAAATAGGTGTTGATTCAGAAGTTGTTCATCCACCATTCCTTCCTCATCTCCAGATAGAGTTAGTCTAGATAAAAAATGTGCAACACCATTCTCCTTCCCTAGTTTATAAACAATTGTCAAGTCAAAATATTGTAATAACAACAACCATATAATTATTCTAGCATTAACATCAGGTTTATTCATAAAGTACTCGATGTTTTCATGGTCAGTGTGTTCAAAGGTCTGATAACCAATGATATAATGTCTAAATATTTTTAAATCATGGAAAATGGATAACAGTTCCTTTTCTGTGACAGTATAGTTGAGTTTGGCCTTGGAAAAATTCTCGCTATTGAAATAGATGGCATAGGGTAATTTTTCTTCCAAATAAACCAAAGTTTCCCCCACAACTTTGTTTTATGCATATGTGTGGATGTTGAAAGGAATAGCCCAATTTGGACCTTGGAGAATAGGGGAAGTAGTTAACTTTTCCTTAATGAGCTCAAAAGCTTCTTTACAAAGAATGGACCACATAAATTCAGAATCTTTGGCCAAAAAACCAAATAATGGCAAAGCCAATTTGTTGAATTCTTTGATGAACCGTCTGTAGTAGTCAGCTAAACCTAGGAAACTTCTGACATCTCTTTACTTTTGAGGAGCATGCACCCTTTTTATGATGGTGATTTTTTTTGGGTCCACCTGTATTCCTGCTTTTGATATTGAGTGGCCCAATAATACTCCTGTTCTTGTTAAGAATTCACAATTTTTCAGAATCAAGGAGAGATGCATCTCAATGCACCTTCTTGTCACCTTTCCCAAATTGGAGAGAGCTTCTTGGAAGTCATCCCAATAAGGTGTGAAATCATCCATATAGATTTATATTGAGTCAAGGACTAGCTCCGATAAAATGCTCAAGACAACTCTTTGTAAAGTATTTGGGGCATTGCACAACCCAAAGGGAAGGAATATGTAATCGAAGGTGCCCAAGGGACATGTAAAAGTAGTATTTTCATGGTCTTCGGGGCTACTTTGGATCTGGTTATACCCACTGAACCCATATAGGAAAGAAAATATTTTCTTTCCTGCAAGACCATCCAGAAGTTGATCTATAAAGGGCAAGGGGAAATGGTCCTTCTTGGTGGCTTTGTTGAGTTCCTGGTAATAAAAAAAAATTCACCATTTTTCACTCTTCTTTGGGACTAGGACAAGAGAATATACCCACTCACTGTCTAATATGGGAATATGAAACATGCATCCAGTAATTTCTGCAATTCTTCCTTTACTATGTCTTTTAGAGCCGGGTTCATCCTTCTTTGCAGTTGGCGCACAGGCTTGTACCCTTCTTTAATGTAGATATGATGTGTGCACACTGAGGGATGCACCCCTTTCATGTCTTTGTATTCCCAAGAAAATACATCAAGGTTTTCTTTCAAGAGCTGGCATAGTTACTGTTCTTTAGCAGATAGGGATGAGTTAATTTTCAGAGATTTTTATGGGCCAAATTCCACAGCCTTGGTGGTTTTAGAAGTTGAATCCACTGAGAGTAGTTCCATCCAAGGGTGCCTCTCGGACTCTTTGAAAAGGTCATCAAGTGGACTGTCAGCGGGGGGCTGGTTCTGAATGACTTGATCGATGAATCCTCATCATGTTGCCCCCATCTAATAACAATATCTATTGTACAAATGGGATAGGGCATATTGTTCCATACTTCGTCTTCTTCTTCTTCATCCTCCAACCATAAAGGTAGGTTATGGTCAATGGAAGGTCGGGCTAGAGGATATAATACCAGCTGTTTAGACAAGGACCCATTCTTTATAGTCATGTTTTTGGCCCGACATATGATATAAGCATCAACAGTGGCTAACCAAGGTCTCCCTAAAATGAGAGGATATCCATTAAAATTGGTTTTGGCTGGAAAACGAGGAAATTTGTAGGGTACTCCCAAAAATCGATTGAAACCATAGCATCATCAACAATTCCTTCTAGAACTAATGTGGACTGATCTACAAGTTGTAGAACCATTGTGGTTTTCCTCAAAGTCCCTTGGAGGTTGAGTTTAAGAATAGTTTCCCTGGTCATTACATTGATGTCAGTCGCGAGAGAAATCTGAGTATTGGGGACTATGAAACCATCTATGTGTACATCTACAACTAGACTACCAGGGTCCAGGTACTTTGGGAAGATCACCCTTCCCAACATTAAGTTAAACAATTTTCCTACTACATTGATGGTGGGGGTATCTTTTTTCTCTCTCCTGGGTTTCTTAAAGAAATTTTCCTTGATGAGCCTATTGTAAATAGGGACATCCTTAATGGCTTGGAGAAGGGGTATTTTTACACAAAAAAATTTTAGGTCTCCCAGACATTTAGTCTCCTCTGGGGTATGCTGACTAGAGTGGACCAAGCCCTTGCGGAAAGGAGGTTGTTGGATCTGAGTGTTAATTTCTTCCTTTTCCTCCTTAACATCTGTAGGTGGAGATGGATGATGATTGTTTGGGATTCCTCTTCCCGACCTAAGATTCATCTCATGTATATCCACTGTATAAGATGGATAGGATGTCTCTCCATTGTAAACCTGATGTGCCTATTTGTTTTTTGGGTTTGGATTGGGTTGTGCAGGCATCTGAGGAAGTTTGGGTGGATCAGAATGAGTGAGTTAAGGTTGAGGTTGGGGTGGAGACAGTAGATCAGGTGGTTGATTATGTTAATGCCTCCACCCTTGTGGTGGGTTTCTCCACTGAGGTGGTTGAGGAACATATTGCTGAAATGGTTGGTTCACAGGCTGAGGGTGATATGGAGGGTTGTAGGTCCAAGTAGGAGGTGTAGGCCATGATGGAGGAGTAGAGTTGTACCAAGACTGCATTGGTGCATTCTGATTGTTTTGGTAATAGGAGTAAGGTGCACTTTGCATACCTTACTGATATTTCCTAGGCCCTTGAGGCCTTCTCTGATTTATGAAACAAAATTTCTCTGGTCCTACTTCCCTACCTTGATATACAACTTTGAGCTCAGGTAAGGAGGGACACTTATTTGTGGCGTGATTCTCTTCATAGACTAAGAAAACCTCTATAAAATTCAATCTACATTCATTCCGAGGGTGTTTTCAAGTACATCTAGGGCAGAAGATAGCCAAGGCTCTTTATACTTCCTCTTGCTTCCTCTCGATCTGCATTGTGTCCATTTGAAAAGAAAAGGCATGCAACATATCACTCTTGAAGTCCTCCAACATATTTCCAATCTCATGCTTGATGGAGGTGGAAGAGGAAGGTGTGTTGGTCATACTTTGGCTAGCTCTACCTTTCTTCCTAGCTACCCTAGAATGGTTCCTAAACATAGTTTTGATATCCTCATAAGGTAGCAAGTAGATATCTCCTCCTGATAGCATATTAATGGTTTCTATCACCTCCTCCCTGATCCCTTGGATAAGTACCAGTTTAAGTGATTTTGGATTAAGGGTGCATTTGGCTCTTTGATAATTTAACTGGAATATTTCTTCATAATCTTCTAGGGATTCATCAGGCCCTAGAGTCATCCTAAATATTTCATATTTAGTTTCCTTGGACCTACAATAGTCTCTGTACTTGTTGTTAAAGGCCTCTTGCATCTGTGCCTAGGTAGTGATGTTTTTCTCAGGCAGACCCATGAACCAGTGCATGGTTACATCCTTGAGGGTGGATGGGAATAGCTTCAACTTTTGATCATCTGAGGCATAGTCATAGGTACAGCAGACAACAAAAAATTCAAACATGAAGGTGTCAGGATCCTCAGAGTTAATTCCATGGAAATGTGGAAGGGTTGAGGGACTGATGTTATTCATCCTAGTTTCCCCATCTATTTCTCTAATGGGAAAGACTCCTTGGTTCCCAACCCCAGCCATTTCTTGGATTGGTGAAGCAGGTTCCTCGGGTGAAGCAAAATCTTCTTCTTCTCCAATAGGTTCTTCAAATTGTTCAAGAGACTCGCCTATGGTGTGTTCAACCTCACAGTCACTGAAGAAGAGTGAAGGGTGGCTATGTGGGGATGTGGGGGTTTTTGGTAAAAAAATTCCTTGGTTATCCCTACTCCTACGAGGCATGAAAGTCAAATTATTTTTGTATTTTTCAATATTTTTGGAACTGCATGTAAACTAAAATAAAAAAAGAATGCTAAATAGAATCAAATAATCTACTTAGACATCTCCCTAGAAACAATGCCAAAAAGTGGTGAGTCCTGGTATTGCACCAAGAGTGTTGCAACTCCCAGAGGCTACTCTAATTTACTTTATCAACTTGGGGTTTGTAAAAACTTGGAGATGATAGTGCTATATACACATCAGATGCATTCTACTCATGCCATCCTCTTCTGAGTCTTATGAAAGGGTGATATTTCTAGGGTTTCCAAGTGAAGTCTTTCACACTTCTGAATTAGACCTAGAACTACAAATGACTCAAAACCATTACTCTATTAGCAATCAAAGGACTATTATAAATAAAGAAGATACATCTAGCTATTTTTCAAGGAAGGAAATCTACAATTTAGGCTATTACAAGACATAGATGTAAACTAGGAAATATTCATGAAGCAAATTGATGAATTGAAATTGCATAAAGGAAGACTAATCTAATCACTCATTGATGGGCCAAATGGCTAAGTAAAATCTGACTATTTTATGCTTAACTGTTATGCTTTCACAATGAATCTATTCATGGGCTAACGATGCTTGTAAATAATCTATTTTGCAGCAAAAGAAGGAGGCGCTAAGGTGGCTTAAGAAGGTCTTGGACTCATGGATTCAGAGATGAAGGTGTCTTGGAGGTTGTTTCAGGGTTATTTGAGGTGGAAGGTGGTTTTTTAGCTTACAGAGAGGCTAAATGGCACTGCTACAGGTTTCTTGTAGTGTTACAAGATGCCCTATAAATGCTACAGGAAACAGGCCGAAGGTGTTTTGAGGCAAAAATTGATGAGGAAAAGGGTAGGTAAGGTGAAATAAAGGTGTATTTAGGTGGATGGAAGGTGGCCAACCCCTTGGCCAAGCTCATAAATTCTCTCAAATATGGTCTTGCACTTCTAGGGTTTCTCTCGTTATGGTGGTCAAAATCTCAAAAACAAGGCTCAAGGCGATTTTGTTGAAAGGATATTGGTGAAAGGTGAGAAATTGAGCTATGGATGCTGGTGGAGTCCTCCTCTAATGCTCTACTCAAACCTGCAAGAAAACTACCTATTCATGCAATAAACAATGACAAATCTATAATGAAGAAGATGGAAAATATGAGTTGAATTTGACAAAAAAACCTACTTATGCACTCAAACATAAATCTAACTCAGTATTCTCAACATGTTCATTATAACTACAACAAACTATCTATTATTTCCAAGAAATCATAAACTAAAGAGCAATTTTGGGCCTGTGGTGAAGTTCTTCCCTCCTCAAGCTCCAATGAAAGAGGTGAGAGAGGGAGTCTTTGACACACAAATTTTGGAGTTTATATGCTACAGTACCATGATCTACAAGAGCCTAACTACAAAAAATGTGAAATGGAAGCAAACAAAAAATAGTAAAATGAAATGTAAGCAAACTAGCTAAAACTCATGAAGTAAACTAGCTAAAATGGGAAAAAAATAAACATAAATACACAAGAGAGAGAGACTAAGGCCAATGGATTGGGCCCTAACCCAAAATATTAGCTCTTGAAACTAAATCAGTGAAGGAAAAACTGAATACTCATCTTATTGTAGAAATAGTCTCATTACATAACCATGAAAGTCTCAAAAGTTTATCACAAGAGCTAAGAGTCTACTAGCTTCCTCCAAAATTTGAATCCTAATGAGCTCTTTCTCTGCCCTATTTAACCTAAAGGTTAGCTACCAACATCTCCCTAAAAAGTAGGGGATATGTCTCCTTTGACTGCAAGAGAGGTAGAGCTTTGGTGCACTTGATCTTCCACTTGCTTGGCTACCTTTGATTTCGAGTTGTTGGAGGGAATCTCGAGGATCCATTGGCTTCCTTTAAGATTTAAGGAGGTGGAAAACCCTCCTATAATCTCTCCTTGGTGTCTACTCCGAGCTTTGATTGCACAATATTCAAAAAAAATGGAATATCGTCGTGATTATCCTGCATTTAAATCATATTAGGAATTCGATGTATGACAATCCTTAATCCCCATATACACTAAGATACATATGACCATAATGTAATTAAATGTGATAAAAAGAGACTAATAAGGCTAAAAAGGTGACAATTAACCCCTCCAATTATACCTAATGATTGGGCTCATCACCCATATAAGACAAAATAGGGTAGAGATGAATTGACAGCCTAACAAGACAAAATAATGTGATGTTGGAGTTGGGGTGAACTCAAGTCGGGCATCTTGGACCTAGTTTCTCTTGGTCACATACTCATTCCAAGCTTGGTATTGTGTGACGGTCTCCCCAAACTACGAGATAGTGTCAGGCTGTAAGTGGACTCTTGCCTCGATAGCATCCAGGTACAATTTCTTGGAACTGGTCTTCACCTCTTTCTCAATCAATAGCAACCTTGTTCTAATCTGAACCATGCCACCAATGTAGGTTTGCAAGTTCTATATGTTCACCTCCAAGTCCTCCCAAGTGGCCATCTACTCTAGTTTCTCTAGGTACTGATCAATCTCCTGTCATAATTTCTATTTTCATTTAGTCTCACTGAGCGTACCAAATGATGGGATCTAGTGGGCTCTCACTATGAAATCCAAATTGTTCTATATTTGTACATATGAGACCTGAATGTTCCCAATGAATGAGGTGAGATAATATTTGTTCTAGATGAACATTTGAAATCCTTCTTTCTCTATCCCCGTCTGTGGATTCATCTTCTTCATTAGTGTATGCGATGTGGCCTTGTAAAATTGTCCACTCATGCACAATAGTCACGGCATATTGTATATTCTTAAGGATCTTGAAAAACTCTTTACTCTACCATTGTAAGTTGTAAGCAGACAACTGCCTTATGTATGGTCACAAAATCTTCATAAATGTCTCACATAGTGTCCCCAAGTGTGGATACTTCAGCAAGTATCATTGTTCTTATCTCCTCACGGTAGACCTGTGCAGAAGGTGCATTATGTGTTGTTGCATGGAGTTGTTCATTCTCTTGAAGAATTCCTATATATTTTGTGCCAACTTCTTATTATCAGCCATCAAACATTGAGTGTTGGACCTTGTTGCTCCTGCGAAGTCCAAGATGGCATCAGAAATGGCGTTTGGATTCTTGTTGGTGTCAGTCACTATCACACTTTCTCTCATGAATTCAGGTGATGCATGATCATTTGGAAAGTGATTTCTTCACACTTGTACAATCTTCTTCTGCAATTCATCAAATTACATATTGTACACATCCATCACAATATCATCATCAAAGGGAAATATCTCCCCTTCTTCGCTTGGGGCTCGATCTATTGCTGGCGGTGGTGGAGTCTGAAATATCTCCACATCTTCATCTCGTGGTTTTGATCCTAACTCCATGTCTACAACTTCAATCAACTTCTCAATCTCCTAAGCATGCTCCTGATCTTGCATCTATTTTCTCACTCCTTCTATTGTTGACTGATCATGTATCTTCTCCTCAACTTGTATAGGTTTTATATCTTTCGTTGTGGCACCTTGCCTTACTTATTCTTCTTGTTTCTATTTCTCATCGTGTTCTCTTCTTCAACTCACATTCTTCCCTTAGCTCGTGTTCCTCTTTCTGTGTTCTTAGCTCTGCTTCCTCCAAGATTTTCTTTTCTCTCTTTCTCTACTCTACTCTTTTCTTCCTCTGCCTCCTTTTTTCTTCTACTACCAAAATTATTTGATGAATGATAGGATATGCTTGCATCTTCTAGCTTTTTTCCTCTTTTGAACTATTAGCAACCTTCCTCTTTCCCTTATCTTGTATCCGGCTGTTGTCTTCTGTTGATGTCTCTTCTGGAACTGATGTCTTCTAAGGGACAACTTGAGAAGTCTCAGATATGATGATTGGCTTATGTGGTCTGGAGGAGTTATAGAAATTATTCCATGGTTCCTCCTTCGGCTACCAGTCATTAGGGGAATTTTGAGGTCTAAAATGGGCCTCCTAAGGAAAATGTACAATCAAAATTCACTTTATGAGAACCAATCACATTTTAGGGGATGACATCATCCCTAATGGTTGAGGTGGCATTGCTTTAGTTAAAGGTACTTACTTGTCACATTCTTAATGGTGGATAAAAACTCATGGTTAACCATGGTAGTGCTCTAAGTAATTTTAAAGTCAAAGTAAAGTACTCATAATAAATGTCATTTCACACTTTTTGAATAAAAATATATTATTGTCATTTCATATTTCTTGAAAGAAACAATGCATACCCTTATACATTTATTATATTATATTATTTTTATATAGTATATTAATTACATGTTATTATACAATTTAAATAATATAAATTTTAATTAATAACATATAACATGATTAAAAATTTATAAATTTATATTTATATTTTATTTTAAGTTATTTAAGTACAAAGGATAAATGAATTAGTTGTTAAATGCTAATGATTTTTTCTTAAAAAGTTCATTCTTATTTATAGTCACATCAATACAATTTTTTTATTAATTTTATTTTGGTACAACTTTTGAATTGAATTTAACTATGGTTACATGGATTGTGGTGCAAAAAGTGAATTGAAAATTCATAAATATTATTTTAGTATTTCCTTAGGAGGCCCATTTTAGACCTCAAAATTACCCTAATGATACCCTGCGGACCCATTTGTAGTAGACTCATGCTCAATTATCCTTGAAAATTCCCCTCGGATCATACAGATTGAATTTTTTCCTAACGAATTGAAACTTCACTATGGATTTTGATTGGGTATTTGCAACTTTGAGGTTCTTGATATCGTATAATATGATCTGCAAAGGAAGAGCGGGCCATGGTGCCTTCTTCATCCTGTACAGTGCTGCTGACAACCTTGTGGCGATATGGTAGGATACCTCTTTCATGACAAGTTTATCCATGGCATATCTTGGTAAAATATGTGGTGGATTATGCATACCGAACACTCTGATCAATGAGTCATCTTGTAAGGAGAAACAATCTAAAATCCCTGATATCGCCTCTATCTCTCTTTGTGGCATGCAAGGTGGGTTCTCCTAAAAGATAAGCATGTAGAGCGGGATAATGAAGTGATCAGTTAGCTACTCCATAACTCCTCTATGGCTACAATCCAAAATCAGCTTGCAGTAGATATGCATGACAATTTCTCTTGGTGTCCACGTCCAGTTCATGCCAAGAAACTGATTTTTTGAACATATCACATCTAGTATGTATGCAGACATATAGAATCTTTCTTTCTTTCCCTTGCGTGGATCCTAGGATTTGGATACATGGGATCTTAGCTGATAAGCCAAAAGGTATGACTAGTTGAACAACTTCCACTTGTTCACCACCTGGTTCAATAAGATATCCCACCCTTCAAGAAAGGTCTCTGTACTCAGTTGGGCATATATTCTCCAAGCTAGGATGAGAAAAAGTTGGTAGGCCTTCTTGAGTGACCTTGTCTTGTACATGTGGGTGGGTTTTTGTCTAAATTCCGATGGCTCCTTCACCCAAATCTTGATTATATCCCTTGTGCTCTCATAGTTGTGGGCGGCATGAAACAATGATTCCATGATCTTCATTGGCTTAGGAAGATGATACATTTCCTAAAAAAATTTTTCCAGAAATGTAGCAAGATTTTTTCCGTTGGTGTTTCTCAATGCCATATTTCTTTCATTAGTGTTTGAGACAACCCAACTAATCACATTCGCACATGGGAAGGTTGGATACCTACATGAAACCCTGTATAGTCTTGATTTCTTGACACTGAGTTAACCTTGTCAGTCCTCTAAGTATACCTAAAATTCCTTTGTGAAATCATCTTTAATCTACTTCCATGTAAGTTTGGATCCCTTTTCTATAAACAACTGAGTGTCCACATATACTAGCAAGTTATTCGGAACTTGCTCAACTACTTCCCAAGTACTGCTTTCAATAGTTTCTTTTGAGGCATCTCTCTTGGGTGTCATTGTAACAGTGATTTCTAAAGAGGTTCTCAACAACTCTTGTACCTATGGGATAGAAAAGACACTCATGGCAAGCAAACATCAGTTTTAAGCAAAAACAATTTCAAGGCATGTTCAAGCAGAAAATTGGGCATCTAATGGGAAGGAATGCACAATTTTCACTGGGAAGGGGGTATGAATTCTTGAGGTAACTAAACACTACACAGTCCTAGTAATTAGAGTCTAAGCTTGAGGATTGAGACTACACAATGCGAATTTCATCCTGGGCAGTGAGCTGGAGAGACTGCGCATTGCGCAGTATCGGTGGAAAGGGATGTAGACTGAGCCCTAAAAATATACAATGTGTAGTTGGGCCAACTTTTACTACACATTGTGTAGTTCCAGAGGCCAAGCTCTCAACTTGAATCTCCATATTGCGTAGTTCCCAGCTGGGAAAAGTGAAATATGGCTAAGGAAAAGGAAGATTTGCCCAAGGGAAGTGTGAAAAATGAGCAGATCATAGATATAGTGATGGATTTCGTGTAGATTTGACTAAGTGTAAATGAAACAAGATAAATCAAGTGCATAAACTAAGTAAACAGGAAGAAAACCAAATCAGTGAGGAGAGTCGTTGCAACATGGACCATCAGTGGAAAAAATGAAGAAACTAATGTGACACTTGTGAAAGGAAAATGATGAATTGAAGCAACACTTATACAAGCTAAATAAATTTAAAACACCAGCATGGATACAAAGAAACAAGCAAAACAACGCCACACACCAAACAACAAAAAGCAATAGAAAAAGTGACTAAAAGCGATAAGTGAAAAACTCACCCGGAAAAGTGACAATGGTTGCACCAAAGGTTCCTTGATCTCCTCGGGAATGCTAGAGCTCCAAGATAGAGTGTGAGAATAATCTCTAGGGGCATCAATTAAATATATTTGGGAAAATTAGGGTTTATGATGTGCATGCCAAAAATAAAGGGAAAAGCGACACATGGCGACAGTTTCCAAAAATAGAAAGTGTGCTTCCTTTCGAGTTACTAAAAATAGATCCCTATATTTTAGGGATACTTTTTTTCTTTTTCATATTTTCTTATTTTTCCAAGAAAGCGTGCCATGCACATCACCAGGAAGTATTGCGCAATTGTGCAACTAGTCAACTTTCTAGGTCAGTTCACTGCGCAGTTTCTGAGCTCAGTGAGGGATTATGAAGTTTCTAGGCTCAGTGTTGGGATGATTTTATTACTACACAGCTTCCCAGCTGAAGTCTATGTTGTTCATCATGGCTGCACAATTCTATTCATCAAGTCGAGAACTATTTTGCAAGACTTAAACAAGACGTTAGCTTGTGAATTAGAAAAGTCAATTAGGTGAAAATGAAGTGAACACAATCACAATTGAAGGATAAACATCAATATGAATATGCATACCTAATAGAAGTGCAAGATAATACCCTATGAAAAGAAGCTTAGGCTCCAAAATCTAAGCAAAGGAAAAAATTTGGAGGGTGGTTGTAGCTGCTACAACAGGCGGTAACTCTGATATCTCTGCTGGAAATACATCCTGAAATTGCTGCAAAACCGGATACCTCTTCAATAATTCCGCACCCTCAACAACCTTACCTTTTTCATTGGAAATATGGACCGTAAATAATACACATCCTTTCCCGCTACTAGTCTTTTCCTTCATAGATGTAACCATTCTCATTGATGTAGGATTCTTCTTACCTTGCAATATTCTCTTCTCTCTGTCACCATCCAAGCACTCAATAACCTTATCATAGAAATCTACCTTGGTCCTATGAATGTAAAACAAATCCATACCTAACAACATACTATAAGATCCCAATGGAAGCCCATTTAGATTTTCTAATGTAGACATACCGTTAAGATCAAATGCACACGATCTTACCCAATGATTAACTCTTTTCTTAGTACCTGTAGCCAATTGCACCAACCAAGACTTTTCATGAAATTATGTATTCAAGCAACACTTATCCACAAGGTTAGGACTGATATAACTATAGTTAGATCTAGGGTTAATCAAAATAGAAACAACTTGGTAAAAAATATTACCTTCCATCTCGATAATAGATGCCTAATGATCTGCATGCCTATTATCCAATACGGCATAAATCTATGGAATACTCTATCCAACATCCCCATCTCTTTGTTCCTCCTGTGAAGTGATCAGTTAGCTGCTCCATAACTCCTCTATGTCTACAATATAAAAGAAGCTTTCAATATATATGCACTGCATTTTCTCTCAGTGTCCACATCCAGTTCATGCAAGGAGATTGATTATGTGCATAGATCGCATCCAGTATGTATGTAGACATAGAGAATCTTTCTTTCTCACCCTTGGGAATATCCTGAGATTTTTCTACATGGGATACTAGCTTATGAGCCATATGATTCTCTGTACTTGGTTGGCCATATATTTTTCTACATGGGATACTTATGGGATACCAAGTATATGATTATCTGTACTTGGTTGGCCATATATTCTACAAGCTAGGATGGCCAAAAGCAGGAAGGCCTTCTTGAGTGACATTTTCTTGTACTTGTGGGTGAGTGTATGTATAAAATTCAATGGCTCCTTCACGCAAATCTTGATGATATCCCTTGTGCTATCATAGATGTGGGTGGCATGAAACAATCAGTCCATGAACTTCATCGGTTAAGGAAGATGATACATTCGTTGAAATTCTGCTGCCAGAAATGTAGCAAGATTTTGTGTGCTAGTATTGCTCAATGTCATAGTTATGTCATCAATGGGTGAGACAACCTAGTTGATCACATACGCACAGGGAAGGTTGGATACTTGCATGCAACTATGTATAGTCCTGACTGATTGAGGCTGAGATAAACTTGACGGTCTTCTATATTTTGCTTAAAGTCCTTTATGAAATCATCTTTAATATGCTTCCATGTAAGTTTGGATCCCTTTTCTATAAACAACTGAGTGTTTGCATATACTGGAAAGTTATCCAGAACTTGCTCAACTTCTTACCTAGTACTAATTTCAGTAGTTTCTTTTGAGGCAGCTCTCTTGGGTGCCATTGTAACAGTGACTGTTGAAGAGGTGCTCAATAATTGTTGTAGATGCGGGACATAAAAGACACTCATGGCAAGAAAACATCAATTTTAAGAAAAAACAATTTCAAGGCATGTTCATGGAGAAAATCGAGCATATAAAAGTAATGATTATGAAATTTTCATTGGGAAGAGGGTATGACTGCCTAAGGTAACTTTTCACTTCATAGTCCTAGTAGTCAGGATCAAAGTTTGAGGACTGAGACTACGCAATGTGTAGTTTAGCTTGGGCAGTGAATTGGGTCTCAGTGGCCAAGGTTGTAGGTTGAGACCTGGAACTACACAATGTGAAATTGGAACATCCTATACTACACATTGTGTAGTTCCATATTCCAAGCTCTCATCTTGACTCTCCATATTGCGCACCCTGTTGGGAAAAGTGAAATCCGACCAAGGAAAAACCAAATTTTCCCAAGGGAAGTATGAGAAATGAGAAGATCTGAGAGATAGTGATGGATTGAGTTCAGATTTGACTAAGTGTAAATGAAAAAAGACAAATCAAGTGAAAAAAATAAGTAAATGGGAAGAAAACCAAATCAGTGAGGAGAGTCGTCACAACGGCGACCATCGATGCAAAAATGAAGAAACCGATACAACACTTGTGAAAGGCAAACGAGATCTTAAAACAACACTTCTACAAGATAAATCAGGTTAAAATTCCAACATGCATGCAAAGAAACAATCAAAACAACACTCACACAAGTCAAATGGAAAAAAGCGATAGAAAAAGTGACTAAAAGCGATAAATGAAAAACTCACCCGAGAAAGTGACAACAATGGCACCAAAGGTTCCTTGATCTCCTAGGGAATGATAGAGCTCCAAGATCGAGTGTGAGAATGATCTCTAGGGGCATCGATTAAATATATTATTTGATAAAGTTAGGGTTTATGATGTGCATGCCAAAAATCAAGGGAAAAGCGACACATGGCAACAATTTCCAAAAATAGCAAGTGTTCTTCCTTCATGTTACTAAAAATAGATCCCTATATTTTAGGGATAATTTTTTTTAAGATTTTTTTCTTTTTCTGGGAAAATATGCCATGAACATCACTAGGAAGTATTGCACAACTGTGGAACTGGACTACTTTCTGGCTCTGTGTATTTTCTTAGCGCAGTTTCTAGGCTCAGTGAGGGATTGTGTAGTTTCTAGGCTTAGTGTTGGGCTGCATGTTATGACTATGTAGTTTCTAAGCTAAAGGTTGGGCTGTAATTCATGACTGTGCAATTCCAGTCATCAAGGTTGTCTGCCCTCATGAATTGTACAGTTCCTGGAGGCAAGCCTAGAACTATTGTGAAAGACTTAGGTTAGATTTTGACATAGAAAAGTCAACTAGGTGAAAAGAAAGTGAAAAAAAAATAGTTGAAGGATAAAAATCAATATAAACACGCATACTTGATAAAATTGTAATATAAGCTCATGAGAAAATAAGGTTAGGTTACAAAATCTAAGCAGAGGAAAAATTTTGGAGGGTGATTGTAGCTGCTACAACACTTGGCGACACATTGGTAGAACTCCAACTCTCTAAATGAATCTTGTCTCATGCAAAATCGGCCTCACCCTTACAGAAGTATTGTTAAATTCATTGATCATTACAACTTCCTCACTCATCCTGAGTTAAATACATGGTCCCCTCCATCCTCTTTATTGGTGGCACACAAAGCAAGCAAAGTCAAACTGTGTTGTTTCGATTGGGCCTGAGGAGTATATAATTGCACAAGTAAAAGAATTTGTCAGTTTTTTATTTTTCATCTCCAGTATTGATCCATTTCCATCATGCCTGTACAATACCCCGATGAAGACACTTCAGGAACAAAAACATTTCTCTGTTGCTAGCGAGCTTGGACAGTACCCCAGAAAATTTGCTTTCTTTACCTCTCTACGTAGGAAGCCTTTCTCTTCTTTCACCCTTCACTTTATTTTATTTATTTTATTTTTATCTTTTGTGTTCAAAGAAATGTGCATAGGCACTTATTTATTTAATGCGGCGGAAGAGGGATCACAACGTATTGAGAGCAGTAGAGGTTGTTCCTTCAGAGAAGTATGTTTATGTACACCTCTGACATACTTGTTAAGGTTTTCCTCCCCTCCTTACTCTACTCTAATAGGTTGACAAGGATTAACCGAAAATATAAAATTGATTAGGGTAGGCGGTACCCGTTAAAACCCAAACACCATGATTTCACTTATGATTTTATCCAAGAAGGAATGCATTTTCCATAATTGTATCATCAACTTGAAAGAATGCAAGATTTATGCAAAGAGAGGGAATGAACAACAAACCAAGCGTTGATATTAGAAAAAATTCCTCTTAAATTTCTCCATGATTGCTTCATAAGCCAACATATTCTCATGTGAAAACTAACATATAACTAAAAATAAGAAAAGGAAAGAAGCAGGATAAAATAAATGAACATAAATAAAATAAAATCAAAACAAAAAATAAAAGGAAAAAACTACTCGTACTCCTAACTGTTGGGTATACGACCAAAGTCCCACATTGAATAGAAGTGGGGAGGATCATTGGTATATAAGGATGGACAAATATCTCCATTGGTATGAGGCCTTTTGGGGTAAAGCCCATAAGCAAAGCCATGAGGGCATAGGCCCAAAGTGGACAATATCATACCATTGTGGAGATATGTGGTGTCCAGAATCCTTACAAGTGGTATCGGAGCCATGCCCCGAAGTTAGCGAAGTGGATGAATCCTCGAATGCTGAACGAAGGTGGTGGGCCCCGGTAATATCACGATGGGATTCATGGATGAGCTCGGTTAGACAGGTGGTATGCTCCGGATTCTTCATGGATGTGTCCTGGTCCCAACACGATGAAGAGGAGTTGACCTGGGATAGAGCAAGCTCTCGAGGCAGGTGGTGCTCCATGTAAGGCGTGTGCTTCCAACGCATTGAAGCGGAGAGCCCTGGTTGGTAGAGAGTGGACGGATGGATAATCGTTTGAGGGGAGGCTCGATGGTCCTTTGTTCGAGGGGAGGATTGTTGGGTATACGACCAAAGTCCCACATTGACTAGAAGTGGGGAGGATCATTGGTATATAAGGATGGAAAAATATCTCCATTGGTATGAGGCCTTTTGGGGTAAAGCCCATAAGCAAAGCCATGAGGGCATATGCCCAAAGTGGACAATATCATACCATTGTGGAGATATGTGGTGTCCAAAATCCTTACACTAACATAATAAAAAACATAGGCCACACTCATGTGAAGTGATATTTCCAATGCAGCCACCGATGCATTGGTTGGCACATGTGGGTGAGGGAATGCAAGTCAAGAAAGATATACATGCATACCAACAAACAAGAAAAATCAGACAATGAAAACCAAAACATTCAAATTTTGAATGCATATGTAGAAAAGTAAAGGCGAAAAGTGCATGAAAATTACTTTGCATATGTAACATGGTGTCGTGACACATCGTGTGTCTAAGACTTACAAACACAAAATTTCCAACAATGGAAATTAGAAAAAATAAATAAAGAAGAAAATTTTTGTTTTTCCACAATGCTCGCTGCATATGACTCCTCCAATGATTGAGTGATTGGATCGTGTAAAACAGGTGGAGGATGAAAAAATTGTAAAACTGATTGATATTCAATATGTATAATGGAGTGATGAGGATCCTCAAAAGGTTCAACACTCTTATGATCCGAGTTGGAACTAACCTCAAGGCTACGAGAACCTAACATAACCATCAGCTCAGGTTGAAGTGCCTTGAAAGCTTGAGGAAGTTCCAACTCATCGGAAGATAAATCATCAAAGATCGATGGCTTAGAAAAATCAACAATGGGAAAATTAGAATTGTAATGAGATGAATCAATGAAAACGTCATGACATCCATGATCAAAAAGTTCAAGATGGCGAATTGAGGAATCCTCATGATCTAATGAATCGTACTTAGGGGAAGATGGAAAATGAGAAATTTCACCCTCTGCGTTTTTAGAAAGCTAAGATGAGAGATTGGGAAGATCATGAATAGAAGATTCATCATCTCCACATCAGAATTAAAAACTGACATTCCACAAGTTATGCAAATGTTCAAAAATATTAACATGATCAGAGGCTAGATTCTTACAGGATTCAATGGATGAAAAATGTCAAGATAATGTGGAAGAGTTGCGGGAGGAAGGAATTCATCCTCCATCGCAGTTTCCTATTCAACAATGGGCTCCGACACATACTCATCATAAATGACATAGCAAGTTGTATGTTCAACACAACCTCCATCCAAAACTTGATCCTTTTGAACATCAAGAGAACGATTTGAAACAGGAAAACAAAAATATTCACAATTCGAAGGATCAGTGGAACCAAGGGATGGAGGATGAGCATATAAAACTTCATCACAATCATCGGGCTTGTAGTGAAAACTTGCGCAGGATTCCTGAGTATGTGGGGTGGGAGGAGATGGTGGTTCATAAATGGATGAATTCTTAATCTTTCCCACCTCAACCCACGAAAGTAAAGTTGTTAGATGAAAAGCGGGTGGAGGTTTACTTGCAACAACACCCTTATCCATCACGGATTTAGAATCTTTACGAGCGAGGTTTGTTTGGTGTGATTTAAGCGATTGTAACTCATGTGAATTAAGTGAAACCTAAACAAGATATAGAAATATTTTGGTCAAAAAATCCTAGTTAACTTCATCTTCTGGAAATTTAAAACAAAGGAGCAAGAAATGATTAAGAAATGATGTAGTGATTCATCAGGTGATTCTCACAATTCTAAAATTTCCTTGCATAGAAGTTTACAATCAAATTGGTCAAAAGCGTGAAACAATTTTGTGAGAAGATGTTCGAAAGAGTGAATAGAGCGATCGGTCAATGTGTGACAACATTGGCTTACGCACTCTTTGAACATGACAATGAACAACCAACAACCAACATCCTTAGGGAGGATGTCGCGCTCCTCACAAAATTGAATAAAACATTTGGTATGCTCAAGGATGGTTGTCTCACCCTTGCCATGAAATTTAAGATGTGAAAATTCATTAATCATATCCGTTGGCACTTGAAAATTCTGATTTTTGGAAAAACATGTTGGGAATAATATTTGGGAAGAAGTCATAAAAATGAGTGTGGAGTTTCAAAACATACTTGAAGGGCTCCGCTTGTCATATATCCCTCCTTCTAGTGCCATAAATTTTGACGGTGATGGACCCGCCAACATTCAGGGGATCTCCCCGATATGAAGTCGCAACTAGACCTCACACCATTTGGTGTAGGAGTCCTAGCAATGGGGTGTTAATGATCTACCTTGGATTGCATAACACATAGAGTGGTGCATGGTGAATTTGGTGAGATCAAGTGTGTGCTTGCGAAGAGTCAAGTGCAATGTATGATGGCTCCAACATACAAAAGGGAGAGGAAAGTGAGCCCCTTGGAATCCTGTAATAGTACACAACTTAGAAGGAACACATCAGAAAAATGACATCACGCGAATTAAAAATAAGTGTATTCCACAAATTAAGGTTATGGATTAACACATCAACACACATCCGACAAGATACATACAAATTAAAATGAAATAGTTCATAAGCATATGTGTAAGTTAAACAACATACATTTCAAATACAACAAGAGTAGTCCTACTATATTCACAATATATGCATGAAAGCATGTCACCTCCGAGTTTTATTAAAAGTGATGGTTCCAATCATACATAAAACATTTGACAAGCCACTAGCCCCAATAGTGGAACGTGAAGTCTACAACACGTGCTTCTCCAAATAATTATACTCCCTCTACGTTATGGAGAAGCCAAGTCTCACAAAAGTCCCAAGCTCTCTCTAAGCCTAAGCCTAGCCAAAATCTTGGCTCCCAAAATCCCTTTAGAAAAGTTATGAAGATATATTTATAACAAAATTGCGGTGACTCTTGGCATGTCCCCTTTGTGATTCTTGGACTCCCTTCATGAATCTTAAACTTATTACATATGAATCTTCACATTCCAACAAGGACTCTTGGAATGTCACTTTTACGATAATTACAAATAATATTACAATTTCCACTTGTACCCATATAAGACAAAATAGGGTAGAGACGACTTGACATCCTAAAAGACAAAAAAATATGATGTTGGAGTCAGGGTGAACTCAAGTTGGGAATATTGGAATTGGTGTCTCCTGGTCACATACTCATGCCAAGATTGGTATTGTACGATGGTCTCCCCAAACTGAAAAATAGTGTCAGGCTGGAAGCAGACTCTTGCCTCCATAGAATCCAGAAACAATGTCTTGGAACCAATCTTCACCTCTTTCTCAATTAGGATTAACATTGTCATGATCTGAATTAGGCCACTAATGTAGGTATGCAAGTTCTTTCTATTCATCTCCAAGTCCTCTTGGGTTTCCATCTGCTCCAACTTCTTTAGGTACTTATCAATATTCTTCCAGACTTGTCGTTTTCGTTTAGTCTCAGTGAGCATGCCAACTGATGGGATCTAGTGGGTTCTCACCATGAAATACAAATTGTTGTAAATCCATACATATGAGGCCTGAATGTTCCCGATGAAATACAAATTGTTGTAAATCCATACATATGAGGCGAGTTTCTTGTTGTTTTGGATCAACATCCGAACTCTTTCTTTCTCTAGCTCTGCCTACGGCATCATCTTCTTCACCAATGTAAGTGGTGAGGCCTTGTATTGCATTGTCCACTCATGCACGACATTGATGGAGGCTTGTATATTCTTAAAGATCTTGACAAACTCTCTTCTTTGTTGTTGCAAGTCATGTAAGCGTAAATTGTCCTTATGTACAGTCACAAACTCCTCATAAAGGTCTCGCATAGTGTCTCCAAGTGCGGATACTTCAACAAGTATCTATGCTCTTATATCCACGTGGTAGACCTGTGTGGAAGGTGCATTATTTGTTGTGAAAAAAGTTGTTCATTCTCTTACCAGACTACCTGTAGATTTTTCGCCAATTGTTTATTCTCGACCACCAAACACTGAGTGTTGGACCTTGCTGCTCCTACGAAGGCCAAGTTGGCATCTGCAATTTTGGATTCTTACTGGTGTCTGTCACTATCACCATTTCTCTCATAAATATAGGTGATGCATGATCATACATAAAGTTCTTTCTTCTCTCTTGAACAATATTCTTATAGATTTCATCAAATGACAGATTATACACGTCCATCATCGGATTATCATAAAGGGGAACTATCTTCCCTTCTTTGCTCGGGGTTGGCTCTGTGGCTGGAGGTGTTGGAGTATGAATAGTAACATGTGGTGTGCTAGGCATCAAGTCCACATCTTCATCTTGCTACTTTGTTCCCAACTCCATGTCTGCAACTTCAATCAACTGCTTAATCTCTTGAGCAAGTTCCTGATCCTACATCTGCTCGCTCACTCCTTCTGTTTCTAGTTGATCCTATATCTTCTCTTTAAATTGTATAGGTGTCGTATATTCTATTGTGGCACATTTCTTTCCTTCTTCATCCTATTTTTGTTTCTCCTCATGTTCTCTTCTTCTTAACTCACGTTATTCTCTTTATTCTTGTTTCGCTTTCTGCGCTCTTATCTCTGCTTCCTCTAAGCTTTGTTTCTCTCTCTTTCTCTGCTATGATATTTTCTTCCTTTTCCTACTCTTTTCTTCTATTGCCAAGGTTATTTGTTGAATGATAGGATTTTCTTGCATCTTCCAGCTTTGTTCCTCCTCTGAAATCTCAGTAACCTTCCTCTTTCCCTTGTCATGTATCTAATTGTTGTCTTCCGTTGTTGTATCTTCTGGAACTACTGTTGTCTGAGGGACAACTTGAGAATTCCCAACCATGTTGATAAGCTCATTTGGTCTATAGGAGTTATAGAAAATTTTCCATGGTTCCTCATCTGACCACCAGTATACCTCGCTGACTGAGTTGTAGTAGACTCGTGCACAGTGGTCCTTGCAAATTTCCCTCGGATCATACAAATTGAAGTTTTTTGTAGAGAATTCAAACTTCACTATGGATTTTGATTTGATATCTACAAATTTGAGTTTCTTGATCTCGTATAATCCTATTTGCAAAAGAAGAGTAGGCCATGGTGACTTCTTCATCTTGTGCAGTGATGCTGACAACCCTGTGGCGATATGGTAGGATACGTCTTGCATGAAAAGTATTTCGGTGGAATATATTGGTAAAAGATGTGGAAGTTTTTGCCTACTGAACACTCTGATTAATGTCCATTTCGGTAAGGAGAAATGTTAGCCACTTGTGAAATTTGTTATATCAAAAGGTGGCTAAGACTTTTTGGACCTTCAAGGAACAAATTTTATTATTAAAAAGTGTTGGCTCTTGAAGACTCTTGAAGGCCTCATGCCTTTCCTCTGTCCAAAACTTCACTATCGTTTCCCTTCAGAACTCAGAAATCCTGCTAATTTCCAAGCCAGAATACTGCTGCAAGCCCCATTTCCCTTTGCCCCTTCTGCCAAAACTAACCTTCATTTGCTTCCCTATTTCTCCATAAAATTCCTCCATTTTTCATAAGTTCTTTTCTTCCATTCATAAAAATCCACTTTTTTAAGGTTTGAAACCCACTTTTTAGCCTTATCGGAACCCTCATTTTCCCTGGAAAATCATTAGAAAACCATAAAAACCCACATTTTGTACATATACGGGTCCTAGCCCTTCCCGCATAAATCCCTGGTCATATAACCCTTCATATGACCCTCGGCCCCGAAGTCGGGCGCCAGGCCTTTAAATATTTCTCTGCCCGAAGTATTAAAACCTTTGGTTATTTTAACTCTTAGGTTTTTAATTATTTTATAAACTTATCCGCCAGTACAAATTTCAACTTAGCCTTCGCCATCGATTTGATCTGCAGATTGACGGTGCGGAGTCCGTCTCCCTGTGGTCCCCGCCGTCCATAAGCCGATTGCCCAAAACCAACGGTATCCATCGCACCGCCTTTGGGTAAAAGCTGTTTTTTCCCCATCACCAGCGATTCCATACATCGCATGACACACGTCCCTGTACTTTTTCAAAACCGCTTGCCCATCGCGCGTTATCGTTCGGACGTGGATGCCCAGCGATATTGCCGTCCACCGTCCGATCTGGGGCAGGCCATCCAACGACTATCACTAACCAAAGATGCCTGATTGTTAACCATACTATAGTGCGCCATCAAGTTAATCTCCACCGTCAATCTGATCTACAGATCGACAGTCCATATTCCATCGCCTTGATTCTGTCGCCCAGTCAACGATTTTCCATTTTGACTTTCCCCCTTGCTCCCGACCGTCGATCTCTGCGTGATCGACGGTTCTGATTTAATCTTTCTTTCACCTTCCCCGATCAATCCTGACCATTGGATGATGCCATACAATGGCCATGCTTCCTCCACATGCCTCCGCAATAGTAAACCTATATATGCAGGATTTTATAATAGTTTTTTTTTATTTTACAGGGTTTTAATGATTTTTTCTGCTGGGTTCAAAGAAAATTCAAAATCAGAGGGTGACGAACCTCCCACCTTCGATCTACCAGATAAATCATTCGCAAGTTTCAAATTTCGTGTTTTATCAAAGATTCATGAGGCATTGATGCCTTGTCAACCCTGCGTAGCCCTGCACACCAGAAAAAACCGTGAATCGGGCACAGACAGAGAGTATCAGTGAAGAAGACTAGAATTTATCTGAACAGAGGATTTAAGGACAGTTTTGTGGGGATTACGTCTAAGATACTTATCAAAAGCCTAATCCCCAAGTGTAACATCGTTTAAAGAAAATCTGAAGTGTCTTAACTAACAGAAAACCCTCCACCGCCACAAATTGAGGCGAATTGATTCCTTAGCTACCATAAATGCCACCTGTGCCTCAAAACATTCAAAATAGAGGCCGAAGTTATTGATCAAACGAAGATATTTGCCTCAATATAGTCAGGGAGTTACTTCTACAAGCCATTCAATGCAAGAAATATCTGCAGAGTTACTCCAAACATTACACCGAGACTCAAAGGTCAACAAAAGCTCCCACAAAGCTTAAATATTTATGTAAAATAATTTAATACAGAGGATGTGTATGTAATTTTCTTCATTGAGCCCCTCAAAGGCCTAGAGTCCTTTTAGTATGTATTAATTGTAATTGAGATCTTTTATCAGATCTCACCTCCTCATCCTTCTATAAATACTTCTGCAGAAGATGAGTGAGGGGTTAGTTGTAGAACTTTGATATACACTTAAGCTTAAACTTCTGATTGTACATAGTATTCACTGGCTCTTGGAGCTCTGCTGGTGATAGATAGGTTAGGCTGAGATGTGTAGATGGTTGCTAACCTAAAGCATCGGACTTAAAGCTGTAACTGGTTTGGAGCATTAATACAAGCTGATTTATGGGATCCTGGTCTATGTTGACGGTGATGTTTCTCTAATTGTAACTTGTTATTTTGTTCTTGTTTTCATTGTATCTCATATTCTCTTATAAAGGATAGCATGTATAGAGTTAGAACCTACTGTACATCAGTAACCTTCTCTGACTGAAAATATTTATCTGAACGCTTTCTTCTAAACTGTGTTATTTAGGAATGATTTAATTCAGTTCAAGCATAGGAATGTTGGCATTCCCTCGTCTTATTGTCTTAGCTGAATGTTATTCTTAAATTTTATTTTCAGTTTATGTTTTGTGAAGATGAACTGAGGAAGATATGGTGAGCCCTAGTCCCAGTTTTGTATCCACAACTATCTGGATGTTTCCCTTGGAATGTGTTAAAAGCTGGCTAGTTTAGAAGTACTTACCAGATCTTAGGCCATTCTGTGTTATCTTTTTGTTTGTCTTGAAAGTAACCAAGTAAAGAAGAGCTAGGAGAGGATTTGTCGTGAGCCCGGCCCGCTATTTTCTTCTCCAAAAGTTTCCTTTAAGTTTCCCTTTGTTTTAAAGTGTTTTCTATTGAAAGTGTATCAAAGGCTGGCTAGTTTAAAAGTACTTACCAGATCCTAGTTTGCTTTTATGTTTTTCTTGAGTCTATGTCAAAGACTGACTAGTTTAAAAGTACTTATCAGATCCTGGGCTGCTCTTGTTATGCATATGTTTATCTCTCCTTCTTATTGTATCATTTCATTCCATAAATCAAACTTCAAAGAGATCCTTAGACATAAATGACTTGCCCCATGGACCACTCTTACCTCTTGCTGTTCCTATTAAACCCTATTATGACTCCATAGCCCAATGGACTAAAACCTGCAATTATCTATATTTTTGGCTGAAGCTTACTCTGATTGCTTGCAACTTCTCACCTTTGAAACTCTTTACATTTGGGACTTTCAACCTTAAACAGTAATCATGCTCAACCATCCAAAAACAAACAAACCCTTGGCCTTCATAACTAGCCTAATATCATAACCCCAAACTTCAAAGACAAATCCATCTTTTCACTTATTGGAGAGATCCCTCTCCGGATTCAGGAGGGCTACATCCTAGAATCCCAAAGTTGGTTGAAATGATGTTGTTTCTGCAGTTTTAGTCTCACCAATCTGCTAAAATTACAGATCCCTAACATTTCTGGCGACTCCACTGGGGAAACGTCCCTCAAAAACTTCATAAAACTTTGTGAGTTAAAAGCAGCCTTTTCAAGCACTATCAAATAAATGGTAATCATGGTAAAACTTGTTTTGAATCTGTGAAAAACTGGGTAAACCCTAGGATTCTCATAAGACTTTATCTAACCTTGAAATATTAGTTGGCTTAGCCATAAGAGTAAACTGTCTTTGTCTCATAACCGTAGATAAGTTTTGAAACAAAGTTAAGATATTCTTAAAAACCACACAACTAAAAAATAACTCAGAAAACCTAAATTTTTTTTAGATTGGTATTCAATAAACATGGTGGTGGACCATAAAACCTTTTACCTCCTTAGGAGCTAAAAAATTCCACTTGGCAACTCCATAATCCTTAGCAGACCTTGAGACTCCACTGGGAAGAACCCTTATTTAACAATATCATTCAAACTCAGTTAGAGGACTGTAGGATTGAATTTCAAACAGACCAGTTAACCTTTTAATGACTGTCATACCTGGTTGAACTTGTCTTGTTTTTGTGGTCTGAAAAACACAGCATAGTGGCTCCTAGAAATATTCATACTAGAGCCCATCCCGACCCTGATCCACCTAAAGTAGTTGATAACCCAGAAGGTATCCTTAGGAAGTCTCCTAGGATTAAATTGTCAACTGTTTTCAGATCACCCTTGAGAGCTAATTCAGTTCCTGAAAATATTTCAGCTCTACAACAATCACAAGTTGACTTAGTGAATCCCTTTAGAACCAGGTCTCTTGGTGATTTATATCAGTTAGATTCTGAGTCTTCACTTTCATCTCCTAAAACAAGTGAACATCCTGGTAGCATAGAAACAACACCTCCTGATTTGCATTTCCTTCACAATTTAGTTGTCTCTCATCCAAGGTCTGCTCATCAATCTTTTCCTGGTCCATCCACTTCTACCCACCCTACATCCACTGTTCAAACCACTCCACTTCAACCCACTTTTTCAGTTGTTAATCCACTCTTGGTGAATCCACCCCCACCACATATCATGGCAGCATGGTATGCTCCCTTAGTCCTTCCTGTACCATTGGTCAATCTTCCACAGGACTATCAGTCCAAAATTCCATTATATGATGCTAGCAATACTACAACTGCATCACAACATGTGGATAATATGGATGACTACTTTGACAGAAATGAAATTGATGATGATTCTGTCAAGCTTAGGTTATTTGCTCAGAGCTTAGGGGGAGAAGCAAGAAAATGGTTCAAAACTTTAGCCCCCCATAGTATTAATGATCTTCAAGCCTTCCATCAATCATTATTAAACAAATGGGAAGTAAAGAAAAACCCTCTCCAAGTCCTTTCTGACTACAAGAACCTCCATAGAAACATTGGGGAAAGCGTGCAAGCTTATTGCACCAAATTCAATAGTGTGTATAATGCACTTTCCCCAGAACTTAAACCTCCACAAGGCTTAGCTTTAAACAAGTTTCCTGAAGGGTTCGACTCTGACATGACCTATCAGTTGAGAGAGAGATATTTTGCAACTCTTGAGGATATGAAAAGAGGCGCTCTTTTTGTGGAAGTCAACTTAATGGAAAAAAGAGCAAGAATGAAAAATGAAAAGAGAGTTTCCTTTAGAGAAGAATCCACACCTTCTACTTCCAACTCAAAAATGGAGAGAATGATGGAAGAAATGATGAAAGAGATGAGCATAATTAAGAGAGCATAAGCAAATCAAAACCAAACTTCTCCTCAAAATAGAAACCAGAACCAGAATCAGAATTTTAGAAGGAACCAACCTCCAAACAGACCTAGGGAAGATGATCAGCAAATCATCCCTCCCTTTCATCAAAATTATGTAAGTGAGGTTGAGGAAACGAATGAGATAACAAAGGGAGATGATGTCAACATGTTTGGGGTAGACAATGATGAATTTGAGGTTCATTATGATAGAAAACAAGGTCTATACACACCTTATGATGACAAAAGAGATGATGATGAAAATTGTCATCAAGACATGGAAAACGTCATCATAGAGCCTCAAAGAGAATATGACCTTAGAAGCAAAACTAGTCAACAAACCCCCAACAATAAAACCTCTGAAAAATCTTCACAAAACAACACTACAACCAAGCCTAAAATTGTCAAACAAATGGATAAAACATTGGCTGTAAATTATGGTAATGGTAAAGAGAAAGACACTCAAAACAAAGAAAAACAGAGTGCAGACATTAACAGTACTAACACTTCAGCTAGTACTTCTGTGAAAACAATTCTGTCTAGTGTAAATAAAACAAATTAGCAATCCGATATTGTTGATAAAACGACAGCTAATAAGGCTGAAACCAGCACTTTAAAGAGTTAAATTCCTTTTAGCTTGGAGGAGGAAATTTCAAAGATCAAAATCTATGTTCCCTTGACTGAGTTAGCTGCCCAACATGTATATAGGACCCAAATTTTGAAGGCTTTAAACATTGAAGAGAATGAGGACACAATCAATCTTAATGATGACCAACTAGAGCTGATTTTTGGTCCTAAGATTCAAGGTAGATATCAAGAGGGAAATGTTCCCCCCTTTTATGTAATTTTAAATGTTCATGACAAAAATTTTCACAACGCTATGCATGATTCCGGGGCTTCTCATAATTTAATGCCAAAAGTTGTAATGGAGAGCCTTGGTCTAGAAATCACCAGACCTTACAAAGATCTGTACTCTTTTGATTCCAGCAGAGTAAAATGTTTAGGATTAATCAAAGACCTTTGTGTTAACTTAGCCCAAATTCCAGCCAAATGCTTAGTCATGGATATTATTGTGGCTGACGTACCCCCAAAGTATGGAATGTTATTATCAAGATCATGGGGAGCTAAGTTACAGGGGACTATGCAAATGGACATGACCTACTTGACTATCCCTGTTTTCAATCACAATAGAAGACTTTACAGGGAGTCTCATATGCAATACACAGTTACAAGTCAAGACAGACCACAAAACTCTCCTATGTATTCTGTAAACACCAGCCTTGATTCTTTCATCATGTTTAATGAGGAAACACTCGGTGAACAGGTCACTTTAACAGGATTAATGGCCGATAGGGAGGAAGAGGAAAACACCATAGAACTTTCAAAACAGTTTGCTGAAACATTAAACAATAGCAAACTAAACAAAGGTCTTGAACTACAGGTCCTGCACCCTTTTCTTTTAAACCTTGACACTCAAGAAAATGTGCCTCCACTTAACACAAAACCTGAAGAGTCAAAACAATTTCAATTAAGTGCAGCTAATCATGAAAATTTAGAAAGCACAGTAGTTGAAGAGGACGGTAACTAGGATGAAACCAAAAAAGGTCCTCTGTGGAGTATGTATTTTTATGGTTCCTGCACTAGGACCAACGCTGGTGCAGGTGTCCGGATTTATAACACTAAAAACAACCACACAGAATGTATTTCTTGTACATTAAACTTTTAGTGTTCCAATAACGTATCAGAATATGAATCCCTTCTCTTAGGCTTGCATCTATTGAAAAATATAGGTGCCAAAAGAATTAAAGTTCACGGGGATTCAGAGTTAGTCATTAGGCAAGTCAATGGGGAATATAACGCAAATCATCCCAGACTTAGGGCCTATCGAAATGATGTCATGGACCTTTTGAAAACATTTGAGGAGTCCAAATTGTTTTTTGTCCCAAGAAAAAGAAATATCACAGCCCACAATTTAGCCTTTGCAGCTAGAACATGCTTAACAACATATAGCACCAAATATGCACAACTCAGATAAAATTTAGACCAGTTGTGCCTGATAACGAGAAATATTGGCAAGTATTTGACAACGATAAACAAATAGAAGACTTCATGCAATTTAGAAATGAATTCGAACCAAAAAGTTCGGACTCAGATTATGATACTGATTGCAGTGAAGAAAATTTCCTTGGTAAAGAGGAATCGTCTTCTGAACCTGTTAATATTAACCTACTGTCAGAAAAACTAAAAAACAAAACAAAATTGGATGCAGAATTCGAAACAGATGAGTTAGAAACTCTGCACTCTAAAGACGAAAGTTTTCCAAGTGGTCTAACGCCTTTGGAAGAGTTGTTTTATCTTAACGATGTGGCCAAAAAACCAAAACTGGAATCTATAGAGACTAAAGTAGAAGAGTGTAATATAGGCAGTGAACTTAAACTTATGATGATTAAACTGTCTAAGACTTTACCAGCTCACATTAAACTCAAATATATTGAGTTGTTTAAAGAGTTTTCTAATGTTTTTTCGTGGAGTTACGAAGATCTCAAGTCCTATGACACTGAAATAATACAACACAAAATTCCCCTCAAAGAGAACCAAAAACCATTCAAACAGAAACTGCGCAGAATAAACCCTGTCCAGTTACCATTGGTTTAGAAGGAGATCACGAAAATGTACGATGCTGGTATTATTGTCCCTATTAGATATTCTGAGTGGGTGTCTAATCTAATGTCTGTTAGGAAGAAAACTAGAGAGATCAGGCTTTGTATAGATTTTAGAGACTTGAACAAAGCTTCATTAAAAGACAACTACCCTTTACCGAAGATGGATCACATTTTACAAAGGGTGGTAGGGTCTAGAAGAATTTCTTTGCTGGATGGCTATTCAGGGTACAATCATATCTTAGTTCACCCTGCCGATCAATTAAAGATAGCCTTTACTACACCATGGGGCACTTTCATGTATGTGAAAATTCCCTTTGGTCTAATGAATGTTGGAGAAACTTTTCAAAGAGCCATGGACATAGCTTTCTTGGAGGAATTGGGCTTCTTCATCATTATATACCTTGATGATGTCACTGTGTTTTCAAAAACAGATGGAGAGCACTTAGAACATTTAAGAAATTTTTTAGAAGTGCGAGAGAAGTTTGGGATATCCTTAAACCCTAAGAAGACAATATTTGGTCTCAAAAAAGGTAAACTTCTTGGGCACATTATTCCCGAGGAGGGTATAAAGATGAATCCCAAGAGGATTGAGGCCATATTGCAAATCTCTCATTATCCGAAACATCGAAGGACTATAGATCTTTCATCAGAAAAGATTAAATTTTAAGTTCATCCCCAACTTGGCTGAGCTCCTTAGGAATATCACAAACATGTTAAAGAAGGAGCAAGGGGTAAAATGGACCTTGGAAGAAAAGAAGTATTTTGACTGGTGAAACAAGCTTTAACCAAAACACCGGTTCTCATAAGTCCTGATTTTTCAAAGGATTTTTATATTTTTTCATTTGCATCAGAACATACCATAGTTGTTGTCCTTTTACAAAAAAATCCTCAAAGACAAGAGCAGCCTATTGCATTCTTTAGCAAGGCATTGAGGGATGCCCCTTTGAAGTATAACATTATGGAAAAGCAAGCTTTTGCTTTGGTTAAAGCTTTGAAAGACTTCAGAGTATACATCCTTCACTCACACATCATTGCCTTTGTCCCAAACTCAGTTGTTAAATACATTCTAACACAGGACCCAGATGGTAAGAGAGGTAAGTGGATTGCTATTATTCTTGAATATGGTTTAGAGATAAAACCCACTAAACTCATCAAAGGCCAAGGTCTAGCTAGATTGATGGCTGAATCCAATTTTGAAGTTCTTGATATTAATATGATTAATGCTTTGGATGATCAAGAGGAACTCTCAACTCCTATTGTTGAAAACCATTTTATGAATTCCTCTTAGTATGTTGATATTGTTTATGTTTTTCTTAATTTGAATACACCTCCTAGTTTGACAAAAACAAAGGCAAGATTCCTTAAATTGAAATTTGTAAACTATTGCATTATTGATAGGTGTCTTTACTGGAAAAATGCAAGTGGTCTATTGCTTAAATGTTTGCCTGAGTTTGATGCAGAGAATGTTAAGTACCAGTTCCATGAAGGAGAGTGTGGAGGTCATCTATATTGGAAGACAACAGCCAACAAAATTTTGAGGGCTAGTTTCTATTGGCCTAATCTTTTCCATGATGTGCAGAAAATGATCATAGCTTGTCATAAGTGTCAACTTTTTGAAGGCAAAAGAAAAATGTTACCCCTACCTCTACATCCAATCACTGTTGAGTCCCCTTTTCAACAGTGGGGACTTGACTTTATAGGAGAAATCCACCCACCATCTTCTACCCAAGATAGATGGATTCTTACTGCCACAGACTATTTCACTAAGTGGATAGAAGCCATACCTTGTAGACAGGCCAATGATTTAGTTATTATAAAATTTATGGAGACTAACATTCTCTCCAAATTTGGCTGTCCTACCAAGATTATCACTGATAATGCAACAGCATTTAGATTAAGGAAAATGGTTGAGTTCTATCATAAGTATCACATAACATTGGGGCATTTCATGGCCTATTACCCTCAAGGTAATGGACTTGCGGAATCCTCCAACAAAAGCTTAGTGAACATAATCAAGAAACTATTGGAGGGCAATAAGAAGTCTTGGCACACAAAGTTGGTTCATGCACTCTGGGCTGACAGATTGACTTTGAAGAAATCTATTGGTATGTCACCTTTCCAGCTTGTGTATGGTACTGATGCAATTTTTCCAAACAGCCTTGGGATACCAGTAATGAAGTTGATTCAAGAGTTTAAAACTAAAGAAAATGACATGATTAAAAGAGTGAACCAGACCATTCATCTTCAGCAAACTAGAGAGGAAGTGTATAGCAAAGCATTGCAGAAGCAGGACAGCATTAAAAAGATTTTTGACGGAAGAACAAAGGCCAGCAATTTCAAGATTGGGGACAAAGTTCTAAAGTGGGATTCAAGAATAGAAGAGAAGGGCAAGCATGGAAAATTTGAAAACTTATGGCTTGGCCCTTACTCTATTCACTCAGCTACTGGTAACAATGCATTTTTCTTGCAGGAATTGAATGGAACAGAACTGTTTGGAGGTCCTGTCAATGGCAGGATGCTTAAGCATTACTTCTCTTAATCCATGTTATGTTCCGAAAGCCTTTTTATCTTTTTTCCACTGTAAATATTTCATCCACCATTGCATTCAAAGTTATAAAAATTCAAAAATACAAAACCAACGAAAAGAAAGAAAAGAGGGCAGATTATGAAAACAAGAAAGGTATAGCCCCATACCAAAAAAGAGAAACAAATCTGAAAGTGTGCAAGCTTAAATGCCACTCCTAAAAAACACACTTCTAGTTAGTCAAACATCTTAATCTTGACTAATGAGTTTTAAATTTTCTGCTGATAGGATAGTGAATTTGATTTGCCAAACTATTTAATCTTGGCTTATCAGTATATAGTTTAGGGTAGAAATTAAAGGTTCAAACATTTTCAAAACTTGAACCTTAGCTCCTATAAAGAGTTGACTCAATTCTATTTCATTTCTTGAGTCATAAAGAGGTAAATATGATTCTAATTAGCTCAAAATCTGAACCGGAAAACAAAGAAGGAACAGCTCAAACAAAAGTCAGAACAGAGCTGTTAAAAAGATGAAGGAAGAGTTTTCAATTTTCAAATCTTAGGCCTTCTATTTTGTTTTAAATTTTCTGTAAAATAAATTTCTATGTGCAGCTTGTTTTTATGCCATAGATCACAGCAAGTCAAACAGTTTAATCTTGACTTGACTGTTTGTAAATTTATGTTTAGAATTTAGAGAATAAAAATCTGTTGGACAGTTTAATCCCAACAGATAGTAGAATAGGTAGAGAAGCATCTGAAATCAACTGTTTAATCTAAGTTCAGGGATAAATAAGGAGTAGAAATAGATTAGATTTCCTTCTTTCAAAAGAATAAAATGTTGTAAAAGAGTTTGCCAATCCAAGTGCACTCTAAATGAAGAAAAAATGCTAGATCAGTAGGATTGGGTAGGTAGAAAGCTTGTTGATAAAAGAATCACTGTTTTTATGGCTACTAGTATTTTTTCAAAAGAAGATCGTTCATTCAAAGAAAAGTAGCCCAATGGATCAGGCACAGGTCAGCCTCCCAGTGAATGTAGGTCTGAAGTTCTTGATGCCTTCAGGAAGGCACCATCCCCAAGTGGAGCCACTGTTAGCCACCTGTAAAATTTGTTATATCAAAAGGTGGCTAAGACTATTTGGGCCTTCAAGGAACAAATTTTATTATTAAAAAGTGTTGGCTCTTGAAGACTCTTGAAGGCCTCATGCCTTTCCTCTATCCAAAACTTCACTATCGTTTCCCTTCAGAACTCAGAAATCCTGCTAATTTCAAAGCCAGAATACTGTTGCAAGCCCCATTTCCCTTTGCCCCTTCTGCCAAAACTAAACTTCATTTGCTTCCCTATTTCTCCATAAAATTCCTCCATTTTTCATAAGTTATTTTCTTCCATTCATAAAAATCCACCTTTTTAAGGTTTGAAACCCACTTTTTAGCCTTATCGGAACCCTCATTTTCCCTGGAAAATCATTGGAAAACCATAAAAACCCACATTTTGTACATACATGGGTCCTATCCCCTTCCCGCATAAATCCCTGGTCATATAACCCTTCATATGACCCTTGGCCCCGCAGTCGGGCGCCAAGCCTTTAAATATTTCTCCGTCCGAAGTATTAAAACCTTTGGTTATTTTAACTCTTACGTTTTTAATTATTTTATAAACTTATCCACCGGTACGAATTTCAAATTAGCCTGCGCCGTCGATCTGATCTGCAGATCGACGGTGCGGAGTCTGTCTCCCTGTGGTCCCCACCGTCCGTAAGCCAATTGCCCAAAACCGGCGGTATCCATCACACCGCCTTTGGGAAAAAGTTGTTTTTTCCCCATCGCCAGCGATTCCATACATCGCATGACACGCGTCCCTGTACTTTTTCAAAACCGCTTTCCCATCGTGCGTTATCGTTCAGACGTGGATGCCCAACGATATTTCCATCCACCGTTCGATCTGGGGCAGGCCATCTAATGGCTATCGCTCACCAAAGATGCCCGATTGTTAACCAGAATACCCCGCGCCATCCAGTTAATCTCTGCCGTCAATCTGATCTCCAGATCGACAGCCCATATTCCATCGCCCTGATTCTGTCGCCCAGTCAACGATTCTCTATTTTGACTTTCCCCCTTGCTCCTGACCATTGATCTCTACGCGATCGACGGTTCTGATTTAATCTTTATTCCACCTTCCCCAATCAATCCTGACCGTTGGATGATGCCATCCAACAACCACACTTCCTCCACATGCCTCCACAGCAGTAAACCTATATATGCAGGATTTTATAATAGTTTTTTTTGTATTTTGCAGGGTTTTAATGATTTTTTCCGTTGGGTTAAAATAAAATTCAAAAGCAGAGGGTGATGACCCTCCCACCTTCGATCTGCCAAATAAATCATTCACAGGTTTCAAATTTCGCGTTTTATCAAAGATTCACGAGGCATTGATGCCTTGTCAACCCTGCGCAGCCCTACACACCAGAAAAAACCGTGAATCGAGCACAGACAGAGAGTATCAGTGACGAAGACCAGAATTTACCTGAACAAAGGATTTAAGGATAGTTTTGTGGGGATTACGTCTAAGATACTTATCAAAAGCCTAATCCCCAAGTGTAACACCGTTGAAAGAAAATCTGAAGTGTTTTAACCGACAGAAAACCCTCCACCGCCACAAATTGAGGCGAATTGATTCCTCAACTACCATAAATGCCATCTATACCTCAAAACATTCAAAACAGAGGCCTAAGTTATTGATCAAACGAAGATATTTGCCTCAGCACAGTCAGGGAGTTACTTCTGCAAGCCATTCAATGAAAGAAATATCTACAGAGTTACTCCAAACATTACACCGAACCTCAAAGGTCAACAAAAGCTCCCACAGAGCTTAAATCTTTATGTAAAATCATTTAATACAGAGGATATGTATGTAAGTTTCTTCATTGAGCCCCTCAAAGGCCCAGAGGCCTTTTAGTCTGTATTAATTGTAATTGAGATCTTTTATCAGATCTCACCTCCTCATCCTTCTATAAATACTTCTGTAGAAGATGAGTGAGGGGTTGGTTGTAGAACTTTGATATACACTTAAGCTTAAACTTATGATTGTACATAGTATTCACTGGCTCTTGGAGCTCTGCTGGTGATAGATAGGTTAGGCTGAGATGTGTAGATGGTTGCTAACCTAAAGCACTGGACTTAAAGCTGTAACTGGTTTGGAGCATTAATACAAGCTGATTTATGGGATCCTGGTCTATGTTGACGGTGATGTTTCTCTAATTGTAACTTGTTATTTTGTTCCTGTTTTCACTGTGTCTCATATTCTCTTATAAAGGACAACATGTATAGAGTTAGTACCTACTGTACATTAGTAACCTTCTCTAACTGAAAATCTTTATCTGAACGTTTTCTTCTAAAATGTGTTATTTGGGAATGATTTAATTCAGTTCAAGCATAGGAATGCCGACGTTCCCTCGTTTTATTGTATTAGCTGAATGTTATTCTTAAATTTTATTTTCAATATATGTTTTGTGAAGATGAACTAAGGAAGATATGGTGAGCCCTAGTCCCAGATTTGTCTCCACAACTATCTGGATGTTTCCCTTGGAATGTGTTAAAAGTTGGCTAGTTTAGAAGTACTTACCAGATCTTAGGCCATTCTGTGTTATCTTTGTGTTTGTCTTGAAAGTAACCAAGTAAAGCAGAGCTAGGAGAGGATTTGTGGTGAGCCCGACCCACTAGTTTCTTCTCCAAAAGTTGCCTTTAAGTTTCCCTTTGTTTTAAAGTGTTTTCTATTGAAAGTGTATCAAAGGTTGGCTAGTTTAAAAGTACTTACTAGATCCTAGTTTGATTTTATGTTTTTCTTGAGTCTATGTCAAAGGCTGACTAGTCTAAAAGTACTTATCAGATCCTGAGTTGCTCTTGTTCTGCATCTGTTTATCTCTCCTTCTTATTGTATCATTTCATTCCATAAATCAAACTTCAAAGAGATCCTTAGACATAGATGACTTGCCCCATGGACCACTCTTGCCTCTTGCTATTCCAATTAAACCCTATTATGACTCCATAGCCCAATGGACTGAAACCTGCAATTATCTATCTTTTTGGCCGAATCTTACTCTAATTTCTTGCAACTTTTCACCTTTTAAACTCTTTGCATTTGGGACTTTCAACCTCAAACAGTAATCATGCTTAACCATCCAAAAACAAAAAAACCCTTGGCCTTCATAACTAGCCTAAGATCATAACCCCAAACTTCAAAGACAAATCCATATTTGCACTTATTGGAGAGATCCCTCTCTGGATTCAGGAGGGCTAGATCCTAGAATCCCAAAGTTAGTTGAAACAATGTTGTTTTTGTAGTTTTAGTCTCAGCAATCTGCTAAAATTACAGATCCCTAACAAGAACCAATATACAATCTCTTATATCGCCTCCATTTCTCTTTGCAATATGCAAGGTGGGTACTCCTAAAATATAAGCCTCTAAAGCTGGATAATGAAGTGGTCAGTTAGTTTCTCCATAAATCCTTTATGGCTATAATATGAAAGCATCTTGCAGTAGATTTTCACAGTATTTTCTCTCGCTGTCCACATCTATTTCATGCAAGGAAATTGATTTTGTGCATAGATCACATATAGTATGTATACAGACATATAGAATATTGCTTGCTCGCCCTTGGGTAGATCTCGAGCTTTGGCTACATGGGCTCTTAACTGATGAGCCAAAAGGTTTGATGAGTTGAACAAATTCCCCTCATTCACACCTAGTTCAATAAGCCTATTCCACCCTTCAGGAAAGGTCTCTGTACTCGATTGACCATATATTATGAAAGCTAGGATGACCAAAAGCTGGTAGGCCTTCCTAAGTGCCCTTGTATTGTACATGTGGGTGGGTGTATGTCTAAAATTCAACAGCTCCTTCACCCAACTCTTGAACATATCCCTTATGCTCTCATAGTTGTGGGTGGCATGAAACAATGGTTGCATGATCTTCATTGGCTCAGGAAGATGATACATTTGCTAAAATTCTACTGCCAGAAATGTAGCAAGCTTTTGTTCGCTGGTGCTACTCAATTTCATAGTTCTCTCATTAGTGTGTGAGGAAACCCAACTGATCACATCTGCACATGGGAAGTTTGGATACTTGCATGCAACCCTATATAGTCCTGACTACTTGATGCTGAGATAAACTTTTCGGTCCTCTAATTCTACCTAAAATTCCTTTGTGAAATCATCTTTAATCTGTTGCCATGTGAGTTTGGATCCCTTATCTATAAACAATTGAGTGTCCGTATATACTAGCAAGCTATTCAAAACTTGATAAAATTCTTCCCCAGTACTGCTTTCTGTAGTTTCTTTTGAGTCATCTCTCTTGGGTGCCATTGTAACAGTGATTGCTGGAGAGGTTCTCAACAATTTTTGTACCTGTGGGACAGAAAAGACACTCATGGCAAGAAAACATCAGTTTTAAGAAAAAATAATTTCAAGGCATGTTCAAGCAGCAAACTAGGAATATAATGGGGAGGATCGCGCAATTTTCATTAGGAAGAGGGTCTGACTTCCTGATGGAACTTCACACTACGTAATCCTAGTAGTCAGAGTCGCAGCTTAAGGATTGAGATTACGCAATGTGCATTTCAACATGGGAAGTGAGCTGGGAGAGACTGCACATTGTGTAGTCTTAATGGCCAGGTATGCATACTAAGCCCTATAATTATGCAATGTGCAGTTGGGCCAATCTGTACTATGCACTGTGCAGTTCCAGAGGCCGAGATCTCAGCTTGAATCTCTATATTGCACAATGCCCAGCTGGGAAAAGTAAAATCCGGCCAAGGAAAATGCAGAACTTCCAAAGGGAAGTATGAAAAATGAGTAGATATGAGAGATAATGATGGCTTGAGTGCATATTTGACTAAGTGTAAATGAAACAAGATAAATCAAGTACATAAACTAAGTAAATGCGAAGAAAACCAAATCAATGAGGAGAGTCGTTGCAACAACAACCATCGCTGAAAAAATGAAGAAACTGATGTGACACTTATGAAAGGAAAATGATAACTGGAAAAAACACTTCTATAATCTAAAGAAAGTTAAAAATCCAGCATGCGTGCAAAGAAACAAGAAAAAAACACTCATACAAGCCAACCAGCAAAAAGCGATAGAAAAAGCGACTAAAAGTGATAAGTGCAAAAGTCACCTGAAAAAGTGATGACGATGGCACCAAAGGTTCCATGATCTCCTCGATAATGCTAGAGCTCCAATATTGAGTGTGATAATGAGCTTTAGGAGTTTCAATTAAATAGTTTTGGGAAAATTAGGGTTTATGATGCACATGCCAAGAATCAGGGGAAAAGTGACAGATGATGAAAATTTCCAAAAATAGTAGGTGTGCTTCCTTCGGGTTACTAAAAATAGATCCCTATATTTTAAGGATGTTTGTTTGCTTTTTCAAATTTTCTACTTTTTCTAGGAAAACGTGCCATGCACATCATAGGGAAGGTTTGTGCAATTGTGGAACTAGTCAACTTTCTAGCTCAGTGCACTGTGCAGTTTTTGAGCTCACTGAGGGATTGTGAAGTTTCTGGGCTCAGCATTGGGTTGGGTGTTATGAATGTGAAGTTTCCAAGCTCAAGGTTGGGTTGTTATTCATGACTGCGCAATTCCAGTCATCAAGGTTGTCTACCCTCATGGATTGCATAATTCCTATAGGCAAGCCCAAAACTGTTGTGCAAGGATTAGATAGGAGGTTAGCTTGTGACTTAGAAAAATCAACTAGGTGAAAATAAAGTGAACACAAGCACAGATGAAGGATAAAAATAAATCTAAACATGCATACCTGATATCAGTGCAAGATCAGCTCCTATGAAAAGAAGGTTAGGCTCCAAAATCCAAGCAAAGGTAAAATTTTGGAGAGTGGTTGTAGCCGCTACAACAGGCGGTAACTTTGAGATCTCTACTGGAAATACATACTGGAACTGTTGCAAAATTGGATACCTCTTAAAGGCTTCTGAATCCTCAAAAACCTTACCTTTTTCACTATAAATATGAACCAAAAATAATACACATCCTTTCACGCTACTTCTCTTTTCCTTCATAGATGTAACCATTCTCACTGATGTAGGATTCTTCTTACCTTGCAAGATTCTCTTCTCTCTATCACCATCCAAGCATTCAATAGCCTTATCATAGAAATCTTCCTTGGTCCCGTGAATGTACACCCAATCCATACCCAACAACATACTATATGATCCCAATGGAAGCACATTTAGATGTTTTAATATAGACATACCTTTAAGCTCAAATGAAAAATATCTTACCCAATGATTAACTCTTTTCTTAGTACCTATAGCCAATTTCACCAACCAAGACTTTGCATGAACTTATTTATTCAAGCAACACTTATCCACCAAGTCAGGACTGATATAACTATAGTTAGATCCAGGGTTAATCAAAATAGAAACAACTTGATCAAAAAGCTTACTTTTCATCTTGATAATAGATGCATGATGATAAGCTTGCCTATTATCCAATACTACATAAATATGCAGAATAATTTGTCCAACATCCCCAACTATTTGTGCCTCCCGAGCACTAAAAATATGCAGTCTATCACCCTGATGTTGTGGAAAATATCTTCTGTGATGATCCCCGCCACAATTCTAACACTCCAAAGGCCTCTTCCACTCACCCTTTTTATGCTTCTCAGACTGAAATCTCTGTCTGTCAACTACATTGAATTAATTGTACGATATTGGATTCTCCTTGTCATTTGTATCCTAAGGTTTTCCTCTCTTCTTAGCCCAGATTTCTATATTATTCTCATTACCTTTCCAATCCTCCTTAGACTCTTTCTTGTGCTTCGATTTCTCATAACAATGCTTCAAATTTCTAATGGCTTCCTCCAGTGATCTAGGCTCATCAAACTCAATCTTGTCTTTGAATGACACTGGAAACCCAGTGATGAATCTTTGAATATTTTATTTTTCCTCCTTAAGATAACACACATATCTAAACAACTCCAAGAATATACTAGTATACTCCTCATCGGTCATAGATCCCATCTTCAACTCATAAAACTCCTTTTCCATGTCATCATAGTATCTTTCAGACAGATACTTCTTCTTGAAAAGTCTCTCAAAATCACTCCAATTCATCTCCTCTTCTTGAGTGTCTTTGACATTCTTCACATCTTCCCACAAATGTCTACTTTTCCTTTAAGACTAAAAGTAGCTATCCTGGATTTCATATTTTCTGAATAATCATGCAATCTGGAAAAGTTATTCATCCCAAACAACCAAGCTTTTGCATCTTTTGAGTTATTCATTTCCCCATAAAATGTAGGATGATTTTCTTTCTTTAAATCCTCTGGAAAGTACTACTTATCACTCTTCGTATACAGATGGTTCTTGTGATGAAAATTATGTCTCACTAAATCAAAACTAGAATAGAACCCATGGTCATTACCCCTCCTGTTAGGTGTATCTAAGAATCTACCATCTTTGACTGTGCCATCCTTTTCAAAATCTTATCTTGATTGATACATGCTTCCATATGCCCCATTTCTCCTTTCCTCCTATCCGTGATTGATCCTAAGTAGTCCTTGTATTTGCAAATCTGATAGAATAAGAAGAATCACTACATTAACTTCTGCTTGCTTCTCCTATGCTCTAGAAAGTTTTTCTTTTGATTGAATGATCCTATCATTATCCACCATACAACTTCTTATCTTTTCTTTCAAACTTCTAAATGTATCTGCTATGTGAGGGTATTACCCATCGCCATGTTTTTCATCTGATATGTAGGGAGAATAATGTGATTTGTAGTTCACCATCTTTCTATTCATCTTGATCTTCTTCTTGCAAGCATACTATTTCAGATAAAAAAAAATATAAACATAACCACCATACCTCAATGAATTTTAGGGGAGGTTATCTCATCTAAATAATCAATCTGGATTAGAAAAACATATGTATATATAATGAAATAAACATATCAATCATCTTAGCATCAACATCATCAACCTCTACATGATGACACTACTGCAACAATGGTTATCACTTTGCATGCATAACGAACACATATACAAATGACATGCATGCATGAAAAACACATTCATCCCATCCAGTCCAAGTGTTGAACCTGGGAGCTCTGATACCAATTTGTATTTGGATCCTGCCACATTTACCCAAATTTCACCATCCCGCCAGGGTAAACATGAGATGAAGAGTTACTATGACATGACCCAACCTCCAAGCTCCAATTAAGGAAGGGGGGGCTCCAACTGACCACAAAATGACAACTCACAACATCCCTCAGGGGCCAAAGAACCACCCTAGGTGACTAAACCTTGATTTGGGGATCCTTTTATCACAACATAACCCAAAAATGCATGCATGACAAGGCCTCGATGTGATTATAGGCCTCCAACCGCATGCACAACATTGTATGAGTGCAGTTGTGACCCAAAATATCTAGTTCAGAGGATGTGGTCCTAATATCTGAGCCACATTTCCAGGGCAACCTCCAAACCACTGCCCATAACTTCATGAGACTTATCAGAACCATTATTGACATTATAACAAAGCTAAACATTCAAAATCGAATAAAAAACTTGACCTAGACTGACCATAACATACTAGGCATTTTTTCAAACACATGGAAAACATGTAAGCTACAGGTCATGAATACATATCTGACCATAAAAGTCTGAGATTCATCTGAGAATCACTGAGAAGGACCTAATACCTCTCCAGATATATCCAACAATACTTATTATTCCATACATTCATCAAGTGATCAATAGCTAAACAATTCATGACAAGAGACATAGAAGATATACATCATATAAACAACATATAACCAGAAATAACCAACATGTAAAATATGGAAACTTAGCCATAATATATCCAACATAATAGCTAAAGTCATAAGTAAATCACAATAGAATAATAAGTCTCATTAACATATGAAAATACCAACCAAGTTAGGGACTTACACGTACCACCTGACCATAGATTGGGTTGAACCAAATCTCTCTTTCTGCCAATCACCCTCGAGCCATATTCTAAGCATGAATGTGGGATATCAGGGAATAAATGAAGAAAAACCAAACCATGGATTCCATAGGCCAAACCACCTCAACCATTAGTTAGTGATTCCACCTCACGGTCGGACATAACTAACACCAACCAGATCGGTCTCTACCCAAGCTGTCAAGGGCTCCAGGAACTAGTAACTCAACCCACAACCTTCTAGGGCTCCAGAGCATTTTTCCAACCCAGATCCAGGGACAAGTAACTAAACCCACCAAGGGATCCAGAGTGTTTTTCCCAACCTAGGTTGTAGTGCTAGTCACTCAACCCAAGTTGTTCTAGGAATTCCATAGCATTTGTTCCAACCCAATGCCATCAGGAATTATGAGCACCAATCAGAAAAAAAATCAAGTGGAAAAGCCCAAAACACCATCACTATCCAAGAAATGGAAAGGCAAGGCTAAAAAACCATTCAATCCAGGCAATCCTCCATGCTAATGAGAACACATATCCAGAAAATCACATGCATATACCATGCATCCATAAATTAGTAAGGAAATCACACATGTAACCTGGTACCTACAAATAAATCCAACTATAGTCGTTGATCCACGTATTCCCTTGCACTTTCCTACTTTCCTTTGCCTTCTTTCTCCAAATCCAAGTGAATGATAAATTCCTCCAAGCATGCCCAAAGAATGCTCTAAGTTTGAAAGAGTATGAAAGAATGAGAGAATAGAATAGAGCTCCAACACAAGACTAACAAAAATTTGTGAACTAATCCTCATAAGCCTTTTTATCATTGAGGCCTCTATTTTCTTCATTTTTTGTTCATTTTTCCTTCAATTTACTTAGCATGTAAATTTATGTCTCTTCACCCTCTTTTTTTCCTATTTTCCTTTATTTTCATAAATAAATGCCAATTATTGCCACTTTTCCTTTGCCAATTTCCATAGCCATTAATTAATCACCTGTGATACCCATCACTATGTTTTATCCAAATTTCAGCTTGGAATATGTGTCCCATGACCTTGGTCTTATTTTATTTACATAGGAAATCAACCAGGGGCTATCAAAGTTGTAGCCAGCTTGAGAGGGCATTGAGCCTTCTTGATTTTCAAATGAAGTTCATAATTTTATGATCAAATATGCATTCATGAACTGTATATTATATGTTTACTATCTATTTGACGAAATTTCTATATGGTATTAGGCATGTCTAGGTCAAGATCTTGCTCACAGATTTATTATTTAGCATTGTTATCATCATTACAATTATGGAAAGTTACGGGCATTTCTAGGCAATGGTTTGGTGGCTAGACTGAAAAAGTGGCATAGATCTCACGACCACATGCATATAACAGAGGAAATTGGGTCATAAATGAATGGAGAAATGCCTATGGGTTTGGTTATAGCCTTCCAACCACATGCATTAAGTGTTATTGGTGTGGTTGGGGAGTAAATCTAGTGAAAAAGAGTGATAGCTTAGGGATTGATCGCCCAGGGTGGTTGGTAGGTTCCTAAGTGATCTGTAGTATCCGAGGGATTTTAGTTTAATTACAATTTTTAGGCCCCACTTCCATAACTAGAACTTGGATTTTGGGTCAAATCATAGTGACACTTAGCTCATGTTTACCCTGGATATCTTTTCAAAGTGGGAAAATGTGGGAGGGGTAATTACAGGGTGGTATCATAGTAGATTTCATCTAATACCACAGGGTGGTATCAAAATTTTTAGGTTCAAACACTTGGATTGGATGGGCTAAATTCATATTTTTATGCATGCATGTTAATTGCATATATATCTAAAATGCATACATTGTAATGGTTATGGTTATCATGCACGTGGTCATTATTGAAGTCTTTGTTATCGTGCATGATGTTGATATGTTAATGTCATTATGTATCTATATCGTGTTAATATATATTGATTGTGTAGATGAGATAGCCTCCCATAAAATACACTGAGGCGTGATTTTGATTATATATATATATATATATATATATATATATTTGGTTTATCTAACATGACATATTTGCAAGAGATAGAAGAGAAAAATGGTGGACTACAATTCACATGAATCCCCTTACAAACATGATGTGAATTGTATGGAATGGTAAAGGTCAATTGGGTAACAAGGAGAATAGTATTATCTTTATTTTGCATATATGTTGATAAGTTTGAAGGCAGGGATCAAAATTTGCAAGGCATATAATAACAGGTTGATTGAGTCACAAGAAAAACTTGTTGAAGCTCAAGAAAAGCAAGAATTAGGTAATGCAGTCATCATTCAAAGCCGTTCAGATTTTGTAGAAGTAGGGATGGATGAGGAACATTAAGGGACAAGAAGAAAAGACAAATGGGGCTTATGGAAACAAGTCTCATAGAGGTAATAGGTTTGTAATCCCCCCTCCCACATTTACCCTCTTTTACAAGCCCTCAAGGTAAATGTGAAATATAGTGCCACTAACATGACCTGACCTCATAGCTCCAATTAAGTAAGTGAGACCTACAACTAAGACTTACTAACCATAAAATGACATCCTACAAGGACAAAAAATCACCTAGAAGATGAATAAACACCCCAGGTGGTCAATCCCTAAGATGGAACTTTATTTTAATGACCTAGACTCACAACCACATCTATGACACTTTATGCATGTCATTGAAGCCCTTAAATCACAATCACAAGCGTTGATCCATGTCATTGTGAAATAAACTGCTTAGTTCAGTGCATATCGTCCCAATATTTGAGCCACAATTCCAGGTCAGCCTCCAAACCCCTGCCCAAAACTGCCTGAGACTTCTCAGAGTGATAAATGAAATCAGGAAAGAGATAAACATACAAAACTTGAGAAAGAACTTGATCTATCCAGGTCTAACCATGACAATAATTTCATCAAACACATAGTGAACATGTGAGTTACAGTTCATGAACGCATATCTGGTCATAGGAGTCTGAAGCTTATCTAAGAATCACCAAGAATGTATAATTCCCTCTCATAATAGCTGCAATAACACTTTTTAGCCCATGAATTTATTAACCATCAAATACTTATCAAATATTTAACAAATCTATATCCATAGCACATTACAGATCCATGCTTATAACCAACATATAACCATATTATTAGCCATAGCATAACAACCATAAAATCAGGGACTTCCTGACATTCTTATTAATTGATACAAAATCCAACCAAGTCAGGGACTTCCACATACCACCCGACCATAGATTGTGTTGAAAAAAATATTTCTTTCATCCAATCACCTTCGTGCCATATTCCAAGCATGAATGTGGGATTTCAATACATAAACAAATAGGTCTTACTGAATATTAAACCACCTCCACCCTCAGGCTATCGCGATCTTGATAAAACCAGTCAAAATATCACAAGCCCAAAACAAGCTTGGATTCATTAGATTTTCTTCACCAATACCTTGAAGAATTTTCCTGTCTCCACATACCTATAGAGGGATTTTGAGAGATTAAACCATCTCCATCCCAAAACCCTTGGAAATTTTCTTGATACCACTTCACTCGGTTCCAAAAACTTCCAACAATCCAAATCTCAACCAAAAAAGAATCCCATCACACCATGGCTATCCAGGAATTGGCAAGGCAGGGATGAAACCACTATCAAACTGGGAAAAACCCATAAAAATGACAAAAAATGAACCAAATAAAATAATGCATGTACCATGCATTCACTCCTCATCTAGGAAATCACACATGCAACTTGTTACCTGCAAAATCCTATTGTTGAAGATGCTTGATCCAACCTTCCTTTATTGTCCTTACTTTCCTTCGCTTTTTTTCCTTGTCCTTCCTTTTCTTGTCTTTCTCTAATGCTAAAGTGCTCCAAGAATTCTCTATGTGTGCAAGAGTATGAGAGAATAGAGAGAGAGCTCCAACAATAAACTAACAAAAGTTGTGAATTGATCCTCAGAAGCCTTTTTATTATTGAGGCCTCTATTTTCTTCATTTTCCTCTATTTTTCCTTCAATATTCCTCTCATGCAAACATGTGGCCTTTCATCTCCATTTTCTCCTATTTTCCTTTATTTTCATAAGTAAATTCCAATTAATGCATCTTTTCCTTTTCCAATTCCTTTGTGAATTTCCTTAGCCATAAATAAACCAAAAGTGATACCCACTAGGATGGTTTTCCCAACATTCATTTTGGAATACGTTTATTATGACCATGGTCTTATTTTTCCTTTATTAACCTTTATTACATGAACTTTAACCCTGGTTGTTACAAACCCCTTCCCCTTAGGGGAACACTGTCCTCAGTTTTCTATGGCACCTAAAACCATCAAACCACTGAAAACAAAACATACTACCTATGGAGATTTATAACATAGATCGATGTAGTATTTAAAATGAAAAACTACAACAAACCATGACCAACATGAAAAACATGACAACATGATAATCATACCGATTATTGGAGCTTTATAATACAACTCATTGTGATATTTACAATAACAACCATACGTAAATATGTACATATACCAAAACTCATTTTCCTCAACCAAAAAATAATGAAGGATGCATAGCCCGACTATGATCATCCATCTACCATATAGCTTCATTGGGACCAAAGTGCTTCCACTACACTTTAACTTGCTTGATTGCTTCATTCTAGAGTGTGAGTTGTTTCTACTACAATATGCATTGAGTTTCCATCTTGAATTATCCTTATGGATCCACTTGAAATACAGACCATTTAATCACATGATCAACATCTTTCACATATCTCTTAAGTAATGAAACATGGAAAACATCATGGAATTTCACTGTCGAAGGTAGTGCAAATATGTAGGCCACTGGTCCAATCCTCTCAAGGATCTCAAAAGCCTCGCAATACCGAGGTGCCATCTTGGCACATGATCCGATCCTCAAGGAGCTATTCTTAGGCTTGATGTGAAAATAAACATGATACCCAACCTAAAATCCTTAAATTCCCTATGTTTATCTACATAATTCTTTTACCTGTGCTGTGTTGCATTTTTATTCTTCTTGATATCATGTGTTTCATGTTCCATCTCTACCAACATGTCTGGTCCAATCAATAACATTTTCACTAGATCACTCCAGCTGATGGGAGTATTACAACTCTGCCCATAAAGTTCCTCAAATGGACTCATCCTAAGGGATTACTGATAGCCATTATTGTATTCAAATAGTGGAAGATACTCCTCCTACCTCCTCTACTGATGCATGACATACATCCTCAACATATCCTCAAGAATCATCATTAGGGGAATTTTGAGGTCTAAAATAGGCCTCCTAAGGAAAATGTACAATAAAGATTCACTTTATGAGAACCAATCACATTTTAGGGGATGACATCATCCCTAATGGTTGAGGTGACATTGCTTGAGTTAAAGGTACTTACCTGTAAAATTCTCAATGGTGGATAAAAACTCATGGTTAACCATGGTAGTGCTCTAAGTAATTTTAAAGTCATGAAGTAGATTACTCATAATAAATGTCATTTCACACTTTTTGAATAAAATATTATTATTGTCATTTCATATTTTTTGAAAGAAAAAAATGCATATCCCTACACAATCTTCATGTATTTACACATTTTTCAATAAATATTATATTTGTATATTTTCAAATATTTATTTATAAATCAAATCAATTCAACATGTAATATAAAATTCATACATAAAACAATATATTATATTATATTATTTTTATATAGTATATTAATTATATGTTATTAAATAATTTAAATAATATACATTTTAACTAATCGTATATTCTATAATTAAGAATTTATAAATTTATATTTATATTTTATTTTAAGTTATTTATGTACAAAGGGTCAAATGTATTAGTTGTGCAATGATAATGAATTTTTCTTAAAAATCTCATTCTTATTTATAGTCACATCAATACAATTTTTTTATTATTTTTATTTTGGTACAACTTTTGAATTGAATTTAACCATGGTTACATGGATTTTGGTGCAAAAAGTGAATTTCAAATTCATAAATATTATTTTATCGGTTTATCTATTATTTTATTATTTCCTTAGGAGGCCCATTCTAGACCTCAAAATTCCCCTAATGGTTGACCTTCTCTATTTGTCAATCTGTCTGTAGATGATAAGTTGTCTTGAAGGCCAACTTTGTCCCCAAAATTGCAAAAAAATCTTTCTAAAACCTGGAAGTGAACTTGGCATCTTTGTCAGATATAAGCTTCTTGGGAACACCATGGAATCTCACTATCTCCCTGATGAAGACTTGAGATACCTCACTAGATGAATTAGTAGAATTCGCTGGAATGAAGTGAGCTACCTTGGTCAACTTTTCAACTACAAAAATGATGGAATCATGTTGTCTATATGTCCTCTATAAACTTGTGATGTAATAAGTGGGAATGACCTCCCATATCAATTTTGGAATCATAAATGACTGCAATAAACTACTTGGATTCTTACAATCTTATTTTACCTATTGACGATCTAAAATTCTAGCTACAAACTCAGTCACTTCCTTTTTCAAGCTCAACTAGTAGTAGAGTTTCTTCATAGTTGTGAAAGTCTTATGATATCTCGAGTGAATTGAATATGGCTTGACATGAAACTCCGTCAAGATAAGCTTCTTAAGTTTACTATTGTCTAGCGCATAGATCCTGTCCCTAAATCTCACCAAACCATCTTCCATGAGATGATAATCCACATCATATTCATTGTATGTTATTGTTGCAACTTATGCTTAAGTTGTTAGTACCTGTCATCCTGTTGTCCTACCTGCAAGATCTGATCCTACAAATATGTCCCATATGAACTCATAGTTGCAATGTGATTTACTTGCACTCTTTATGTTAAGAGCATCTACAATTTTTTTCTCCTTAACCTTAATGTATGTGATCTCAAAGTCAAACTCATAGAGCGTGGCCAACCATCTAGCTTTCCTGGAATTCATATTAGGTTGGTCATACAATTATCTCATCCCACTTTGATCACTCATCAAGACTAATTGTCTACCAAGAAGGTAATTCCTCCACATCTTCAAGGCATGAATGATCACTTCCAACTCAATATCATGAGTCACATAGTTCTGCTCATGATCATTTAGTTTCTTTGACTAATAGCATACCACTTGTCCCTCTTGCATCAAGACTCGAAAAATTCCTCTCTTGCAAGAATTTGTTCACACCACAAACTTTTTACCTTGATATACAATATTTAGAACCAGAGTGTTTGCAAGAAAATGCTTCAACTGCTCAAAACTAGTTACACATTCCTCTATCCATTCAAATTTCTTTCCTTTCCTCTACAAGGATGTAATAGGATAGGCAATCCATGAGAAGTTTTTTACAAACCTCCTGTAATAACCTTCTAACCCCATGAATAATATGATGTCATCCATAATCCTATGAGCTTCCCATTCCATGATAGCTCTGATATTTTAAAAATCCACTGCTATTCCTTCCTTGGAAAAAACATGTCCCAACTAATGAATTGTTGTCTAAAATAAACTACACTTACTAAGCTTGGCATAAAACTAATGCTCTCTCAACAATCTTAACATTGGTTCTAGATGTTTTGCATGCTATTCCTAATTCCTAGAATATATCAATATATCATCAATGAAACTATCACAAACTTGTTTAGATAAGGGCACAATGCATTATTCATCAAACACATGAAAGTAGCGGGAACATTATTAAAACCAAAAGGAACCACAACAAAATCATAATGCCCATACCTAGTCTGAAAAGTAGTCTTGTAAATTTCCTCTTCTTTGATGTGTAACTCATGATATCTTGATCTCAAATCAATCTTTGAGAACATTGTTTCTCCCTTCAACTAATTAGAAAAGTCATTGATCTGAGGAAATGGGTACTTGTTCGTGATTGTCACCTTGTTTATATACATGTAATCAATGAAAAACCTAAGAATATTGTCCTTCTTCTTCACAAACAAAATTGGTACACCCCAAGGTGATACACTTGGCCTAATGTATCATTTTTCAAGCAATTCCTTCAGCTACAGCTTCAGTTCCACTAAATCTAGAGTGCTAATCATGTAAGGTTCCTTTAATGTTGGTGTTTCTCCTAGTACCAACTCAATATAGAAATCCACTTCCCTATGAGGAGGAAACTCTAAAATATATGTTGGGAATATATCCTGAAACTTCTGTAAAACTAGATACCTATTCAATACTTCTACATCGTCAAAATCCTTACCTTTGTCATTAGAAATATGCATTGCAAACAAGACATTTATTTTCCCGCAATTGCACTTTTCCTGCATAGTTGTAACCATTCTCACTGATGTAGTTTTTTTTTTTTTGCAAGATTCTCTTCTCTCCATCATCATCCAAACACTCGATAGCCTTCTTATAACAATTCACCTTATTCCTATGAAGGTATAGCCAATCCATAACCAAAAGCATGTTGTATGATCCCAATGGAAGCACATTTAGATGAAAGAATGTAGGCATACCATTCAACTCAAATGCACAAGCCCTTACCCAATGATGAATTATTTTCTTAGTACCTATATCCAATTGCACCAACAAATATTCTTCATACATTTCTTTTCTCAAACCACACTTATCCACCGGGTCATGATTAAAATAACTATAATTATGTCCAAGGTCAATCAAAATGGAAACACTCGATCACAGATCTTACCTTCCATCTCAATAATGGATTCCTGGTGATCCACTTGCTTGTTATCAAATGTTGCATATATCTGAGGAATGCTCTGACCAATGTCCCCAAATGTTTGTGCCTCATGAGCACTATAGATCTAAGGTCTGCCACCTTGATACAACAGAAAATTCTTTGTACGATGATCCTTTCCACATTTCCAACACTGCAACGATTCTCTGATACTACCCATACTATGCTACTCTCCAGGATGAGGTCCATTCCCCTTCTCTACTGCACTAAACTTCTTTTAAGGAGCAACATTTTCCTTCTCACCTGCATATTGAGGTCTTGCTCACTTCAGTGGCCAGTTTCCTTTAGTATTGTAATTTCCTTTCCAATCTCACTTAGGCTTGGAATTACACTTCCATTTCTCATAATAGTGCTTCAACTTCCCATTGACTTCTTCCAACGATTGTGACTCATCATACCCAATCCAATTCTTGAATGCTAATGGCGGTCCAATCATAAATCTATGAACTTTCCTCTTCTCATCCTTGAGGTAAGGCACATACCTCAAAAACTCTAGGAACCTAGTCGTGTACTCCTCATCTATCATAGATCCCATATTCATCTCATCAAACTCCTTGACCTTTTTTTCATAATCTCTCTCTAAAAAGTACTTCTTCCTGAAGAGTATTTTAAAATCATTCCATCTCAACTCCTCTATCCTGATATCTGAGAAATGCTTCACATATTCCCACTAGATGTCTTCTTTCCCTTTGAGGCTAAAAATAACTATCTTGTCTTTCAATTTATTTGTATATTCATGCAACTCAAATAACTTCTTCATCCCAAGAAATCATGCCTCTGCATCTTCTGATTTATTCAACTCTTCATCAAATGTATGAGGCTTGGATTTATTGACCTCATTCGAAAAATATCCCCTCTCACTCCTCATGTAAGGACGATAAAAATGATGACTGTGATACCTATCTGAAATAAAAGTATAATATAACCCATAACCATTGTCTCTCCTGTTAGGAATATCCAATAACCTACCATCTCTTACTATGTCATCATTGTCAAACCTGTGCCTTCCATGAGACCTGCTACCATATGCCTCGGTAGTCTTTTCCTCCTATTTGTAATTTATCTATGGCTATCGTTGTCTCTACAAGTTTGACAAAATTTGAAGAATATTTTCATGGACCTTTGCTTGTTTTTCCTGTGACTGAATGATTTTTTCATTATCTGCCTTGCAACTTCTGATTTCTACATTTAGAATTCTCAATGTATCTGATATGTCATGAGAGTACTCATCTTTGTGTTTCTCATTTGATATATAAGGAGAGTCTCATGAAATTTAATCCACCATTCTTCTAGTCATCTCTGATCTTATTCTTTTCGATAACATACCGTGTCATATAACCAAATATAAACATAATCAACATACCTTAGTGAAGTTCAGGGGAAGCCATCTCATCTACAAAATCAATCTAGATTAGCATGATACATGTATATACATAATCATATCAATATGTTGACATCATGCATGATAATACTAACTGCATACAATGATCTCATGCATGATAACCATAACAATGAAAATGCATGCATCCACATGCATATAGCCCATCTAGTCCAAATATTTGAACCATGATTTGATACCAATCTACAAGCCCTTAGGGTAAATGTGAAATATAGTGCCACTATGACATGACCTAACCTCCTAGCTATATTTAAGGAATTGGGGCCTACAACTAAGACTTATTAACCACAAACTGACATCCTACAGGGACTACAAATCACCCAAGAGCTGAATAAACACCCCATGTGTTCAATCCTTAAGTTGGAACTTTATTTAAGTGACCTAGACTCCCAACCACACCCATGAAACTTCTTGCATGTTGTTGAACCCCTCTGACCACACTCACAAGCCTTCCTCCATGTGGGTGTGACCTAGACTACTTAGTTCAGTGCATGCAGTCCTGCAATCTGAGCCACAATTCCAGGTCAGCCTTGTTACACTGAAAATTGTCATCCTGAAATTCTGCTATGTGTATGAGCTCATTATTACTCATACTTCTCCCTTTGCAAGTCTAACATATCAGTTCCTCATGTCAAGCCTTGAAAATTAGAGAAGTGTTCCTAAAAATCTCCTAAACTTTGGTGTCGCACTTTCTCTCTATCTTGCCTGCGGTCCCGCACCTAATGTTAATATCTCTTGCATACCTGAATGCACTTTATCTGCGTTAAAGGTGCGGACCCCTGTAAGATCAAAAAGGCGTAAGTAAATTTAAAAAATATCAATAAAAGTGAATTCTAGAAGCTTCCAGAAAATATCTTGCGATGATAGAACCGCTCTTATGAGGTGCATGTATCCCTTACCTTATGGAGCTAACCCCTTGATGTGAGGAGCTTATCCCTTTGAAGGAGGATTCCATCCCTTCATAGTTGGAACAGAAAACCTCCTCTTTTCCACTATAAAAAGAGGCATTGGGTAGCCTCAAGGGGAGTTCAAGCTTTAGAATATTTGAAGTTCAGTGCTATTGAGATTCAGACTCAGTTAACTATGAATTTTGTGAGGAGAGATTACATACCTCTATTCATCTTGGTTGGAGGAGTACAGAGCTTATCAAAGTAGAGGAGACTCCTGCTTCAGACCCCAGGAAGGCCTGTGCAACATCAAGGCTCAGGTTGTAAGGTTTTCCTTCTTTTGAAATTAATACAAATATAGTCATTTTTCTCAATAAGCTTTCAGTTAATGGTTTATTTCATAGATTCCTTGATCACTATGATAAGCATGGTTTATGATGATTTCTATACAGGTGCTATGTAATATTTTTCTTGTCTGTGACTACAGGTTTACGAGGAAAACTCCTTCAAGCGCGCGAGGGACAACAACGACTTCAAACAAGCGTTGGACATACGGTAAGTCTTTTACACCTCTATAGAGCTTTTTGTAAATCATATATGCTTAGAGAAAGATTAGTTTATTTGGCTGTTTGTTGCTAGATACTTTTAGTACTAGGGAGATTGGTCTTGTCCGCAAGATGGATTAATCCATACAACAAATTGGCGACTCCGCTGGGGAAAGAACTAGTTGTTTTTGGTTCTCTTTTATTTTGATTTGGGGAAACATTTTTCCTGGTTTTTGATTGATAGACATCTGCCTGGGTAGCTTAGGTTTTCTCTGTTTTTGAAAATTTTGAGATCTTTTATGTTTTTCTCTAGTTTTTCCTCAGACCACACTTTGCCTTGTTTTCACAGTGCGAGTAGTTTCGCATCTTTTCTTGAGTAAACAGTGCGATACCGCACCTGTTACTTCTGCAAGCCTGCAGACCCTGTTAAAATTTTGAAAAACTTTAGATTTATTTCTTTAGTTTATCTTTATTTTTTATTTAGATTTTTTGGTTTCTTCCCAGATTGATGATTGTTTCTGTCAAAAGCTTTCTGTGAATGAATCTTAGCAGTATTGGTGTTTTGATGATTTTCTAGAAGTTTTGCGTTTTGGATTATTTTTCACTTGGTCTTTGTAGCGATTCGAAGCATTGACTGTTTGAAGTACCTGAGATTACATTGGTCTTTTTTTTTTGCTGAATCTGACCTGATTGTGAAATTATCCTTTATTGAGAAATAGAGCTACCTGTTTCTTTGCAAATCTTCGAAAAGAAACTTTGTTATAGGTTTTTGAATTTCATTTTTTATAAAAACATATTTGAGTGTTTTTGATCTGTTTTTTATTCTGAACGAATAGATCCTTAGTTTGCTGAATAACTAAGTAAAAAATCCTTCAAAAAAAAATCTTAAAGCTTTTATTCAATCAGATTATTAAAACTTGTAGATCTCAGAATTAGTTTTATAGTTTTGAGTACCTTTTAACATTTTGTAGATATCTTTTGAAGGAAACTTGTTTTGTAGCTTCAAGTTTTTGAAAGTGAAAGGATTTTCTGATGAGATTTGATAATTTCTCTCAATTTGAGTTATTGTTGGAAAGAAAAAATTATTTTCTTTCAATTGTTCTTTATGTTTAAAGAAGGAATTGCTTATTAAAAGAATTGCATTCTCCAACTCTTTCTTAATTAGAATTTCCTTGAAAGGAAATGATCTGATTATCATTTTTAGGTGCATTTTTAGTGTTTTTGGAAGTCGAGTCTTCACACCATCAGAGTTTCATTTTCGCACCCATTGGCTTAAGAAACAACTCTTAAAAGTAACACTTAATTAAAATTCATCTAGCAATCTTTTTATTTTCTAGGGATCTTATCACCAACATAGCTTTGGCTAGTATCTTGGAGTAGGGAGTAATTAACTCTCCAAGGTAGAAAAAACAAATAAGGAGACAAATCTTGCGGTAGGAAATAAATCCAATTGTAATTTGTATAATCTGGGAAGCTTCTCTTAAAGAAGTCAATCACGAGATCATATCCGAACCTTTGAGACAATCAATTTTGTTTCATTGGGGAAGATAGAAGATTTTGCGCGCATTACAAACGGTAAACCTTAGATTAACCATTGTCGAGGAACCTGGTGTCACTTGTCGGTAAACCTCGGATTAACCATGTCAAGGAACCTTCAAGGGGATTGAGCTTTGTTACTCTGCCCTTGCGCGTGGGATCAGATCGTAGACTGTTCCCCCAGTTATATTTGTTACTATTGGTAACCTTAGTGTCCAAAAAATTAAGATTATTTCCTAAGGTGACGATGAAGGAAAGATCTCACTGTACCTGGAGCAGACGTCGACTAGACTCACTTGGACTCTCTGGGGGGTTCTCTTCACACGAGATGGTTTTGTGAGGAAACTTGTGCCAGTTTGTTTCATTAAGCAGATTTTCGAGGTAACTGTTCCAATTTCCCTTTCTATATTGAATTTCTACTAAGTTGGATTTCATCACCAACTAGTGTTTTTAGTACGGGAAGTTACTGTTTGTGTGTGGTTTGAACTCTTAGATTTTTAAGCGTGTGATTCAGCTATTTGTTTCTTTATAGACTTTAGGTGTTTTCATTGAAATTTTATTTGTTTGCATGTGATTAGTTAAATATTTAATCATGGCAGAATTGCCGAGACAATCCCGGAGACTACAAGGGAAACCCCCTGAATATACACCAAGTCAGCTTGAAGGGATTCGTGCTCTAGTATCATCTCGTAGCGGTAGGATTAAATCAACAGAAGTTGGAACTTCATATATAGTGGTTCATCCTGATTATCAAACACCCATAACAGAACACATTCAAGAGTTGATTTCAGTTTCTGAAGTTACTGGTAGTATTTCTCCTTCCAGTGAATTAGCTGATGAACCTAAAATCTCTAAACCTAAAACTGAACCTTCTATTTTGGAAAAATCCTCAGGATTTATTACGCCAACTTCTAGCGATCCTGGTTCACTTAGGGTAAGAAATATCGTCACTGATGATCTTCCATCTGGACTAATCTCTATTGAATAACTTACTAATCCAAACGAAGAGTTGTCTCTTCCCGAATCCCCTCAGTCTTTAAATCTTAGGTCCCTATATTACTAGTATAGTCCCTTATTTTTGTTAGTGTAACCCCCTTATTGTTATTATTGTACCCTTGTAACCCCCATTTTTTTATTATTGTGCCCTTAAATTATTATTGTTAGGTCGGCTAGGATTACATTGTGGCCCACTAGGATTACATTATGGCCCCATGGACTCCTATATATAGAAAGGAGGTTTTGTAAATTGTATCATCCAAGAATTGTGCATTTATGTAATGTATTGGAGGTTGTCCCCTCGAAGTGGCTTATTTCTAAGGCGTTGATATCTATTTTCTTCTATTTTTGAAGCTGGTTACACAAAATTTGGTATCAGAGCTTTGGATTCTAGGGTTTCGCTGCTCCAAACAAGTCATCGTGGAATTTTCGCTATAAATTTTTTTCTACGAAGCTTCAGAAGCTGAAATTTTTAGGGTGCGAAGCTGAAATATTGAGGAAGGTTGTCTAAAAATTTTAGAGCTTGGTTCACAACATTTTCGGAGATATGATCTGTGGAAGGTAGTGCTTTTTCAGGCTCCTGAATTGCATCTCAAAGAGGTGATCGTGGGAAAAGTTCAATAACTTTCTCTCTGGGCATCAGATTGGAGTGCCGTAAAAATTTGTCGCAAGTAAACAGACTTTAGTTTCTTGGCTATCAATTTCAGAGACAAAGGATGAAACAGTGACACGTGGCAAGTCATACAAGTTCGCTCTATTGAACCAGTCCATAATTAGGTCATTGTGGGAGATTGGACACAACTTTGTCTTGGAGAATCTAAATTAGGTCAGACCTATGGAATTCAAAAGAGAATTCAGAGAGCTACTTCAGTGCTGAATTTAAGATATTGAAGATCTACAATCACAGAGATAATACAATTTCAATATCAAGCTCCTCAAAGCAAGTAAAAGGTGTGTATTTTTTTCCGAATTGCATAAGTCTTGTTTGAAGAATCAAGTTGAATTGATTGCAAGGGCCTATTGTAGAATAGGTATCAATATTGGATTCTAAAATGGCGCCTAAAAATAATTCAACACCCATTAAGCCTTCAGAAGGCTCTACCATGACTCATGAAGATGAAGAATTGCGACATGATCTATCAAAATTACAAGAGCAAGTGCAACAAATTTCACTCTCGCAAAGAGCTATATCACTAGTGTAGCCCCTTATTATTGTTAGTGTAAACCCCTTATTGTTATTATTGTACCCTTGTAACCCCCATTTTTTTATTATTGTGCCTTTAAATTATTATTGTTAGGTCGGCTAGGATTACATTGTGGCCCACTAGGATTACATTATGGCCCCATGGACTCCTATATATAGAAAGGAGGTTTTGTGAATTGTATCATCCAAGAATTGTTCATTAATGTAATGTATTGGAGGTTGCCCCCTCGGAGTGGCTTATTTCTAAGGCGTGAATATCTCTTTTCTTCTCTTTTTGGAGCTGGTTACACAACATTTGGTATCAGAGCTTTGGATTCTAGGGTTTCGCTGCTCCAAACAGGTCATCGTGGCATTTTCGCTATAACTGTTTTTCTACAAAGTTTCAGAAGCTGAAATTTTTAGGGTGCGAAGAAAAAATCCTGAGGAAGCTTGTATAAAAATTTCAGATTTTGGTTCGCAATAAATTCGGAGATATCATTTGTGGAAGTAAGGTATTTTTTCAGGATCCTAAACAGGTCATCGTGGAATTTGCGCTATAAAGTTTTTTCTACGAAGGTTAAGAATCTGAAATTCATATGGTACGAAGCTGCAATACTGAGGAAATTCATCAAAAAATTTCAGAGCTTGGTTCGCAATATTTTTGGAGATATGATCTGTGGAAAATAGTGCTGTTTCAGGCTCCTGAATTTCATCTCAAAGAGGTGATCGTGGGAAAAGTTCAATAACTCTCTCTCTGAAGATTGGATTGGAGTGCCGTCAAAAGTAGTCACAATTACACGGCCTGTAGTTTCTTTTCTATCAATTTCAGAAACAAAGGACAAAACAGTGACACGTGGCAAGTCGTACAAGTTCGCTCTACTGAACCAGTCCAGAATTAGGTCATTGTGGGAGATTGGACACAACTTTGTCTTGGAGAATCAAAATCAGGTCAGACCTGTGGCATTTGAAAGAAACTTCAGAGGGCTACTACAGGGCTGAATTTCAGATATCGAAGATTTTCAATTACAGAGATAATTCAATTTCAATATCGATCTCCTAAAAGCTAGTAAAAGGTGTGTATCTTTTTTCCGAATTGCATAAGTCTTGTTTGAAGAATCAAGTTAAATTGATTCCAAGGGCATAGTGTAGAATATATATCAGTATTGTATTCTAAAATGGCCCCTAAAAAGAATTCAACACCCATTAAGCCTTCAGAAGGCTCTACTATGACTCATGAAGATGAAGAATGGCAACATGACATATCAAAATTACAAGAGCAAATTTCAAAGAACAACAAAAATGAAATGGAAGTTTTGAAGAAAGGCGTGGAAACTAAGATGGATGGTTTGAAGAAAGGCGTGGAAGCTAAGATGGTTGGTTTGGAAGCTAAGATGGATGGCATGGAAGTGGGCATGGAAGCTAAGATTGATGACATGGAAGCTAAGATCGATGAGAAAATGGAAAACATGAAGAATTTTATAAAAGCAGACATAGAAGGTTTGACAAAGTTTATACAAGAAAGGTTTCCTAATGGTGAAAAGATAGTAGAAGAACCTCATGATGAGAACAAAATAAATGTTAATTGTGATTTCATAAACTCTAATGTTGGCGGGAAGAACCACCATATTCCAAAGATGGATATGAGAAAGTTTGATGGAAAGGATCCTGTAACATGGATACTACAGATGGAGCAATATTTTGATCTCCATAATGTGCAAAACACACAAAAGGTACGCATTGCAACTTTACATTTAGAACAAAATACATTTGTATGGTATCGATGGCTTTGCTCCGTAAAAAAATTGTCACTTGGTCAATTTTTACGGAGGAAATGATAGCACATTATGAGGATACAAAGAGCAACACCTTCTTTAGCCAATTGATAAATCTCAAACAAAAGGGTTTAGTGGGGCAGCACATTGAGGACTTCCAAAAATTGAATATAAGGGTAACTGATATTCCAGAGGAACACGGGATTGATCTCTTCATAGGCACTTTAAAGGATAACATCCAACATGAAGTTCGCGTTTTGGAACCTGATTCATTGGAGAAGGCATTCGGGTTGGCAAGAAAAGTTGAATGTAAAATAATGGCGACAAGGAAGCCTACCACTCAATTCTATAAAGAAGGAAGTGTTGCTACACCTAGATTTCCACAACCTACAAGGTTGACACCACCACAATTGGAAGAAAAAAGAGCAAAAGGGCTTTGCTACAGTTGTGATAGAAAATACACTAAAGGTCATAAGTGTGCTGAGAAGAAATTATTTTACATAGATTGTGAAGAGGAAGAAGAAAATGAACAAGAAGAGGATATACACCGGGAACCAGCCCTAGAAGAACAAGAAATGAATCCGACCATATCGTGTAATGCACTGGCAGGAATTACCACTCCTCAAACTCTCAAGATAGAAGGACATATCAAGAAGAAAAGGGTAATAGTGTTGATTGATTCGGGTAGCACCCATAATTTTATTCATTATAAGGTAGCCAAGGAATTAAATTGTTTCCTATACCCAGCACCAGAATGTCAAGTGATGGTTGCAAATGGAGGAACTATAAATTGCTCTGGAAAATGCCATAATATCAAGCTAACCATGCGGGAATATGTATTGACTAGTCCAATGCTTGCCATTCCTATGGGAGGTGCTGATGTTGTACTAGGAGTACAATGGTTACAATCTTTGGGGACGGTAGCTTTTAATTTTCAAGAACTTTTCTTGAATTTTTTTTCAGAAGGAAAGGAAGTTG
>CM076577.1:175349158-175438322 GCA_034641835.2 Pinus albicaulis | reverse complement strand
TTGATAAATCTCAAACAAAAGGGTTTAGTGGGGCAGCACATTGAGGACTTCCAAAAATTGAATATAAGGGTAACTGATCTTACAGAGGAACACAGGATTGATCTCTTCCTAGGCACTTTAAGGGATAACATCCAACATGAAGTTCGCGTTTTGGAACCTGATTCATTGGAGAAGGCATTCAGGTTGGCAAGAAAAGTTGAATGTAAAATTATGGCCACAAGGAAGCCTACCACTCAATTCTATAAAGAAGGAAGTGTTGCTACGCCTAGATTTCCACAACCTACAAGGTTGACACCACAACAATTGGAAGAAAAAGAGCAAAAGGGCTTTGCTACAGTTGTGATAGAAAATACACTAAAGGTCATAAGTGTGCTGAGAAGAAATTATTTTACATAGATTGTGAAGAGGAAGAAGAAAATGAACAAGAAGAGGATATACACCAGGAACCAGCCCTAGAAGAGGAAGAAATGAATCCGACCATATCGTGTAATGCACTGGCAGGAATTACCACTCCTCAAACTCTGAAGATAGAAGGACATATCAAGAAGAAAAGGGTAATAGTGTTGATTGATTCAGGTAGCACCCATAATTTTATTCATTGTAAGGTAGCCAAGGAATTAAATTGTTTCCTATACCCAGCACCAGAATGTCAAGTGATGGTTGCAAATGGAGGAGCTATAAATTGCTCTGGAAAATGCCATAATATTAAGCTAACCATGGGGGAATATGTATTGACTAGTCCAATGCTTTCCATTCCTATGGGAGGTGCTGATGTTGTACTAGGAGTACAATGGTTACAATCTTTGGGGACGGTAGCTTTTAATTTTCAAGAACTTTTCTTGAAATTTTTTTCAGAAGGAAAGGAAGTCGAATTACGGGGTATTGCGGGGAAGCCAGGAAGGATAATAAGCTCTAATGTCATGACAAAGCTTCTAAATAAATAACAGCGAGGCGTAATTGCACAATTATGCTCACTAGAAGTTCCAACATCAAAATCATCTATTTCTGCAGATGTCCAACAAGTCTTGGACAATCATTCCAAGGTGTTTGAAACTCCCAAAGGACTCCCACCTATTCGTGATCATGATCATGCTATTCATTTGATTCCGGGAAGTGTTCCTCCAAACATCAGGCCTTATAGATATCCTTACTTCCAAAAGAGCGAAATTGAACGTATGATTGCAGAAATGTTAGAGGCGGGTATAATTCAACCTAGTCAAAGTTCTTTCTCTTCTCCTGTAGTATTGGTACACAAGAAGGATGGATCATGGCGAATGTGTCAGGATTATAGGGAGCTCAATAAGCTCACCATTAAAGACAAATTTCCCATTCCTGTGATTGATGAATTATTGGATGAATTACATGGAGCAATTTATTTTACAAGTTGGATCTTCGTTCAGGATATCATCAAATTAGAATGAAGACTGAAGATATTCCAAAAACAACATTTCGAACTCATGAGGGTCATTATGAATTTTTGGTCATGCCTTTTGGCCTTACCAATGCACCTTCACATTTCAAGGGTTGATGAATTCCATTTTCAAACCCTTCCTTAGAAAATTTGTGCTAGTATTTTTTGATGATATACTAATCTATAGCAGGTCTTGGAAGGATCATGTTGAACATGTTGACAGGGTGCTCAAACTATTGCAGGAGAAACAATTATATGCAAAAACATCCAAATGTTTCTTTGGAGTACAAAAGGTGGAATATCTGGGTCATATTATATCTCACGAGGGTGTTAAAGTAGACCCTAACAAAATTAAAGCCATTAAGGAATGGAAAGTCCCCACGACCATAAAGCGGTTGCGAGGATTTCTCGGGTTAACAGGGTATTATCGCAAGTTTGTTAAGAATTATGGGAGAATAGCAGCACCTCTAACAACATTATTGAAGAAAGATGCATTTTCATGGACTCCTGAAGCAACTAAGGCCTTTGAACCTCTTAAAGAGGCAATGTGCCTAGCACCGGTCTTAGCTACGCCAGACTTCACAAAAACCTTTATTGTGGAATGTGATGCCTCAGGAAATGGAATTGGTGTAGTTTTAATGGAGGAAGGAAGACCCATTTCTTTTGAAAGTCGTCCAATTAAAGGAAAGTATTTACAGAAACCTATTTATGAGAAGGAAATGTTAGCAATACTGCATGCACTAAAGAAATGGCGAACTTACCTAATGGGAAGACACTTCAAGGTAAAAACTGATCATGATAGTCTTAAACACTTTTTGGAGCAAAGACTATCTTCAGAAGAGCAGCAAAAATGGGTCACAAAGATGTTCGGTTATGACTTTGAAATAATCTACAAAAAAGGAAAGCTTAATGTTGTTGCAGATGCACTCTCAAGAAAGAATGAAGAGGTGGAAGCATTTCTTTGTGCCATTTCTATTATCCAACCAGATTGGATAACCGAAGCAAGAGATGAATGGAAGAAGAAAAAAGATGTATGGACACTCATTCAAAAGTTGCAGCAAGATCCTAGTACATCTGATACATTTAGTTGGAAAAATGATTCCTTATGGTACAAAGATCGCTTATATCTTTGTGAGAATTCCCAACTAAAACAAAAGATTCTTCTGGAATTGCACACTTCTCCTTTAGGAGGACACTCGGGATTTTTAAAAACTTACCACAAGGTGAAGAAATAATTTTTTTGGGATGGCCTTAAATCTGATATTCGAAATTTTGTGGCGGAATGTTTGGTTTGCCAGCAGAATAAAGTGGAAACAATCAATTAGCTCATAGCTCAACTTATCATCCTCAATCTGATGGTCAAACTTTGATAGTAAATAAATGTTTGGAAGGATATCTTCGCTGTTTTGTATCTGATAAAAAAACACAATGGGTCAAGTGGTTACCTCTCGCTGAATGGTGGTATAACACTTCCTTCCATACTGCAGCAAAAATGACCCCATTTATGGCACTTTATGGATATCATCCACCATCGATCACATCATCTTTAAGGGGAAATTCGAAGGTTCAAGCAGTGGAAGATCACGTCGAGCATCAGCAAGAAGTTCTCCAGCTCTTAAAGGATAACCTGAATTTGGCACAAAATCGAATGAAACAACAGGCAGATCAACATCGCAGCGAGAGAAATTTTGATATAGGAGATTGGGTATTTTTACGGCTACAACCATATAAACAAATGTCCCTCAAGCAAGCTAAGAAGGATAATAAATTATCGCCAAAGTACTATGGTCCTTACAAGGTGTTGCAAAAGATTGGTACTATGGCATATAAATTGGAGCTTCCTGCTTCTTCACAAGTGCATCCAGTTTTCCATGTTTCATGCTTAAAGAAGGTTATAGGTGAAAATCTTTCAGTTCAAACAATATTGCTAGAACTTGATGAGGAAGGAAAAAATCATATTGGAACCTGAAGCGGTCACGGAAACAAGAACTCGACAGCTACGGAATCGATCAATTTCAGAGTATCTCATCAAGTGGAAGAACTTACCCACTGAAGATTCTACATGGGAGGATGAGAATTTTATACAGAAGCACCCGGAGCTACTCAAGTGTTGAGGACAACACTTTTTGGAAGGAGAGGGGCATGTTAGGTCCCTATATCACTAGTATAGCCCCTTATTATTGTTAGTGTAAACCCCTTATTGTTATTATTGTACCCTTGTAACCCCCATTTTGTTATTATTGTGCCCTTAAATTATTATTGTTAGGTCGGCTAGGATTACATTGTGGCCCACTAGGATTACATTATGGCCCCATGGACTCCTATATATAGAAAGGAGGTTTTGTAAATTGTATCATCCAAGAATTGTGCATTTATGTAATGTATTGGAGGTTTCCCCCTTGAAGTGGCTTATTTCTAAGGCGTTGATATCTCTTTTCTTCTATTTTTGAAGCTGGTTACACAACAGTTTCTTTATAGAATTTAGGTGTTATCATTGAAATTTTATTTTTTTGCGTGTGATTAGTTAAATATTTAATCATGGCGGAATTGCCGAGACAATCCCGGAGACTACAAGAGAAACCCCCTGAATATACACCAAGTCAGCTTGAAGGGATTCATGCTCTAGTATCATCTAGTAGCGGTAGGATTAAATCAATAGAAGTTGGAACTTCATCTACAGTGGTTCATCCTGATTATCAAACACCCATAACAGAACACATTCAAGAGCTGATTTCAGTTTCTGAAGTTACTGGTAGTATTTCTCCTTCCAGTGAATTAGATGATGAACCTGAAATCTCTGAACCTAAAACTGAACCTTCTATTTTGGAAAAATCCTCAGGATTTATTACGCCAACTTCTAGCGATCCTGGTTCACCTAGGGTAAGAAATATCATCACTGACGATCTTCCATCTGGACTAATCTCTATTGAAGAACTTACTAATCCAAACGAAGAGTTGTCTCTTCCAGAATCCCCTCAGTCTTTAAATCTTAGTGAACGTGAATAAATTTTCTACAGCCCTATTCGAACTACTGTTTGGTATTTATCCGTAATAAATTTTTTAGAGAATCCGGGTCTTGCTTTTTCTCCACCTCAAGTTCCATTTCATCCAAAACCCAGAGGTTACTATCCGTCATCCATTATGGCAGGAGAGTCATCCATGTTTTCCCAGACACCGGAAGCATTTTTACATGGTGGTCATTCTGTTCCTTCGAGATATCAGGATTTTTCTGGTAATTTCTCAGGGGCAGCTCCTCAACCGATTGAAAGCATGTTATCATCTGGTTTAAGTGGAATTAAAACTGAAACGTTGAACGCAGAGCAAATATTTATGATGTCTGGTAATATTCCGAATCCGCAACCTCAAGGCAGTCAGTTTCCACCTGGAGGGCAATCTCAGGGAAATCCGTTACCGCCTGGGGGGGAAACCTCAAGGTAGTCAGTTACCACCTGGGGGGCAACCTTCAGGAAATCAGTTACCACCTGGGGGTCAACCTCAAGGTATATTTTTCCCAGGAAAAACTGTGGAATCATATTATTTTGGGGGACAACCCCAAGGACAGTACACACCTCAAGGATATCAACCTTCAGGACAGTACACACCCTAGGGTCAACCCAAAGTTCAATATGCTCCTCAGGGTCCTTATCAACCCTAGCTTCAGTACGCACCTCAGGGTTATCAACCTCAAGGATAGTACCCAATTCAAGGTTACCAACAACTTTCTGGTCAGTCATCTATTTAAGGAGCCAGAAATTTACCACTTACTTATCAGCCCTACGTTCAACCAGGTTATGGTCCTTAAGTTCTATCTTATGCGGGACAATACCCCGAAATGAATATGGTGTGGGATCCGTCCCAATATCAACAGCCTATGTAGCCTAATGTGCAGTTGCCTTTTCAACCTGGACAACCTATGGTTTCTGGTCCAACCCAACAACCTGTCCAGCCTACTATTCAAACTCCTGCACCTAGTTTTGTTCAACAGTCTATGCCTAGTACACCTCAGACTCCGCCTCAAATTGCTGCAACGTCTGTTCAACCTGTAACACCTGTTTCTGGAGTATCTGTAACTTCGAGTTTGTCTATCCCTACATCCGTGCAAATCCCTCAAGTCTCTGTACCCCAGTCAGGATCTTCAATTCAGACTTCGGTTCAGATGCCTGCAGGACAAGCCGGTACAAGTATAGTTGTCACAAGTCAACCACAATTCACGTATCAACCGTACCAGGGATATCCTCAATTCAGTCCCGGTTCACAAAATCCAAGTTATCAGTATCAACCGTACCCTGGCTATACTTATCAGTAGCCTCAACAACCCCAGTTTGGTCCAGTTAATCCTGGTTTTCCGGGAGGTTATACAATTCCTAATGCAAATCCGATTCCCAGTTATCCTGGGTATCCACCTCCTGGAACTGCTTTGGCTACTCAAGGTTTTCGTGACCCTAACCGTCAGTTACCATTTATTGCAACTTTGGATTTACTTGATTTGACGCGTCTTACGAATGATCTGATTTTCTATTATCCGTACTGGCCGCCAATGCCGCATAAGTTGCCCAGTGATATACCAAAATTCGAAGGTAAGTTAGGAGAGGATCCATCAAATCACGTCATGACTTATCACCTCTGGTGTGCGTCTAATTCAATTATTGATGATTCGATTCGCTTACGTCTTTTCCAAAGAGCTCTTATTGGTCTTGCTGCCAAATGGTACATTGAGTTACCACGAGGCTCATTTAATAATTTCAGTCATTTAGCAACTGCCTTCTTGACTCATTTTCAGTTGCCTGTCAGATACGACAATGGAACGGAATTATTAACTTCACTAAAACAATCTACGTCTACATATATTTCTGATCATATTCATGAATGGCGACGTAGAAGGCGTTTGGTGAAAGTTTACATTCTGGATCAAATTTTGGCAGAATGGTTTGTTAAATCATTGTTGCCCAAGATCACTGAAGATGTAGCTAAGTCTGGTGTTGTTACTGAAGAGAAATTAATTGCTCAAGCTCAGTACCTTGACCTCATTTATACACAGTCAGGTACTTTACACGAAAAAATCCCCGACCTTCCAAAACAAGGTCAAATAGCTGCTGCTCCTTCAAGGTCTCATGCCACTGATGGTATGATTGGTACAGTCAATACTAAAAGTAAGAAGAAATCTTCAAAGAATTCTTCTCCTATTATAACTTTACCAGATTCCCTGAAAGGAGAATCTTCCCCTGAAATTTCTACCGAAATTCATGTCGTAGAGACATCTACGGCTAAATCTAAATCCGGTGGTAAAAAGAAAGGGAAGAATAAAAACAAAAAGAATTCAAAAGAGAAAACTGATAAAAATGATTCCAATGACGAAAAGCGCAAACCTCTCTATCCTTGTTACATTTGTGACGAGGATCATTTTACTAAGGAATGCCCACATCGAGCAGAGGTTGCAAAATTCGTTAAAGGTTCACAACAACCTGCTGTCTTGAAGGATCCTTTTCCGACTCAAGATAGCAAGATGGTTGGTTCTACCTTGACTACTTCAGAAGAGCCAATTTTGATGATGTCTCATGTAAGGATTGCGACGCGATCGCAAGATTATGGTACTAAGAATCTTGTTGATGGTAAAGAAGCAGAATCTTCTAATGCAAATACATCAACTACACCTCCTCCTGTTTCTAGTCTGCTACAGATTGAGAAACAAAATCCAGACTTAATAATCAAACCGCCTGCTAAAGGTGTTCTTCATAAATCAATTTTCAATCCACATGCGAGAGCTACTCAGAATTACAACATTGTTGAAGACTTAGCTATTTCCCCTTCAGCAATGTCAGCTTTGGAAGTGCTACAATCATGCCCAGCACAACGTAAATTTCTTTTTTCTGCTATAGGAGCTGTAGATATTCAGGATTCTAACCTTATAATCTTCGATTTAGAAAATAGTACACCTCTCCTACCTCACCAAATGGATTTCCAAATTCCAGTGTTAGTAAAAAATAGACCGATCTTTCAGACTGTGATTGATGAGGGAGTTTCAACATGTATTATGTCGATTCAGTGTTGGAAATCACTTGGTTCTCCTACACTCAACCAATCTCCAACGATTCTTAAGGCTTTTGATGGTCAAGGTTTCCACCCTTTTGGTATTTTGCAGGATTTACCCATAGGGATCGAAGGTAAAATTGTAAATCTAGATGTGGAAGTGGTTGATGCCCCTCTAGATTACAACCTTCTTCTAGGTCGCAGTTGGTCTTATGCTATGACTGCTATTTTTTCTTCGGTCTTTCGACTCATAAAATTTCCATATCAAGGAAGGATCGTTACAATAGATCAGTTAACTTATTTTTCTTCCGACCCAGCCTCTACAGAAACAATCCAGCACGTTGGTAAAGCGGCTATCCCTTATAAGGATGTTGGAGTAGGTTTGATGAAAGATTCTGGTTTACTAGGAACTTTTTCCTTTCCTCCTCTTAATGTATCGCCTCCTACCGCAACTATTCACATGACTTTGTCAGACACTGTTATGTTTGATGATCCTTGGATCGTACCTTCCGACTTCGAGTTAGATTCAATTGATGGCATGATGCCTTTGAGTCCATTTGAAATTGCATATCAGGCTGTACAGTCACTTTCCGACCCCTCTTCAACAAAAATTGATCCAATGAATGGGATCCATGAGGAATCACTTTCTATATCCAATTCAGCCACAATGAAATTTCCTGATCTTTTTCATACTGATGAGCAGATTCGTGAATTTTTGTCCGTTGATGATTTACCATGGGAAGATCTACATCATCGATCTTCGTTTTTACCTGAACTAGATCATTTTGAAGATGATTTCGCTTCAATTTTTACTTCTGAATATGTCAAAGAACCCCAGAATCCACTGCAAAATCCTGATTTTGAGTTAAATTTGGAAAATATTTCTCGAATGGTTCCAATTGACATTTCAGTAAAACCAGGAATAATTGAAAACATTCATATAGGTGCTTGTTGTACTGAAGATGAAATTAAAAATTATAAAGCCCTATTTCAAGAATTCTGTGATGTGTTTGCCTGGTCCTATGAAGAAATGCCAGGAATTTTTCTATAAATTTTCGTACATGAAATCAAGACTTACCCGGATGCCAAACCTATTCGTCAACGTCTATGTCAAATGCATCCTAGAAAAGCTGTTGCTATCAAAGCAGAAGTTGAAAAATTACTTCGTGCAGGTTTCATTTATCCAATTCCCTTAACGAATTGGGTATCAAATATTGTTCCTGTGACTAAAAAGCAAGGGACGATATGAGTATGTATCAATTATAGGGATATTAATCGAGCTTTTCCTAAAGATAATTATCCAACTCCCTATATCGATCAAATAATCGACGATTGTGGCGGTAGAGAAATGTTTTCCTTTATGGATGGCTTTTCTAGGTATAATCAAATAAACATACTCCCTGCTGATAAGCCAAAAACAACTTTTATTTGTCTGTGGGGGACGTTTGCTTATTGCAGGCTACCCTTTGGATTGAAGAACGCTGGAGAAACTTTTCAAAGGGCAATGTATTATGCATTTCATGACATTAAGCACATTGTGCAGCCGTATCTCGATGATTTACCTGCTCATTCATCGTGCAGGGCTGACCATCTCACTCACTTACGAGCTATCTTTATGAGGTGTCGGCATTATCAAATTAGGCTGAATCCACACAAATGTGTTTTTTGTGTAGAGTCGGGTCGTTTACTGGGATTTTTTGTTTCGAAATCAGGCATTCGCGTCGATCCATCGAAGGTCAAAGATATTGTTAAATTACCTCCTCCTTCAACTTTACGCCAACTCCAAAGTTTGCAAGGGAAAGAAAACTTTTTACGTCGGTTCATTCCTAACTATGCCGAGCTTACAAAGGGTTTTACCCGGTTGCTGAAACAGAACATTCCATTCTTTTGGGATGAGATCGCTGATCGATCTTTTAATGCACTTAAACACACGTTGACCCATGCATCATTATTGCATCCTCTCAACTACAACCAGGATTACATTTTGTACCTCGTTGCTTCTCATTCCACCATTGGGATGGTTTTAGTTCAGGAAGATGAATCTAACACTAAACATGTGATTTACTATCTTAGTCAGAATCTGCATCCGACTGAGATCAAATACACACATGTGGAGAAATTGGCATTGGTAGCTGTTCAAGTTGTCCAAAGATTTAGACACTACATCTTGTTACGTAAAACCATAGTAATTTTTTATTGCAACCCTATGATGTACATTTTAAACAAACAATTGCTAGGGGGCAAGTATTCCAAATGGATAGTCATCCTGCAGGAATTTGACTTGGAGTTTGAGAAATCTAGGGCAAAGAAATCTTTGGTATTTGCAGAACTGATGTGTGATTTCCCCTCTACTGATACTGAAACTGTGGTAGAAGAGCCCATTGCGGACGAATCTCTGTTTCTTATCAGTACTCTCGATCCATGGTATGGAGATATTATTGTTTATCTCCAAACCCAATCTTTTCGGCCTAAAATCTCATGATCTCAGCGATGGAAGATACACTTCCAATCCCAATAGTATAATATTATTGGTGATACACTCTATCGTCGTGGAGCAGATTCTATTTTCCAACGTTGTCTTATTCATGAAGAAGCTGAAAAGGTTTTAAATGACTGCCATTCTGGAGCATGTGGTGGTCATATGTCTGGGTATGCCACAGCCCAAAATATATTGCACGCTGGTTATTTCTGGCCATCGTTATTCAAAGATTGTATTTATGCAATCCGTAAATGCCACAATTTTCAAATTTTTTATCGTAAGATGCGCGCGCCACCCGCTCCTCTTCATCCCATAATTATTGTTGGTCCTTTCGCGAAATGGGGTATCGACTTTATTACATGTAACCCTCACTCGGCCGGGGGGCATGCATATATTATCTTAGCAGTAGATTATTTTACTATGTGGGTCGAGGCAATGCCTACATTTTCGGCTGACGGCAAGATTGCCGCAACTTTCGTATTTAATCACATAATTTCTAGGTTCGTTGTTCCTCAAGCCATTATTACATATCATGGAAGTCAATTTCGGAATGTCATGATGACTGAAATGATAGATCAACTTGGCTTGCGTCATGATAGTTCCACTCCGTATTATCCGTAAGCCAATGGTCTGGTTGAAGCCATAAATAAAGTTTTAGTCATCATGATTAGACGAATTATTGGAATTCACAAAACGAATTGGCATTCCATGTTATTTTCAGCATTTTGGGCGTATCGAACCTCAGTAAAAACATCAACTGGTTTCACTCCCTTTCAACTCCTTTACGGTTTGGAAGCTATGTTTCCAATTGAATGCGAAATTTCATCACTGAAATTAGCCATAGAATTACTCCTAGCTACGTCTTAGGAGGAGAAACGTTTCTTATACTTGGCTCAGCTGGATGAGAATCGATGAAATGTTGCAATAGAAAACGAAGCTCATGTTAAACAAATAAAAGCTCAGTATGATAGAAGTGTTACCCCTCAAATTTTTTCAGAAGGAGACCTAGTCTTAGTTTATTATCAAGCCAACGATAAGCTAGGAGCTGGGAAATTCATGTCTATGTGGCATGGTCCTTTCATTGTTAAGTGAAAGCTGGCAAAAGGGGCCTATGAGCTAATAGATTTTAATGGTGTCCCTTTAGATAAACCCATAAATGGACTTTATCTGAAGCGATACTGTGCTTAAAATTGGTATGGAGATTTTTTATTAGATTAGATTTCTTTATTGCTGGTGTGTCTTAGATTAGAAAAGCGTGCCTAGTTTAGAAGTGTGTTTTTATCACTATTCCTGCTTATCTAAGTTTTACTCCTGATATTGTAGATGTCGACGTCTCTTCAAACCTACATTGGTTTTGCTGATGGTGCTTGTCGTAGTACACAGAACATTTATTCCGCAGCTTGGGTTATCTATTCACCCTCTAACAAGTTAGTATCCATGCATGGGGTAAGCCTTGGTCAAACAACGAATAACATTGCCAAGTATAGTGCAGTGATTGAGTTATTATTTGAATCCATATCATTCGAAATTCGGAGTTTGATTGTTAGGTTGGATTTTGAACTTGTTGTATTATAGCTTAACAAGGTTTACGCCATTATAAATCCATTTTTATTACGGTTATTTTTAAGAGTTCGTCTCTTGGAATGTGAATTTGATTACATTGAATATCAACATATTCCAAGACATTTAAATACATTAGCAGACGCAGTTGATTCTAGTATGATAAATCGACATTTGCAATGATCAAAATAGTAAAACAAACAACATCCATAATATGTACACAGATAGCCGGTAAATAATGATATATCATAATATAGAAGTGTTTTCAAAAAATATACATCATCCTCGATCATAGGTTGGAAACACCTTATGATCGGCAAAATGATAACACAAAAGTAAAAAATATGAGTCTATAACACGATCATCCCATCACTGATGATGATCACGATAAGAAACCACTGCCCGAGCCACCCTACACAAGAACTTCCTAAAAGGTCCTGGAACACCAATCACGTATCGCTGCAATCTGAGTGGGATCTCATCTATGTCCATCTCTGGAATATATAGAGTCAGACACTCTAGATGATGCTCTAAATCAGACAAGATTTATGTTGATTGGCCTACTGGGGCTGGTGCGGCTACAACTGGTTGTCTTCTATCATAGGGCTAGAGATGGGCTGGTCACCGTGGGCCCACATATGCATTCAAAAACAAATTGGTTATTAATTGTCAAGACGATAAAAAATAATAAAAAATAGAATTTAGAACTTGTTGAAAATGATTTTACCTCATTCATCCCACTGTTCCCCTGCTGGGAGAGTCATCTCCCGATCGCCGCGGAAATTTATCCTGACATATGGAAAGTCCTCGATGAAAAAAATTTGGCGGTCCATCTAACGAAAATATGAAGGAGGAAATCGAACAATCTCATCGCCCTCAATACTGTGACAGGCCATCAATGCAACCCAACGAACCATCCTAGGTTCTCGGGGTCAACCAACATCAACAAGAATACTCTGCGGAGCTAGCATGGGTACCCTCTCTAGAGAAAAAGTGACCATGATGGATCCATATCCAAAGTTATTTAGTTTGCCATTTTTCACTCTAGTTAGTTGGCCTTTTACATTGGCCAACACAGCTTCGCACCAGTTGAAAATGGTGCCCCGAAAACAGTCTACAACAATGTGCATCTGGGAACCGATAGCTACATGTAGTGCTGCACTCCCACACAGCCTGGTAACAGTAAACGCAATAAATTTTAGCTCAGGACGGATCATAGTTTTTGTATCAATCCGTTTGTCCCTGGGGTCTGCCTCATCATTACAGAATTCTTGACAAAGACTAGTGATAGTTTGGCCACCTGGCCTAGTCCCAAAAAGGAAAGTTGTTCGCCCCTCTTGGACAAACCAGTAAGAAAATAAATATCCTCCAGCGCAATTTCGAGCTGGTGGCCGCCGATAATGAAACAATGGTCCTGCACGTTCCACTTGTTTACCAGCCATGTCAGGACGTCTACCTGTGCCCTCATGCCCTGAATGGCCCAGAATTTATACAAACCGCATGCTCTTAATGCTTGCATGGTGGGAAAATGGAGCATCACGGCGTCATCCACATTCTCATGCTCACGTTCTCTCCAAATAAACATCTTACTGATCCTACAATGCATAAAAATATGTGTTAGAACAATCTAATTTGAAAATTTTTGGGCGCCAAAAGAGAAATTGGATTTTGAAATTTAAAAATGCGAGGATCGTACTTTCCCTTTGTACACAGTGCGTAGGAACGCATGCGCTTTGTGGGAAAAGTGCGGACCCACGACTTTTTTCTACATAGAAAAAATTCGGGGTCCGCAGGTCTCATGTGTGACACCTGCGGACCTCCGTAGGCGATTTCTTAAACTATGTTTCTCCCTTAAAAGTAAAATCTAAAGCCTAAAAATTAATTGTAAATAGATGAAAAGCAAGATTAAGAGGTGGTGGATTACCTGGGACTGATGGTTCTCGATTTTGTCGGACGAATTTTCCAGAATCTTCACAGGAACTTTTTTACCCAAAAGCTTCTACTTTTCACTCTGAACTTGAACGGTAAAAATGAAGTTGAAAAAGTCCTTTTTATAAGTTTTTTCGAATAGATGAATTTTTAACTTGTTTATTTTTTACTTTAAAAAGGATATTTTGAAGGCATTTTTACTTATCTTAAACAGGTACGTGTAATGTTTCAAGTTTTTGTGCAGAAATTGGATTTTTTAGGAGAATTGATCATTTTTTAACAAAGAGCATACTTTTATCACTTTTTCGGACTCTTTCAAAAATTTACGAAAAAGCGAAACATTGGAGTTCTCTTTTAAGCCCTTTTCAGACTCTCTAAAAATGAAAATATTGTCGAGCACTTAATTATTCTAACTCGTTAAAGTAAATGAATGATCGTCCTTTCAGTATAATTTTACCCTTTTACGGACTGAAATGGACTATTTACGAAAAAGGTATACATTGACTAAATTACGGTCAATAGAGTTCTCTCCCGCATTATTTTATCCTTTTTCGGGCTCGAGAGACTAAATTTACGAAAAAGTACACCCATGGAGTTTTCTTAAGTTTTTTCTTCTAACTCCCTAAAATTGAAAAACACCGAGTTTCTCCTATACTAGACTCGTTAAAATTTAACATTAAAGGACCTATTTAATTTTTAACAGGAATGAACCACTCCTTCTTAGGGTTCGAATCTTAAACAAAGTTGGACTCATCTGAAGGATGAGCTTATAAATAAGAAAATGTTATCCTCCTCAAGCTTGTCAAAAATAAAGAGGTACTTTCCAGAAATGGTGGGGGAAAAGAGAGAAAAATGACTTGTTTGTTGTATTTTTAATTTTCGAAAATCCAGTTAAATGGTGGGGGAAAAGAGAGAAAAATGACTTGTTTGTTGTATTTTTAATTTTCGAAAATCCAGTTAACCACTCTTGAGCACGACACTTTCATTCACCTAGGTTGGGAAATCCTTTGCCTAACAATTAATCAAACCTCATTTGAAAGTCTTCATCCGGTTTCTGGGTATTATCTTTGGGTCAATTGTCACCAAACCATCTGCAGTGTCATTATGTGTTCAAGAGGATAGTTTAAATAAACCATTCATCTGCAAAATATCTGTCATCCATTTTGACCATCCCTAAGTCAGTCCTTGCTAATATATTTTCAAAACTTGATCTATGATTTCGTGTTGTGGGCTTGCCTATGACAGATCACTTTCTATCGAAGACAACTCATTATCTAGGAAGTTGATCTAGAAATCGTCAGTACCTTGAAATCTGCATGCCTCAATGGCAAGCTTCTCGCCTTCGATGACAGGTTGCATCATTGACCTTCGATCGAATGGTTCCATGACATGTTCGACTTCAGCTCATTCATTCAAATTTCACAGATTGTACTGGGTACTTTGAGAGCTATTGACATTACTGGTGGTTACTCTCACACTTGTTAACAGTTTACATTATTGACTGGTAATCAAGTGGTTTCTACCATGTTCGACTTCGACACATTCATTCACATGGATAGAATCGTACTAGTTTGAGATGCGGAAATCAAGACCCTGGATCTAGTTTCCACCATCCAGGCTGCGAGGAATTTTGTTATCATTTATACAGTGGGCTATTTATAAACATATGGTTGCGTCCATACTGTGTCTACGCATGTCTATACTGTGATGTACTCAAAATCATTCCTGTATCAGAACAGTTTGAATTAGTTTCTAGTTAGTTTTGATTTGAGTATGGGAATGCCTACCTCAGCAATGATATATATATATATATATATATATATTTTGCATTGAATTTTTTTACAGGTTTCGACTGGGGTGTCCACAGGATGATCCTTGAAATGATAAATTACTGCACTCTTCATATATGACAGACTTCAACATCATCTATTCCAGACTTTGCACTTTAGGGGGCAATCTGTTACACTGAAAATTATCATCCTGACATTCTGCTATGTGTATGAACTCATTATTACTCATACTTCTCCCTTTGCAATTCTAACATATCAGTTCATCATGTCAATCCTTGAAAATCAGAGAAGTGTTCCTAAAAATCTCCTAAACTTTGGTGTCACACTTTCTCTCTATCTTGCCTGCGGTCCCACACCTAATGTTCATCTCTCTTGCATACCTGAATGCACTTTATCTATGTTAAAGGTTCAGACCCCTGTAAGATCAAAAAGGCGCAAGTAAATTCCAAAAATCGCAATAAAAGTGAATTCTAGAAGCTTCCAGAAAATATCTTGCGATGATAGAACCGCTCTTATGAGGTGCATGTATCCCTTACCTTATGGAGCTAACCCCTTGATGTGAGGATCTTATCCCTTTGAAGGAGGATTCTATCCCTTCATAGTTGGAACAAAAAAACTCCTCTTTTCCACTATAAAAAGAGGCATTGGGTAGCCTCAAGGGGAGTTCAAGCTTTAGAATATTTGAAGTTAAGTGTTGTTGAGATTCAGACTCAGTTAACTAAGACTTTTGTGAGGAGAGATTACATACCTCTATTTGTCTTGGTTGGAGGAGTATAGAGCTTATAAAAGTAGAGGAGATTCCTGCTTCGGACCCCGGGAAGGCCTGTGCAACATCAAGGCTCAGGTTGTAAGGTTTTCCTTCTTTTGAAATTAATACAAATATACTCATTTTTCTCAATAAGCTTTCAGTTAATGGTTTATTTCATAGATTCCTTGATCACTATGATAAGCATGGTTTATGATGATTTCTATACAGGTGATATGTAATATTTTTCTTGTTTGTGACTGCAGGTTTACGAGGAAAACTCCTTCAAGCGTGCGAGGGACAACAACGACTTCAAACAAGCGTTGGACATACGGTAAGTCTTTTACACCTCTATAGAGCTTTTTGTAAATCATATATGCTTAGAGAAAGATTAGTTTATTTGGCTGTATGTTGTTAGATACTTTTAGTACTAGGGAGATCGGTCTTGTCCGCAAGATGGATTAATCCATACAACAAGCCTCCAACCCCCTTCCCAAAACTGCCTGAGACTTCTTAGAATGATAAATAACATAAGGACAACGATAAACGTACAAAATTTGAGCAATAACTTGACCTAACCAGGCCTAACCATGATAATCATTTCCTCAAACACATAGTGAAAATGTGAGTTACATGCCATGAAGGCGCATCCGATCATATAAGTCTCAAAATTATCTGAGAATCACCAAGAAGGTATAATTCCCTCTCATAATAGTTGTAATAACACTTGTTATCCCATGAATTTATTAACCATCAAATACTTATCAAATCCTGTAGAAAACCATAACTAGATCATATTACACATCCATGCTTATAACCAGCATATAACCATATTATAAATAATAACAAAACAACCAACAAATCACCATAATAAAAAGTACAAGTTCTCATAAATCACAACAACAAAAATAAATATTATTAAATCATGCAAAATATAACCAAGTTAGGGAATTCCACATACCACCCGACCACATATTAGGTTGAACTAAATATTTCTTCCAGCCAATCATCCTTGTGCCATATTCCATGAATGTGGGATCTCAATACATAAACAACGAAGGCTTCCTGGAGATTAAACCACCTCCACCCTCAGACTACTGTGATCTCACCAAAACTAGTCAAGAGATCACAAGCCCAAAATAAGCTTGGATGCCTCATAGTTTCTTCACAAATACCTTGAGTAATTTTTCTGTCTCCACCCACCTATAGAGGGCTTCCTGGATATTTAATTACCTTAACCCGAAACCCTTTGGAATTTTTTTGAGACCACCTCACCAAGTTCCAAAAGCTTCCGGAAATCCAAATCTCAACCAAAAAATAATACCATCACACCAAAACTATCTTGGAATTTGAAAGGCAAGGATGAAACCATTATCAAACTAGGAAAAACCCATGCTAATGATATAAAATAAATGAAATAAACAAATTCATGTACCATGCATTCACACCTCAGCTAAAAAATCACACATGCAATATGTTACGTGCAAAATCCTCATGTTGAAGCTTCTCGATCCAAATTTCCTTGCTTTTCCTTTATTTCATTTCTTGTACCTTTCCTTCCATTGATTTTATTGCCTTTATCCAATTCTATAGTGCTCCAAGAATGCTCTATGTGTGCAAGAGTATGAGAGAATAGAGAGAGAGATAAAAAATTGAATTAACAAAAGTTGTGAATTGATCCTCATAAGCCTTTTTATTATTGAGGCCTCTATTTTCTTCATTTTCCTCTATGTTTTCCTTCAATTTTCTTCTCATGTTAACTCGTGACCTTTCATCTCCCTTTTCTCCTATTTTTCTTTCTTTTCATAAATAAATTCCAATTAATGCCTCTTTTCCTTTGCCAATTTCCTTAGCCATAAATAAACTAAAAGTGACACCCACTAGGATTTTTTTCCAACATTCAGCTTAGAATATGTGTCCCATGACCTTGGTCTTATTTTTCTTTTATTAACCTTTATTACATGAACATTAACTTGGGGTTGTTACAAGGTTGTACAAGGATGACACATTCATAGGTGGAAGATCGTTGGATACAACTGACAGGCGAGATAACACTCATGGATTTTATTATAGTTTTAGTTCTGAGAGACATCATCATCATTACTACCAGCATCCTTATAGGAGGAGCGAGAAGAAATATTTTCTAGAGGAGTTCAAGAAATCCAAGGCTCGTACTTTTGATGGGGATGTGAATAAATCAGAAGATGTAGAGGCATGGCTACTTAGAATGAAGAAGTTCTTCAGATTACATGATTATTTAGAGAATATGAAAACCAATATAGTTATCTTTAGTATCAAGGGAAAAGCAGATATATGGTGGGAATATGTGAAATGTGTCATTGATATCAGGGTAGAGGAGTTGAATTGGCATGTGTTTAAAAGACTCTTCTGGAAGAAGTACTTTTCTGGTAGATATTGACAGAAAGGCAAAGGAATTTTATAAGCTGAAGATCGGTTCTATGATAGATTAATAGTATACAACCAAGTTTATGGAGTTGTTGAGGTATGTTCCCTACCTCAAGGATGAGAATACAAAGCTCCAAAGATTCATCAGTGGATTTCCTTTATCATTTAAAGATCAGATTGAGTATGATGAGCCTTGGACATTAGAGGAAGTCATCGAGAATTTGAAGCATTCTTATGAGGATTCTAAGTGTAGGTATGAGCCTAAGTGGGGTTTGGAAGGTAATGAGAATACTAAAGGAAAGTTTGCTAAGAAGTGAGGAAGACATCAGGATGCAGGTGACAAGAAGAACGTAGCACCTTATAATAAGTTCAATGCAGTTGACAGAGGACGTGGATTTCAGCCTAAGGAGAAAAATAAGGTAACAATAGGAAACATTTGAGGTTTTGGACTTGTGGTAGAGAGCATTGCAGGAGTGAGTTCCTATTGGACCTGGGTGGCAGGCCTCATATTTATAGTACTCAGGAGGCACATACAGTTTGGGATGTTGGTTAGAGTATTCCTTGGATTTATGCAGAAATGTATAATATGTAGGATGATCATTAGGCATCCATTATCAAGATGGAAGGTATGCTATATGATCAAGTTGTTTCCATTTTTATTGATACTAGATATAATTATAGTTGTATCAGTCCTGAACTGGTGGATAAGTGTTGTTTGACTAAATAATTGAATGCAGAATATTGGTTAGTGAATTTGGTTATAGGGACCAATAGAAGAGTTCATCATTGGGTGAGATATTGTGCATTTGAGTTAATGGTATGCCTACATTAGCACATATAATTGTGCTTCCTTTAGGATCATATAATATGCATTTCGGCATGGATTGGTTGTTCATTAATAGGACCAAGGTAGACTTCTATGGCAAGGCTACTAATGCCTCGATGATGATGGGGAAAGGAGAATTTTGCAGGGAAAGAAAAAACCTACATCAGTGAGAATGGTTACAGCTATGTAGGTGAAGTGAAATTTCCAAAAATGATGTGTATTGTTTGCAATGCATATTTCTAGTTTAAAATGGAAGGATGTTGAGGATGAGGAAGCCCTGAAGGAGTATCATGTTTTGCAGTAGTTGTGGGATGTGTTTCCTATAGAGATTACATATTTTCCTCCTCATAGAGAGGTGGTATTTCTATTAATTTGATGTCAGGAGTAGCACCAATATCTAAAGCACCTTAGAGGATGAGCACTCCAAAGTTGGTGGAATTAAAGTTGCAACTTAAGGAAATGCTTGAAAAGGGATAGATAAGGCCAATTTTATCTCCTTGGGGTGCACCAATATTGTTTGTAAAGAATAAGGATGGTAATCTCAGATTGTGCATTTATTACAAGAAATTGAATAAGGTGACTATCAAGAATAGGTATCCAATTTCACAGATTGATGAATTGTTTGATCAATTGAAGGGAGAAACAATGTTTTTAAATATTGATTTGAGATTAGGATATCATCAGGGATGCATCAAATAAGAATACATCTACAATATTTCATTATGTACAAGGTATGGACATTATGAGTTTGTGGATGTTCCTTTTGGTCTTACGAATGATCCAGCTACTTTCACGTGTTTGATGAACAATGTTTTGCGTTTTTACCTGGAAAAGTTTGTGATAGTGTTTATTGATGATATATTGATATACTCCAAGAATGATGAAGAGCATGCAAAGCACCTGGAAACAATGTTGAGATTGTTGAGAGAGCATCATTTGTATGCCAAGCTTAGCAAGTGCATTTTCTTTCAATCTCAGATTCATTACTTGGTAAATGTTATTTCCAAGGAGGGGATAGCAGTAGATATGAAAAATATTAAAGATATCATGGAGTGGCCAACTCTTAGGAATTTGGATGAGGTCATATAATTCATGGGAATAACAAGTTATTACAGGAGATTCATCAAGAAATTCTCAAGGATTGGTTATCCTATTACATCTTTACATAGAAAAAGAAATATTTTTGAATGGGCTTAGGAATGTGGAGCTAATTTTGAGTAGTGGAAGCATTTACTTAAAAATTATCTGGTATTGAAGATAGAAGATCTCAATAAGGAGTTTGTGGTTTCTATATATCTTGAAAGGAAGGAATTTGTGGAGTCCTAATGCATGAAGGGAAGGTGGTATGCAATGTGTTAGTGTTAGTATTTCCATCCTGCCATTAGTTATAAAAAAATCCTCTTTTCATATCATATTAGGGTCTCATTTAGAATTTTTTATCACTCCACTAGGTTTGCATTCCAAAATTTAGTCACTGATGGTAGCCCTAGCCCAAAAACATCACTCTTCCTTAAATTTGATTACTTGTTGGCATATTTTCATACCTTGCTGACTGTACACCATCCATAAAGCTAATGTCATCATGCCATCACATCAGTCATGTCATCCTGAAGTCCAGCCTTTCAAGGTTTCATTAGGTCTTTTAGGGTCAATCAAGGTTACCATTAGGTTTTTAGGGTTTTTCAAGGTCCAATAAAACTTCATTTCCGTTTCATAAGACTAGCAAGTAAAGGGTGATCAAATAACATCTCTTCACCATATGAAGATGATTTGTAAAGAGAAATTCTTGTTGCAACATGTAATTTTGGTTTTAAGATGTAATTTTTAATTTTCATTATGTAATTTTATGTCATTCAAAATGTAATTAGTTCATGATTCCCAAGTTTCTAACTCAGAGTTCCAACATGCCAAAGAATCAAATGTCAAATTCAAAGAGTTCTCGAAGTAATTAAATGATCAATTTGTCAAAGAAAAAAGTAAAATGAAATTGAATGATAAGAAGAGAAGGTGGGTCCCAAGGCCCAATTCATTTAAATGATCAACTATAAAGACCACCACAAGACAAGCAAGAAGCTCATTTTCTCTTGCATCCATTGAGAACACACTCCCTTGGTTTAGAAGTTTGAATTGCATGGTCAGAGGAAAAAAATTTGTGGCACTGCGATTTTTGAAAGGTGGTGCTACGCTTTCTCAACAGGCATTCCGCTTTTAGCAGGTAGCGCTGCGCTTTTTACTGAAGGGTGCTACATTTCTGGGCAAGGCGTTGTGCTTTTGCCCAGTGAGTTCTCCAAGCTTCAAAACTCAAGAAAACTATTCCAAACCTTTAGCAATTGCTTCTAACACCCTCTAGCAAGTAAGTACATCAATTTTATTGCCTCCATGTACTCCTAAGAATTAATTTCACAGTGTTCTTGTTCCTAAGTAAAATTGGACTTTGATCTAGTGAAGAAACCCTAGTTCTATTCCTCATTCCAAATTTGATGCCCTTTTGATCCATAGTTTTACAGGAATGCAACATAATACACATATATCCATAGATACAGTGATGCAGAAAAAATATTGCTTCATTTTATTCTAATCAAATGACTAAAATAAAATAGCTAGGGCGCTGGTAGCGTATCTCTAAGAAGAGATGTGGCGGCTACAAGCCTCTGAACTGTGTTACAGAATTGAAATTTGTTTACAAATAGAATGTAAATAAACAGTTAGGGCACTGGTAGGCTTATCTCTAGGAATAAATGTGGCAGCTACAAGCTTCTGAATTGTGTTACAAAATGACAGAAACATGCTTATAGAAATAATGGAAATAAATGAGTTAGGGCACTGGTAGCATATCCCTGAGAAGAGATGTCTCGACTACCAGCCCATGAACTGTGTTACAATGAGGCTCGAAGGAATATTTATTTTTCAAAAACAATGTAAAACCCTAAACATCCAAAAATCTAACCCTAGGAGATGAAGGGCCAAAACGGTGGGTCCCATTTGGGTAAATTGGTGTTTCAACTTCCCGGGAACATAACTTTGGCATACGAACTCTGTTTGACGCGCTCGATACCTCATTAGAAATATTTGTTCGAGGGATACAACTATTGAGTGAGAAACATCAATATATAGACCCATGTAGCTTCCGATTTTCCCAAAAAGCGTCGTTTAGGGCCTCAAAATGGCTTTGGAAGTTCAGGACCCGAAAAACTGCTAAAAATAGTAAGTTGTGCTGAAACTTACAAACTGAAAGAACTGATGATGGGGGTTCAAATGGAATCAGTGGGTGGCCACCAATATCCACCTGGATCATTAAGTCCCCAAAATGTCTCCACGAGTGCAGAACCTAAAAACTTGCTAGAAATAATAAGTTGTGTTGACAGTGTACACTGAAAGAATTAATGGTGCGGGTCCAAATGGAATTTGTGGGTGGCCACCGATATCCACTTGGATCATTCCTCCATCCTTAGGAATCAATGGTCCCCATTGCATTAAGTTCCTCCATGAGGGGAAAATTTTTCTAAACTTGGTATTGGATTTTTCCAGGTTGTCGCAGACCTGTTGGCAGACGTGCTGGATGTAGATGTGTCGTTGGTGAGTAGCCGTTAAAGGATATCGGCAAAGTTATCCATCCGTACGTTCCTCTGTTTCTCAAGGGCCTCCTCAAGAAATATTTTGATAGGATATCCTGCTCCCTCGTCTTTCTTTCCTTCTGCCATGGGGGGTCGTCCGGGTTTGTGAGGTTGAACTCCTTACACCCTGGCTGCGTTGGGGACATGAAAAGAAAAACAGAGAAAGAGCAGATCTCTCTAATACCACTGATCTGGATTTTTGTAGGAATGCAATAGAATACACATATAGACATAGATATAGAGATGTAGCGAAAATAATGCTTCATTTTATTATAATCAAATGACTTAAATATACTAGCTAGGGCACTATTAGTGTATTCTGAGAAGAGATGTGGCGGCTACAGGCCTCTGAACTGTGTTACAGAACTGAAAGTTGTTTACAAAAATAATGTAAATAAACAACTAGGGCACTAGTAGGCTTATCTCTGAGAAGAGATGTTGTGGCTATAGGCCTCTGAACTGTGTTACAAAACAAATGACGAAACATGCTTATATAAATAATGGAAATAAATGAGCTAGGGCACTAGTAGCGTATCCCTGAGAAGCGACGTCTCAGCTACCAGCCCCCGAACTGTGTTACAATGAGGCTCGAAGGCCTATTTATTGTTTAGAAACAATGTAAAACCCTAAACATCCAAAAACCTAACCCTAGGAGATGAAGCACCAAAACTGTGGGTCACGTTTGGGTAAATTGGTGTTTCAACTTTCCAGCGACATAACTTTGGCATACGATCTTTGTTTGATGCGCTCTATACCTCGTTAGAAAGATCTGTTCGAGGAATACAACTTTTGAGTAAGAAAAATTGGTTGATGGACACATGTTTCTCTTGGTTTTCCAAAAAAACATCATTTAGGGCCTCAAAACGGCTCCGGAAGTTCAGGACCCAAAAAATTACTAAAAATAGTAATTTGTGCTGAAACTTACAAACTAAAAGAACTGATGGTGGGGGTTCAAATGGAATCAGTGGGTGGCCACCAATATCCACGTGGATCATTAAGTCCCCAAAACGGCTCCGGGAGTGCAGGACACGAAAACCTGTTAAAAATAGTAAGCTATGCTGACAGTGAAGACTGAAATAATTGATGGTGCGGGTCCAAATGGAATATGTGGGTAGCCACCGATATCCACCTGGATTATTCCTACCTCCTTAGGAAGCAATGGTCCCCATTGCGTTAAGTTCCTCCATGAGGGGCAAATTTTGTTGAACTTGGTATTGGATTTGTCCAGGTTGTCACGGACCTGTTGATGGTCATGCTGGATGTAGATATGTCATCGGTGGGCAGTTGTTGAAGGATCTGGGAAAATTTATCCATCATCTTGTTCCTCTGTTTCTCGAGGGCCTCCTTGAGAAATATTTTTATAGAATATCTTGCTCCCTCGTCTTTCCTTCCTTCCGCCATGGGGGTCATCAAGGTTTGCGAGGTTGAACTACTTATACCCTGGCTGCGTTAGGGACATGAAAATAAAAACAGTTAAAGAGCAGACCGCTCTGATACTTCTGATCCAGATTTTTGTATGAATGCAACAGAGTACATAGATACTCAAAGATACAGAGATGCAGCAGAAATAATGCTTCATTTTATTATAATCAAATGATTGAAATAAAATAGCTAGGGTGCTAGTAGCATATCTCTGAGAAGAGATGTGGCGGTTACAGGCCTCTGAATTATGTTACGGAAATAAAATTTATTTATAGACAAAATGTAAATAAAAATCTAGGGCACTGGTAGGCTTATCTCTGAGAAGAGATGTGGCGGCTACAGGCCTCTAAACTGTGTTACAAAACAAATGACGGAAACATGCTTATATAAATAATGGAAACAAATGAGCTAGGGCACTGGTAGCATATTCTTGAGAAGAGATGTCTCGACTACCAGCCACGAAACTATGTTACAATGAGGCTAGAAGGCCTATTTATTGTTAAGAAACAATGTAAAACCCTAAACATCCAAAAACCTAACCCTAGGAGATGAAGAGCCAAAACTGTAGGTCCCGTTTGGGTAAATTAATGTTTCAACTTCCCTAGGACGTAACTTTGGCATACGATCTCTGTTTGATGTGCTACATACCTCGTTAGAAATATCTATTCGAGGAATACAAAATTTTAGTGAGAAACATCTATCCATAGACCCTTGTTGCTCTCGGTTTTCCAAAAAAGCATCATTTAGGGCCTCAAAACAGCTTTGGCAGTTTAGGACTCGAAAAACTGCTAAAAATAGTAAGTTGTGCTAAAACTTACAAAATGAAAGAAATGATGGTGGGGATTTAAAAGGAATTGGTGGGTGGCCACCAATATCCACTTGGATCATTAAGTCCCCAAAACAGCTCCGAGAGTGCAGGACCTGAAAACTTGCTAAAAATAATAGGTTGTGCTGACAGTGAAAACTAAAAGAATTGATGGTGCGGGTCCAAATGGAATAGGTGGGTGGCCACCGATATCCACTTGGATCATTCCCCATTGCATTAAGTTCCTCCATGAGGGGAAAATTTTGCTGAACTTTGTATTGGATTTGTCTAGGTTGTTGCGGACCTATTGCCGGACGTGTTAGATGTAGATGTGTCGTCGGTGGGAAGCCGTTGAAGGATCTGAGAAAAGTTATCCATCATCACGTTCCTCTGTTTCTCAAGGGCCTCCTCGAGCAAGATTTTGATAAGATCCTCTTCTCCTTGGTCTTTCTTTCCTTCCGCCATGGGGGGTCGTCGGGGTTTGCGAGGTTGAACTCCTTATACCCTGCCCACATTGGGGACATGAAAAGAAAAACAGAGAAAGAGCAGATCGCTCTGATACCACTAATTCAGAATTTTGTAGGAACGCAAGAGAATACACATATAGCCATCGATACAAAGATGCAGCCGAAATAATTCTTCATTTTATTATAATCAAATGACTGAAATAAATTAACTAGGGTGATAGTAGCATATCTCTGAGAAGAGATGTGGCGGTTACATGCCTCTGAACTATGTTATAGAACTGAAATTTTTTTACAAAAATAATGTAAATAAACATCTAGGGCACTGGTAGGCTTATGTTTGAGAAGATATGTGGCGGCTACAGGCCTATGAACTATGTTACAAAACAAATGACTGAAACATGCTTATATAAATAATGGAAATAAATGAGTTAGGGCACTGGTAGTGTATCCCTGAGAAGAGATGTCTCAGCTACTAGCCCCTGAACTGTGTTAAAATGAGGCTCAAAGGCCTATTTATTTTTGAGAAACAATGTAAAACCCTAAACATCCAAAAACCTAACCCTAGGAGATGAAACACCAAAATTGTGGATCTCATTTGGGTAAACTGGTGTTTCAACTTCCCGGGGATGTAACTTTGGTATACAATCTCTGTTTGACACGCTCCATACCTCGTTAGAAATATCTGTTCGAGGACTACAAATTTTGAGTGAGAAACATCGGTTTTCCATAAAAGCATCATTTAGGGCCTCAAAATTTCTATGGAAGTTCAGGACCTAAAAAACTGCTAAAAATAGTAAGTTGTGCTGAAAATTACAAACGGAAAGAACTGATGGTGGCGGTTTAAATTGAATCAGTGGGTGGCCACCAATATCCACCTAGATCATTAAGTCCCCAAAACGACTGTTATCACAAAATATAACCCTGATAGGCTTCTCATCAAGTAGACTCTGAGTAACTCTTTCAAACCAATCTTTTGGCTGAGGCTTAGCCTCCTCAACCTGAGAGGGCTCTCTCAATAGGTTTAAGATTTTTTATTAATGATTAGATGGCTAAATCTAGGAATAAAAAGGATAAAAATATACAACTGGTTGAATCAAATATTAGCAAACACTCATTGGGCCATGGAGTCAAGATAGTCTTCAACAAAACATCATAATCTGTCAAACATGGATGTCAAGGCACTTGGAGTCTAGGTTTCTGAGAAAAATAGTAACAAGTGATAAAACACAGTCTATTTGCATGTGAAGGAAGTTAGAGCATTGTCAAATGAATTCTAAGTAACACATACAAATACTACTGCAAATAGGTAATTGAAAAAATCCATAGAAAAATGATACACTTAAACTCCTTGTGAATATTGAGTAGTCAAACAAATCTCTGTATTAAGTTGAGAAGAACATAGTGACATACAGTAACACAGTTTCCTTGCTAATGAAAAAATGCCAACCCTGATGAATTCAACCTCATACTTCATATAGGGAATTTACAATCTTGGATTCCATGATCCATCATTAGGAGAATTCGAATTTCCATTCTTGACACCTATTCTATTCATAAAACAAACTATTAATTACGAACTGACAGCTAAACTGTCTTTTAGAGTCCTAATACAAATAGGATTGAAACTCCTAAACATGTTTGAAAAAACCTTATATAAAATTTACTGCTTCCTTTTCCGGCTGCAATCTCATGAGGTCGAATTTGGATGATGCCTCTGCCTTCGTTGTAATCCTTTTGATAATGCCAAAAATTGCCCTAAAAATCAGGAGACAGATTTCCTTTTTTTTAGCACCTTAACTTCCATGTTCCTCTTCAAGCAACTTGTTAACATTAATGATTGTTTCATATGTGTCAAATGTGCTAATATTCCCTTGAAAACTTTAATCCTCCACCTATGCAGAGAAAATCTTCGAAAAAGTGAAAAAGGCATGAAATATGATTGCGCTCTGAAAGTAGCCTGTTTTCGTAGCGCAGATTTTACATCACTGTAAAACATTTCCTTTAACCATTCTTTCTACTGTTTTGCAATTTGAGTCTTCACCTGTGATCTTCATCTTTCCACCAGCAATGTTAAAACTTGAAACCCAACAATCCTTATCTCCAAAATTCACATATGAAGATGCAAAAAATGATCTTCAGCAGTTTTGTAGCGCGCTACGAAACTGCTGTGTGAGCTGATTTTTGACACAGTCTTCTAAAAAATATTCAAAATTTGAAATGAAAAGGTGAAATAACTCTAGAAAATCAATGGCCTCATCAAAAACATCAGCTATATGAACCAAAAACATAACCTTCATAAAATTTAATCCTCATTTTCCATTTATGAATTGATCATTTTACCTTACTGTTTTTATCTGAAAAATAAGTGTTGAGACAAAGCTTGTATCTTCTCATCCATAATCTATTTTGAAAAACTGAAGGAGGATTTTTGAGACCATTCTGTTTTGAACAAAAACCTCTCTTGGGTTTTTGAAATACCTCTCCTACTATCCAAAAACTGTCTTTGAACAACATGTGTAAAACTCGAAAATTCTGATTTCTAAAAACATGGCTTCAAATAAAGCCTTGTTTCTCCAAACTAGTATCACTTGTGAGAAAAGTGAGAGAGGTTATTGTATCTAGAGAGTATGAAAAGAAACCTCTTTCCGAATTAGAAAATAATTTTGCAAGTGGCTAGAAACGGATCTTGAAGTTAACTGATAAAACCAGAAAACATAGTTTTTCTCTCAATGACTTCATGGCATGACCCCTAAATGAAAAATATGACCTATTTGGTTATGAAATGAACCTAAAGGACTTTATTTTAAAATGAAAACTGAATTTTTAAGACTTCTAAACCTATCTCTTACCCTTTTTTTAAGAATGAAATGACTCAAGACCTATTTGGCACCATGACTAAAAGAAGGTAAACTTACAGAGTTTAGAAAGAATTTTTTAGGGTGATAACAGTGGCTCCACTTGGGATAGTGTGCCCCTGTGGTACACTAAGAATCGGTAGCTCCAGTGCTGCTATCCATATTTTAGAATAAAAATCTAAAATTCTGCCCAATCTGCTTCAAACTCTTATGGCCTTCACCTCGGGCTCAAGTTTGATGATCTCTACAAGAAGCACTCAAACTGTACCTACTAAAAAAATGCTCAGTCAACCTTGAGCTTATTTTCACATTCCTACCTACCTACCTTATCAGCTGTAAACTTAATTTAGCTCAATCAATATGAAACTTCCAATGTAGCCAGTCATTTGTTTTATCTGATATTTGAAACTTTTGACTACATTCAAACTCAGAATAACCATGATACTGAGATGACAAAAGCAACTTATAATGTATCCGATCTTCATAAAGCAAATGAAAATGAAACACTGGGGTGCAAAGCTTTTCCATGTATTCAGCTATAGGGTCAAAGAAGACATGGTCATTTTGATGTTTCTTATGATATTCTGCAGCTTTGGACAACTCACCCATACTTTTATCATCTACATAAGGTTTCAGTTGTGTGCTTTCAAACTGCTCTTCAAATTGATTCCCACAAACAATGTAATTTTCCTCATTAATATGATCATTTTTTGATGTAAGCTGTTGCAAAGTATGACATAAAAAATCAACCTTTTCCTCGGGCTGAGGGTTATAAAAGCCATTTTCCATTATTTATTCTTGTTTTTTGCAAGGATTTTCATATTCTTGATGATCATAAAACTAATAAGTCTGTTGCAACTTTATATCAAACTTAGAGGATGTAACATGGTTTTCATAAGTAGACTCCTGCTGATTTCCATGTTGCATTTTATAGGAGGTTATCCTTTCTTCTTGGTGTTGAAATGTATTGTTATGAAGAGCCTATAAAATTTCCTCATCCATGAATTCATCATCATCATAACAATCCTCCAAATATTGAATAAAACTCACAGAATGTTTACAACAATCTTTGACCAGCAATAATAAGGGATGACACTCTTTATACATCTCATAGAATACATCATGGAAATTAGCAAGAGAATATAATGAATCATTTGCCAAGCCTTTATACCAAGACCATGCTTTTCCTTCTAAAGTGGTCATAAACATCTTCATGACACAATATTCATGGAACTGAACCTTAAGACTGTGTACATGCATATGGAACCTAACCAAATGAAGAGTAGCATTGTCTTTCTTTTCATCTTTGAATATTGGAATATCATCTAACCATTCAACCTTTGGCATAGGATTTGGAAAACCAGGGATATGAGACCGATTCATAGGGGCATACCTGACATTTATTCTTGTAATGGAAGTCATCTTGTACTTCATCAGGCTACTGATCTTCTAGCAGTGGAGTCACCTTCCAATTTTTTATCTGATGTGTGGAGTTGCCAAGGTAGATGCAGGCTTGAAAAGCCTCCTAAGCTCCTGCTACCTTCAGAAGTTCAGCTTCTTGATTTTGGAAATGAATAATCTTTAGGCTCCTGGCATACACACCAAAATGTTATCGCAAAATCTGACCCTGATAGGTTGCTCATCAAGTAGACTCTGAGTAACTCTTTCAAACCAATCTTTTGGCTGAGGCTTAGCCTCCTCAACCTGAGAGGGCTCTCTCAATAGGTTTAAGATTTTTGATTAATGATTAGATGGCTAAATCTAGGAATAAAAAGGATAAAAATTTATAACTGGTTGAATAAAATATTAGCAAACACTCATTGGGCCATGGAGTCAAGATAGTCTTCAACAAAACATCATAATTTGTCAAACATGGAATTCAAGGCACTTGGAGTCTAGGTTTATGAGAAAAATAGTAACACAGTGATAAAATACAGTCTATTTGCATGTGAAGGAAGTTAGAGAATTATCAAATGAATTATAAGTAACACATACAAATACTACTGCAAATAGGTAATTGAAAAAAGCCATAGAAAAATGATACACTTAAACTCCTTGTGAATCTTGAGTAGTCAAACAAATCTCTGTATTAAGTTGAGAAGAACATAGTGACATACAGTAACACAGTTTCCTTAATAATGAAAAAATTCCAAACCTGATGAATTCAACCTCATGCTTCATATAGAGTATTTAAAATCTTGGATTCCATGATCCATCATTAGGAGAATTCAAATTTCCATTCTTGACACCTATTCTATTCATAAAACAAACTATTAATTACAAACTGACAGCTAAATTGTCTTTTAGAGTCCTAATACAAATAGGAGTGAAACTCCTAAACATGTTTGAAACAACCTTATATAAAATTTAATGCTTCCTTTTCCAGCTGCAATCTCATGAGGTCAAATTTGGATGATGCCTCCACCTTTGATGTAATCCTTTTGATGATGCCAAAAACTGCCCTAAAAATCAGGAGACAGATTTCCTGTTTTTTAGCCCTTAACTTCCATGTTCCTCTTCAAGCAGCTTGTTAACATTAATGATTGTTTCATATGTGTCACATGTGCTAATATTCCCTTGAAAACTTTAATCCTCCACCTGTGCAGAGAAAATCTTCGAAAAAGTGAAAAAGGCATGAAATATGACTGCACTACGAAAGTAGCCTGTTTTCGTAACGCAGATTTTACATCACTGTAAAACATTTCCTTTAACCATTCCTTCTACTGTTTTGCAATTTGAGTCTTCACCTGTGATATTAATCTTTCCACCAGCAACATTAAAACCTGAAACCCAACAATCCTTATCTCCAAAATTCACATATGAAGATGCAAAAAGTGATCTTTAGCAGTTTCGTAGCGCGCTACGAAACTACTGTGTGAGCTAATTTTTGACACAGTAGTCTAAAAAGTCTTCAAAATTTGAAATGAAAAGGTGCCATAACTATATAAAATCACTTGAATCATCAAAAACATCAGCTATATGAACCAAAAACATAACATTCATAAAATTTAAGCCTCATTTTCCATTTATGAATTGATCATTTTACCTTACTGTTTTTATCTGAAAAATAAGTGTTGTGACAGAGCTTGTATCTTCTCATCCATAATTTATTTTGGAAAAATGAAGGATTATTTTGGATACCATTCTGTGTTGAACAAAAACCTCTCTTGGATTTTTGAAATACCTCTCCTACTGTCCAAAACTGTCTTTGAACAACATGTGTAAAACTGGAAAATTCTGATTTCGGAAAACATGGCTTCAAATAAAGCCTTGTATCTCTCAACTGGTAGCACTTGTGAGAAAATTGAGAGAGGTTATTGTAGCTGGAGAGGTTATGAAACTAAACCTCTTTCATAATTCCAAAATAATTTTTAAGGTGGCCAGAAATTGATCTTGAAGTTGACTGATAAAACCAGAAAACAGAGTTTTTCTCTCAATGACTTTTAGCAGTTTCGTAGCACAAGTTAAGTCATCAATTTCTCCCACCTCATAATTAATTTGAAGAAACTGAGAGATTTTTTGTAGTTAAGTATGTCAGGAAGAAAAACCTCTTTCAGTTTTCAAAAATTAGTTTTCAGTTGCTCAAGAACCCCCTTGGAAGTTAACTACTAAAACTAGAAAAACAGAGTTTTTGCTTCATAGTGCGCTATGAAAAGACAACGCTTTCGTAGTGTAAATCACCCTTTTTGAACTAGCTGCACTAAGAAAGTGTGGATTCTTGTATGATTACAAAAAATTTGACCCGAACCTTCATGGTATGACCCCTAAATGAAAAATATGACCTATTTGGTTATGAAATGAACCTAAAGGACTTTATTTGAAAATGAAAACTGGCCTTTTAAGACTTCTAAACCTATCACTTACCATTTCTTTAAGAATGAAATGAATCAATACCTATTTGACACCGTGACTAAAAAAAGGTAAACTTACAGAGTTTAGAAAGAATTTTTTAGGGTGATAACAATGGTTCCGGGAGTGCAGGACCCAAAAAACTGCTAAAAATAGTAAGTTGTGCTGACAATGAAGATTGAAAGAATTGATGGTGTGGGTCCAAATGGAATAGGTGGGTGGCCACCAATATCCACGTGGATCATTACTCCCTCCTTAGAAAGAAATGGTCCCCATTGCGTTAAGTTCCTCCATGAGGGGAAAATTTTACTGAACTTGGTATTGGATTTGTCCAAGTTGTCGTGAACCTATTGGCGGACATGCTGGATGTATATGTGTCATCGGTGGGCAGTCGGTGAAGGATCTGGGCAAAGTTATCCATCATCGCATTCCTCTGTTTCTCAAGGGCCTCCTCGAGCAATATTTTGATAGGATCTCGTACTCCCTCGTCTTTCTTTCCTTCCGGTATGGGGGGTTGTCGGGGTTTGCAAGGTTGAACTCCTTATACCCTGGCTGCATTGGTGACATGAAACGAAAAACAGAGAAAGAGCAGACCGCTCTAATACCATAGATCCATATTTTTGTAGAAACGCAACAGAATACACATATATCCATATATACAGAGATGCAGCAGAAATAATGCTTCATTTTATTATAATCAAATGACTGAAATAAACTAGATAGGGCGCTGGTAGCATATCTTTGAGAAGAGATGTGGCGGCTACAGGCCTCTGAACTGTGTTACAAAACTAAAAGTTGTTTATAGACAGAATGTAAATAAACAGCTAGGGAACTAGTAGTCTTATCTCTGATAAGAGACGTGGTGGCTACAGGCCTCTGAACTGTGTTACAAAACAAATGACTGAAACATGCTTATAGAAATAATGGAAATAAATGAGATAGGGCACTAGTAGCATATCCTTGAGAAGATATGTCTCAGCTACCAACCCCTGAACTGTGTTAAAATGAGGCTCGAAGGCCTATTTATTGTTGAGAAACAATGTAAAACCCTAAACATCCAAAAGCCTCACCCTAGGAGATGAAGAGCCAAAACTGTGGGTCCCGTTTGGGTAAATTGGTGTTTCAACTTCTTGGGGACGTAACTTTAGCATACGATATCCGTTTGACGTGCTCCATACCTCGTTATAAATATTTGTTCGAGGGATACAACTTTTGAGTGAGAAAAAAACATCATTTAGGGCCTCAAAACGGCTCTAAAAGTTCAGGACCCGAAAAACTGTTAAAAATAGTAAGTTGCGTTGAAACTTACAAACTGAAAGAACTGATGGTGGGGGTTCATATCCATCATCACGTTCCTCTGTTTCTCAAGGGCCTCCTCGAGAAATATTTTGATAGGATCTCTTGCTCCCTCGTCTTTCTTTCCTTCCGCCATGGGTGGTCATTGGGGTTTGCAAGGCTGAACTCCTTATACCTTGGCCGCATTGGGGACATGAAAACAAAAAAAGATAAAGAGTAGACTGCTCTGATACCATTGATCTAGATTTTTGCAGGAACGCAAAAAAATACACATATAGCCATAGATACAGATATGCAATGGAAATTTGCTTCATTTTATTATAATCAAATTACTGAAATAAACTAGCTAGGGCACTGGTAGCATATATCTGAGAAGAGATGTGGTGGCTACAGGCCTCTGAATTGTGTTACAGAACTAAAATTTGTTTATAGACAGAATTTAAATAAAAATCTAGGGCGTTGGTAGGCTTATCTCTGAGAAGAGATGTGGTGGCTATAGGCCTCTGAACTTTGTTACAAAACAAATCACTAAAAAATACTTATAGAAATAATGAAAATAAATGAGCTAGGGCATTGGTAGCGTATCCTTGAGAAGAGATGTCTCGGCTACCAGCCCCTTAACTGTGTTAAAATGAGGCTCGAAGGCCTATTTATTTTTGAGAAACAATGTAAAACCCTAAGCATCCAAAAACCTAACCCTTGGAGATGAAAGTGCCAAAACTGTGGTTCCCGTTTGGGTAAATTGGTGTTTCAACTTCTCGGGGATGTAACTTTGGCATACAATCTTCGTTTGACGTGTTCCATACCTCGTTAGAAAGATCTGTTCGAGGACTACAACTTTTGAGTAAGCAACATTTGTCTATAGACCCTGTTGGATCCCTATAATTTTCAATATTGGTAAGAACAATAGCAGGGAACCACATCAAACCACTTTAGAGTCCAAGGACCTAGCCTTCCTAGGCTCAGAGAGGACTCTCTCTGTGTTTATGAGTAAATGATTTATCTTTATTATTTATTTTTCTGATTTAGGCTAGTTATGAAGTTTTGGGGTTGTTTGTTCTGTTTGATTGATTGATTGTAGGTTAGACAGATAGAATGTGGGAAGCTTAATCCATTGGTCTATGGAGTCATAAAAGGTTTAAATTGTACATCAAATCTTCAAGGGTTTTCATATGGAAATCTAACTATATCAAATGGATCTTCATAGGTAAGATGAATATGAAATGACAACAAGTTGTGAATTTAGTAAAACTAAAGGGAAATTAAGAATCATTTAACTATACTTCAACAAGAAATGCCTTTCAGATAATAGTTTCAAGAGAACCTAAAGAGAAAAACACCTCTGAATTCTTTAGTTGAACTTTACTAAGGAAGCCTTAAGAAAACAATCCAGTAATACTAAAGATAAGTTAAGAATTCTTTAGTTATACTTAGATAGACAGAAGAGTCAAGATAATGGTTCAGTGAAATTAAAGAGTAGAACACCTCTGAATTCTTTAGTTAAACTTAAAAGAAGGCCTTTAAGATAAAAGTTCAAGAGAAACTAAAGAGAAGGAAACCCCTGAATTATTTGGCTAAAATTTAAGAGAAAACCTTAAGGTGACAGCTAAGAGAAACTAAAGAGCAGGACACCCCTGAATTCTTTAGCTAAACTTTGCAGATGAAAACATAAAGATAATAATAACATACAGAGTTAAGGTGCCCAAACAGCATATCTCAATCTAAAATTTATGTTCTATTATCAGATAAATTGATGTACAATATGGAAAACATAGGAGAACCATTAAAAAAGGAGGGATAACATCACCATTAACATAGCTCAAGGATCCTGTGAATGTGCTTGTCTTACTGATGTCCAGCTCAAAAACAATTACAATGCTCTAGTGCAATAATATTTGCAACTCAAAGTCTGATCAAAATCCAACTTAGCAACCAACCAACCAACGATCATAATGAACAATACATGCAATATTTAACTACAGATGAGGAGGTTGCCCTAATATAGGGTGACAGATTTGTATTTACTACAGAGTAAATGATGTTTGAAAATTGAGACCATGCAAGGCCCAATGCCAAAATATCTCTAACCAACCTACTATAGTAATAACTTTCTAATTTACTACTGAGCTAACTTTGACTAATTTTCCTTTAACATTAACTTTTACAATAACTTCTAAGTTGCTGCTAAAATATCTCTGACTATGATATTAACTGTAGGTAGCTTATATTAAATCAAAATATGGTTGTAGGAGGACAAAGTGATTGGGAAGAGTTAAATGCTGAGTGATCTTTTCATTTGGATTTGTCTTCTTCGTTGATTTTGTTTCTGATTTGTCTTTAAACTCTGATCTGTCATCATCTGTATCTTCTACCTAATTTCTTTTATTTCCTTTGTTGTCACTGTCATTTCTTTCTTTTCCTTTGTCCTATGATTGTTTTCATCTTCATCCTTGAATGATCTATTTTACCTCATTTATCTTTAACTGTCACGGTGAATCTTTTAACTGTCATTGTTCTTTAACCGTGTTTTTGAATTTTCTTCATCTTTGCCTGTGTATTCACTTTTATTTTCACTCTTTTCCTTACCCTGTCCTTTGAAGAAAACTTGTTGCCTCTGTAGTAATCATACAATCCTTATTGATCATGATCCACTACTGCTTTTTCTTATTCTTGTGCTTCTAATGTTTTGATGAACAAGGCTTCTGGATCATCACCCAGAGAGCCTATTTAAACAATCTTTGGATTTTTTGAAACCCAATTTGATTACTGTGTTTTCTAATACATCGATCACCTGCAAAATTTAAAACAATTATTAATAAAAATGGGATCCCGCAGGGAAGCAATAAGGTTTTGAGGATCTTGGTAAATCTGTGGACAGAGTCTGGTCAATGGAGGTTTTTGGTTTCTGCATTTGGTTTTGGTTATCCGGGTCCTTTAAAAAATGTTACAGGGGTTACATGGTGGCTTCTGGGCTTATCGCAGTGACACAGGGTTTCAACATGTTGGAACAAAGTTGGCGGTTTTTTTTTTTTTTTATGGTGCAGAGGTAGTTAGTGGTTTATCGCACAGGGGAGGGACGATTTGGTGGTTTATGTCACGGGGATGCGATAAAATGCTGGGGCGAAATGTGGAGGGGAGGAGGGTTGTGAAAATAAAGGGGTCGGGATTTTAATAAAGCAGGGTTTATTAATGTGGGACCCGGGTTTAAAATTTATTTCAAAACAATATCAAAATGGGTTTTTACATTGTTTTGAATGAATAGAGGGGAATGGTTTTGGCGAGGGAAGGGGTTTTTAGCATAGGGAAAAAGGTTTTAAGAAGGGGACAAGGCTAAATGAGGGGGTTTTTAGGGAAAACATGGGATTTCATAACATGAGGGTGCTTGGGAAAGGTAAAATGACAGACAATGGATAGGTTAAATGAAAATAATGAAGGCAGTGAGATTTCTGAAAATAAATGATAGTCAGGGAATATTATTTTCAGCAGATTGTAGAAAATACACAGTCATCTAGTGATACTGTAGAATACAAGAGACTAACAGTGGCTCCAGCTAGGGAGGGCAACTCCTTTAGGAGGTGTCAAGAATCTCAGATCTTTGGATTTCGTAGATCAGTGCCTTATCCATTGTCATTCCTGATTTGCTGCATTTTTATGATAATGACCTTTAGAAATGAAATCCATGTTTCCTACAAATTAATTCTTCCTACCCATCACCTACTCTAACATTTTTTCTTCATTTATTGGGTGCATTTAGACTTGCAAACCTTGACATCATTTTTCTTTTGGAAGCAAACTATCTATTTCTAACCTTATAACTTCCAAAGTCTCAGATTAGACTGGTGAGCTCTTTTATTCTCTACCTAACTACTGATCTGTCAATGTTAAACATTTTGACATATTTTTATTCACTAATTATCGACATGAAATTTAAAGCATGAATGAATCAAGATTAATCATTTTGATCATCATGAATTGTGGCATTTTTAGGAAAAGTTTCACACAATATTATTTTGCAAGAAGTAAAATAAACTAAGGGCTTTGGCTTTGAATTTCTCATTTATCACTCATCCCTCACTTTTCTTATAGGTTTCAGATTTAGGCTTTGGAACCCATATCATTGTCTACCTACCTATTGATAAGCCAAGTTTAAGCATTTCGACAAATCTTCATTTTCTAACTTATCAGCAAAAATTCAAAATTTGTACAATCATATTTAGGTTGTATGATTGAACAAGACTTTTTTTCAAAGTAGTGGCATTTTGACTTGCACAATTTTAGAAATATTCATTTTTTGGTATGGGGCTTACCTTTTTCTTTTTATCTGCCCTCTTTTTTTTCTTTTCTTTCTTTCTTTTTGTATCAAATTTTCTGAGATTTTGTTTAAGCAATGTTATATATAATGAATAAAACTTAATTGAGATCATGCTCATAGTACTGAGCTTATTTACACACCTACCTATCCTAATCTAATCTTTGGAGGCATATTTTTATTAAGTGAACTCCCTTCTCCACTGCATCTAATCTAGTAAGTGCCTACATGATTGATTTCTTTTCAGCTTTTCAGGAATGTTGAAACAACAAAAAGGCCACTCCCATTTTTCCTGCTTCTGAACAGTAGTGCTCAAAATTTTCTTTAAACTCTGAAAAAAACTGTTCATGGCATATTTTACTCCCTCTTTAGATGTCTCTAAGAAACCAGCAAAAGGATCTTTGAATAATATCTGGCCCTGAGGATTTAAATAGTAAGTTCCATCCAGGACTATTTCTTGCTCCACTTTGGTGTGCTTGGGATTCCTTTGAAGAAGAACCTCTACCCCTTCTTCATGATTATCTGACATGACATCCTCATTATATACTACCATGTTGTCTTTAAGAAAACCTGATATGCCTTGATTGAGTGGGTTGAATTCTATCTTAAGGCCATCATTAGGAGACTTCTCTAGCAATAGGTCTTCTTGAAAAGGTAGTACATCATTAGTATCAATCTTTTCTTTTGTTTCTTCATGAGGAAAAGATGCAGTACATAAATTAGTGGTAGAAAAAATAGAAATAATTTCTTTACATAAAATTTTAGAGGTTGAATGCATGCTTAGTATCTGATTGATTTCTTCTTTAGTTAAAGGAGGAGGCATTTTTCGCTTTCTTTGGATAGTACCCCAGTTGCTCTCTTTCTCTTGTAAAGACTGATCATAAGGACGAATGTATTTTTGAGTTTTATACAAAAGAGCAGATGAATCATCATCTGTCCCTTCAAAGAGATCTTGTGAATCTTCTTCCATTCCTTGATTGATTTCATTCTCAACCAACTTTTCTTGGTTGTTATGAAAGTTAACTTGAGAATGAAATTTATGAATCGCCTCTAACAGATCCTCAAGATGCCAATTTACCACATATTCATTAATATTTACAAGGGATTGTATGATATCTTTAGACCGATCACAACAATTTTCAGCTAATGATAAAGATGGAGAATTTTCTTTATAATGCTCATAAAACACCTTGTGGAAATCCTTTAAAGAAAAAAAACTACCAGGGTTCAAACCTCCATACCATTTCCTTGCTTTCCCTTCTAATGTTTACATGAACATATTCATGAGGCAATCCTCATTCCATTCAATCTTTAACCTCCATGAGTGTATATGAAATTTAATGAGATGTAACAAGGGGTCATCAAACTTTTCATCTTGAAAGATATGCAGGTTTGTGTCCCAATTTATCTGAGGCATTTTGTGTGGGAATCCAGGAATGTGATATCTTCTCATTGGAGCATAGGCGCATTGTATTCTTGAATCCATATTTTTCAATTAGTTAGAGAAAAGGGTCACTGCATCTTTACAACCAATCTGGATTTTCTACCAGTAGAGTCTTTAGGCCTACTAAAAACTGTGGAGTCACCAGGTGGATGATTTTAACTTTCTTGAGGCTGACTGTTGTCCACCATCAACAAAAAATACCATTCTTGGCTAATACTTAAGATTCGACAAGATGATGAGCTTAGTGAAAAGTAAGCACCTTCACTAAGTGGGGCCCACAGGCTATTTTTAGGTGTATGTCTATTTTTAGACATGGTGAACATATTCTATAAGTTGCAGGATGCTATTTGTATATGGTTGGTCAAATTTGAAAAACAGATGAAATTATACTTTTAAAATATTGGGTGAAGCCTATTTATAGATCTTAAATCTAAAAATAGATGCATGTCAATTATTATTATCCCTTAATAATAATCCGACAATAAATATCAACTTATTCTCTTGGAGCACTTTATTTAAGTGAACAGATTTGGAAAATTAGTGGGCTGAAGGAATTACATAATTCCTAGGGTTATTGGTGACTCATGCATGGAGGACTCAGTTAGAACTGAAGTGGAAAAGTTATGACAGATTTGGAAGAGTAGTTATGGGAGTTGTTATTTAGTTTAACTCAGTTAAGTGAGTTAAACTCAATTGAGCTAGTTGTATCTAGTCTAACTGAAAGATACACTAGTAATAATTTAGTGAATTAATTAGTTAATTAATTCACAACTAATAACTCACTAACAACTGAACAAATATAGCAGTTAACTACTTGCATGTCAGATCCAGTGGAGACCCAGTGGAGAGATAGGTGAAAGGGTTAGATGGACTATCTGTTGTGACTATAGTGATGCATTCAATGCATCTGACACACATTGGATATTCCAATGAGGATTACGCAGTCAAGGAAAGGAAAATTTGAATTCATTTAGGGGTCTTCTTCAGCAGGGGTTGCGCAGTGGAGGCAGGATGTCAGGAGGCAAGAAATTGGTGCATAGATATGCAAATTTCTACATGACAGTGTGTAATGATTGTTGATTGTACTAAGAGATTTATGTACTAATATTTTTATGAGATTATTACATGATCCACTGATATACATAATAAATGATAGTTGGGGTTTTTAGCTTTAAGCTTTCCCATTAAACAACTGTGTTTATGTGCGATTGATTTTCTTCACATGTGTTTGCAATTGGCAATTTAATTTCCGCAAAGAATTAAGTGGAAGGATTATGTATTTAACATAAGATTAATTTTTTAGATCAGGATAATCCAGTAATACTATTAGTATTAATAAATTTCTACATGGTATCGGAGTAGTGTTGATCACTGGAGATTGAAATTTTGAAGAGGTGTTGAGTTTTGTGCTGGTGGACAATTCGAATTTGCTGCAGAAATTTCTTGGTGCGACAGTTGACTATCCATTGAAATGTCTTTCAATGGGTTGCGATTGGAGTATGACCTTGAGGGTAGCTCGAATTACATAGCCTAGAAGGATAATATGGAGGCGGTGCTTGAAGATAATGGACTGAAGGATTTCATTGGCAACGATGTTCCTAAGCCTACTTCTAGCGATGCTACATTACTTGACACATGGCAAAAGAAGGTAGCGAAGACAAGAAGAATTTTGTTAGAAGGTGTAAAAGACCATATTGTGTCAAGCCTTCATGGGAAATCCACTCCATTTGCAATGTGGAAGGCTTTGACAAATCATTTCCAAAGCAGCAATGACCATAGGAAGTTTGTGCTGAAAGATGAGCTCAGAAAAATAAAAATGGAGAACGGAGATAGTATTCCAAAATATCTCATGAAGTTTGTCCAATGTAGGGATGAGCTGGGGAGTGTGGGAATTACAGTTGCAGATGATTAATTGGTGATCTTGGATCTCCTTGGGCCTCCGAAGAGTTGGCATAGCTACGAAGACTCTGTCAATGGATGGGAGAAACTGCCAGATTGGGAGCGACTTTGGTCAGATCTTGTGCAGGAGGAAATAAGGCGGAATACCAAGGATGGATCTTCATAGAATAATGATGATGAAGAGAATTAGGCTTTGGCTAACAAAGCAAGGAAAGGGAAGGGGAAGAAATCCCATCCAAAATCCGAGGCTAAAGGCAAGAAGCTGGATTTTTCCAAGGTGAAGTGTTTTCACTGTCACGAACATGGGCATATCGCCACTAATTTCCCACATAAAAAGAAGAACAAGAAGGTTGTTGGAGCTGTAGTGGGTGAGGCCTTAGCCTCACAATTTGAACTTGATTTATCTTTGATCACATGCTTGGTTTCAAGTGCAATGGGATCAGTGTGGTATCTTGATAGTGGTGCTTGCTTCTATATGATGGGAGACAAGGAGTTGTTTAGTGACTTGGAGGAGAAGGATCTCCAAATGCATATAGAGATGGTCGACGATGGTAGATACAGTGCGAATGAAATTGGAACGATTACCTTTGAGAGGGATTCAGGTAAACCATTTATGTTGAAATATGTTATGCATTTTCCAGGTTTGAAGAAGAACTTGGTCTCGATAGCTATGTTGGAGGACAGAGGTTATGACGTTGTTTTCAGCAAGGGAAAAGCTTTCCTGTGACATAAAAAAATGGGTCAAGCCAAGAGGATAGAGATTCAAGTTAAGAATCTCTACAAGCTAGAGGTAGATGGCTATGCTGCAATGATGGGCAAAGAAAAAGAATTGGTGAGCCGGGATAAGGGCAAATTATGGCACAGGAGATTGGGTCATCTTCCCCATGGCGCCTTGAATATTTTACAGCAAATTTCTACTGGACTTCCCAAGGATACTCTTGCACAGTTAGATCAGTGCAAGGGATATACTATGGGTAATTTTGTGAAGACCACCTTTCATGAGAAGGAGAACCGTGCTTTCATGATCCTTGAGAGAATTCACACAGATGTGTGTGGACCTTTCTTAGTTTCTTCAAAAACAAAACACAGGTATTATTTTATATTTGTTGATAACTATTCTTGTAGATGTTGGATATTATTCATGCAGAAGAAGAGTGAAACATTCTCAAAGTTTTGTGAGTTTAAATAATTGGTGGAGGAGTCGAGGAAGCAAGTGAAGGCTCTGCGGAGTGATAATGGTGGTGAAAATATCTCAAATGAATTCAAAGAATTCTGTAGCAAAAAGGAATTCAAAGAGAACTCATAGAGCCTCATAACCCATAATAGAATGGGGTCGGGGAGAGGAAGAACATAACGATCATGGGTGTTGCACGAGCTATGTTGCATGACCAGGGCCTACTGATGCACTCGTGGGCAGAAGCATGCAACACTATGGTTTATGTGCAAAATCGTTGTCCTCATAGATTACTTGGCATGAGTACACCTAAAGAAAATTTTACTGGCAAGAAGCCTATTATTTCTCATTTGAAGATTTTTGGCTCATTTGTTTACATTCATGTGACAAAGGATGCCAAGAAGAAGCTGGAGCTGACTGCATAAGTTGGGATATTTGTGGGGTACACAGAAACACCCCATAATTATCGTGTGTATTTTCCAAACAGTCGAATGACTGTGGTGTGACGAGATATAAAATTGAATGAGGTGAAAGCCATGAAGTTGTCGCTTGAGAGGGAGCTACACTTGCATGTGGAGGAGGAACTTCTTCTTCCCAAAGATGAGCCTCTAGATGTGGATCAGCCATAGGAGGAGATTCATGGAGTGGAGGAGTCCACTCATGTAGAACCAAACATTAAAACAGGCAGAAACCATACCACAGAAGCTGAGAGATTGAAGCTTGATGCGGCACAGAATGTAGGAGTCCCTACATCACAGTGCAGACAGAGACAGTGACCTGACTGATTTATTGGATACATGGCTCTTATGAGCAAGTGTATTGTGACAGAGCCATCTTATTTTGAAGAAGCAACGCAGGATCCCACATGGGTAGATGCCATGGTGGAGGAGTATGACTCCATTGTCAGAAACAGTGCTTGGGAGATTGTTCCAAGGCCAGTGGGTAAATTAGTTGTAGGATCAAGATGGATATACAAGGTAAAGCAAGTTGCTGATGGGAGCATCAAGAAGTATAAGGCAAGATTTTTTGTCCGAGGCTTCTCACAGATTAAGGGGATTGATTATGAAGAAACCTTTGCACCTATCACACAGTATTATTCCACAAGGACTATCCTTTCTCTCTTAGCGCAATGGGTTGGCACATTCATCAGATGGATGTGAAGACTGTGTTCATTAATGGGATCATTTAGGAAGAGGTTTACATTGAGCAGCTTGAAGGATTTGAGATCTTCAGCAGCAAGTCGCATGTGTGCAGAATCAAAAGAGATTTCTATGGGCTAAAGCAAGCACCACGTTCTTGGTACACATAGATCGACAACTATTTCACTAGACTTGGCTTCACCAAGAGTGAGGTGAATGCTAACCTGTACCAAATTGTGGTGGAGGGTAAGCTTTAATCATTGTTCTTTATGTTTATGATTTAATACTAATGGGTGATGAGGAGTTGATACACCCATGCAAGGCATATCTTGCAAAGGATTTTGAGATGAAGGATTTGGGCCTCCTTCATTATTTCCTTGGATTGGAAATATGGCAGTGAGAAGGTGAATTGTTTGTATCTCAAGGAAATTATTCTCGGGAGATACTTGGTAAGTTCCACATGGAGGACTGCAAGCCCATGGATACTCCTCTTCCAGGAAATTGGAGGAAAGAGGATGCTACATCGGCAGAGATAGTGGATGCCACTGTTTATCAATAGTTGGTGGGTTCGCTCATGTATTTAGTTAATACAAGACCGGACATATGCTATGCAGTGAACCAGCTTTCTCAAGCGATGGTTAAGCCTACCAAGCTCTTTTGGAAGGCAAGAAAGCATGTCCTGAGGTATATCAGGGGCACATATGAGTATGGATTATGGTACAGACAGACGGATGAGCTGAAGTTGCATGGCTTCATGGATGCAGATTAGGCAGGCAGCCCAACGGAAAGAAAGAGCACATCAGGAGGGGTTTTCAGTATCATATCTATAGCAATTTCTTGGTACAGCAGGAAACAAATATCTGTGGCACTCAGTTCAGCGGAAGTAGAATACATGGCAACAAGTCAAGCTGCATGTGAGGCTATTTGGATGAGGAAGATCCTGGTCGGTTTGTTCGGTTCACATTTATATCCTACAATGATACATTGTGATAATAAAAGTTGCATTAAACTCTCCATTAATCTTGTGTTTCATGATAGATCTAAACATATAGATATCCAGAATCATCATATCAGAGATTGTGTGCAGTGGAAGATCATCTTCTTCAGTACATTCCTACAGAAGATCGGGATGCAGATATTCTGACGAAGGTGCTCAGTAGGAGCAAATTCGAATACCATAAAGGCAGGATCGAGGTGAAGGATAATCCCTATCTTGTTGAGAGGGAGTGTTGAGATTCAACAAGATGACGAGCTTAGTGAAAATTAAGCACCTTCACTAAGTGGGGCTAGTAGACTATTTTTAGGTGTATGTCTATTTTTAGACATGGTGAGCATATTCTATAAGTTGCAAGATGTTATTTGTAGATGGTTGGTCAAATGTGAAAAATAGATGAAATTATATTTTTATAATATTGGGCGAAGTCTATTTATAGATCATCAATCTAAAAATAGATGCATGTCGATTATTATTAGCCCTTAATAATAATTCGACAATAAATATCAACTTATTCTCTTGGAGCACTTTATTTCAGTTAACAGATTTGGCAAATCAGTGGGCTGGAGGAATTACTCAATTCCTAGGGTTATTGGTGCCTCATGCATGGAGGACTCAGTTAGAACTGAAGTGGCAAAGTTATGATAGAGTTGGAAGAGTAGTTATGGGAGTTGTTATTTAGTTTAACTCAGTTAAGTGAGTTAAACTTAGTTGAGCTTGTTGTATCTAGTCTAACTGAAAGATACACTAGTGAGAGTTTAGTGAATTAATTAGCTAATTAATTCACAACTAATAACTCACTAACAACTGAACAAATACAACAGTTACCTACTTGCATGCCAGATCTAGTGGAGACCCTATGGAGAGATAGGTGAAAGGGTGAGATGGACTATCTGTTGTGACTATAGTGATGCATTCAATGAATCTGACACACATTGGAGATGCCAATGAGGATTTTGAAGTCAAGGCAAGGCCAATTCGAATTCATTCAGGGGTCTTCTTCAGCAGGGATTGCGCAGTGGAGGCAGGCTATCAGGAGGCAAGAAATTGGTGCATAGATATGAAAATTTCTGCATGACAGTGTGTAATGATTGTTGATTGTACTGAGAGTTTGATGTACTAAGCTTTGTATGAGATTATTACATGATCCATTGATATACATAATATATGATAGTTGGGATTTTTAGCTTTAAGCTTTCCCGTTAAATAACTGTGTTTATGTGCGATTGATTTTCTTCACATGTGTTTTAAATTGGCCATTTAATTTCCGCAAAGAATTAAGTGGAAGGATTCTGTATTTAACATAAGATTAATTTGTTAGATCGGGAGAACCTGGTAATACTATCAGTATTAATAAATTTCTACACAATTTATCTAAGGAATTTTGTGTGGGAATCCAGGAATGTGATCTCTGCTCATTGGAGTATACGTGCATTGTATTCTTGAATCCATCTTTGTCAATCAGTTAGAGAAAAGGGTCACTGCATATTTACAACCAATCTGGATTTTCTACCAGTAGAGTCTTTAGGCCTACTGAAAACTATGGAGTCACCAGGTGGATGATTTTAACTTTATTGAGGCTGGTTGTTGTCCACCATCAACAACCAAATACCAGTCTTGGCTAATACTTGAATCATCTAACTTTGAGTGGGGGTTTTTGAGTTATGAGGAAATATTAAGCTTTTTTAATAACTCAAGTTCCCCAATATGGTCGCCATCATGTTAGCTCCCTGTAATTTGCAAGATTGGCAAGAAAAAGTAGCAGGGAACCACATCAAACCACTTTGGAGTCTAAGGACCTATCCTTCTTGGGCTCATAGAGGGCTCTCTTTGTGTTTAAGAGTAAATGATTTAGCTTTATTATTATGTTTTCTGATTTTAGGCTAGTTATGAAGTTTTGGGGTTGCTTATTTTGTTTGATTGATTGATTGTAGGTTTGACAGATAGAATGTGGGAAGCTTAATACATTAGGCTATGGAGTCATAAAAGGTTTAAATTGTACATCAACCCTTCAAGTGTTTTCACAGGGAAAGCTAACTATATCAAATGGATATTCTTAGGTAAGATGAATATGAAATGACAACAAGTTGTGAATTTAGTAAAACTAAAGGGAAATTAAGGATCCTTTAACTATACTTCAACAAGAAATGCTTTTCAAATAATAGTTTCAAGAGAAACTAAAGAGAAGAACACCTTTGAATTCTTTAGTTAAACTTCAAAGAAGGCATTTAAGATAACAATTTAAGAGAAACTAAAGAGCAGGAAACCCATGAATTCTTTGGCTAAAATTTAAGAGAAAACCTTAAGGTAACAACTAAGAGAAACTAAAGAGCAGGACACCCCTAAATTCTTTAGCTAAAATTTGAAGATGAAAACATAAAGATAATTAATAATAACAGACAGAGTTAAGGTACCCAAACAACATATCTCAATCTAAAATTTATGTTCTATTATCAGAGAAATTGATGTACAATATGGAAAACAAAGGAGAAAAATTAACAAAAGAGGGATAACATCACCATTATCATAGCTCAAGAATCCTATGAACGTGCTTGTATTACTGATGTCCAGCTCAAAAATAGTTACAATGCTCTAGTGAAATAATATTTGCAACTCAGAGTCTGATCCAATTCCAACTTAGAAACCAACCAACCAAGAATCATAATGAACAATACATGCAGTATTTAACTGTAGATGAGGAGGTTGCCTTAATCTAGGGTGACAAATTTGTATTTACCATAGATTAAATGATGTTTGACAATTGAGACCATGTAAGGCCCAATGCCAAAATATCTCTCATTGACCTTCTGTAGTAATAACTTTCTAATTTACTGTTGAGCTAACTTTGAATAATTTTCCTTTAACATTAACTTTTACAATAAATTCTAAGCTACTTCTAAAATATCTCTGACTATGATATTAATTGTAGGTAGCTTATATTAAATCAAAATCTAGCTGTAGGTGGCCAAAGTGATTGGGAAGAGTTAAATTCTGAGTGATCTTGTCATTTGGTTGTCTTCTTTGTTGATTTTGTTTTTGATTTGTCTATAAAATCTAATCTGTCATCATTTGTATCTTCTACCTGCTCTCTTTTATTGCCTTTGTTGTCACTATCATTTCTTTATTTTCCTTTATCCTATGACTGTTTTCACCTTCATCCTTGAATGCTCTATTTTACCTCTTTTATCTTTAACTGCCATGGTGAATCTTTTAATTGTCACTGTTCTTTAACCGTGTTTTTTACTTGTCTTCATCTTTTCCTGCGCAGTCACTGTGAGAGTCACTATTTTCCTTACTCTATCCCTTTAAGAAAACTTGTTGCCTCTGTAGTAATCATACAATCCTTATTGATCATGATTCACTGTTGCTTTTACTTATTCTTGCGCTCCTAATGTTTTGATGAACAAGGCTTTTAGATTGTCACCCAAAGAGCCTATTTAAACAATATTTGGATTTTTAGAAACACAATTTGATTACTGCGTTTTCTGATACATCGATCACCTGCAAAATTTAAAACAAATATTAATAAAAATGGGATCTCGTAGGGAGGAAATAAGGTTTTGAGGATCTTGGGAAATCTGTGGACAGAGTCCGATCAATGGAGGTTTTTGGTTTCTGCATTTGGCTGTGGCTATCCAGGTCCTTTAAAAAACTTTACAGGGGTTACATGGTGGCTTTGGGGCTTATAGTAGTGACACAAGGTTTGAACATGTTTGAACGGATTCGGTAGTTTTATTTTTATGGTGCGGGGGTGGTTAGTGGTTTATTGCATAAGGGAGGGACGGTTTGGTGGTTTATGTCACGGGGATGCAATAAAATGTTGGGGTGACACATGGAAGGGAGGAGGGTTGCGAAAATAACGAGGCTAGGATTTTAATAAAGCATGGTTGATTAACGTGGGACCTGGGTTTAAAATTTATTTCAAAACAATATAAAAATGTGTTTTTACATTGTTTTGAATGAATAGAGGGGAATGAGTGAAGGGGAAGGGTTTTGGTGAGGGAAGGGGTTTTTAGCATAGAGAAAAAGGTTTTAAGAAGGGGAAAAGGCTAAATGAGGGAGTTTTAGGGAAAACATGGGATTTTAGAACATGAGGGTGCTTGGGATAGGTAAAATGGGAGTCAATGGATAGGTTAAATGAAGATAATGAAGACAGTGAGATTTCTGAAAATAAATTATAGTTAGGGAATATTATTTTCAGCATATTATAGAAAATATATAGTCATCTAGTGATACTATGGAATTCAGGAGACTAACAAACCCATGTTGCTCCTAGTTTTCCCAAAAAACGTCGTTTAGGGCCTCAAAACAGCTCCAGAAGTTCAGTACCCAAAAAATTGTTAAAAATAGTAAGTTGTGTTGAAACTTACAAACTGAAAGAATTGATGGTGGGGGTTCAAATGGAATCGATGGGTGGCCACCAATATCCACCTAGACCATTAAGTCCCCAAAACAGCTCCAGGAGTGCATAACCTGAAAACTTGCTAAAAATAGTAAGTTGTGCTTACAGTGAATACTAGAAGAATTGATGGTGCGAGTCCAAATGGAATAGGTGGGTGGCCACCAATATCCACCTGGATCATTCCTCCCTCCTTAGGAAGCAATGGTCCCAATTTTGTTAAGTTCCTCCATGAGGGGAAAATTTTGTTGAACTTGGTATTGGATTTGTCTAGGTTGTCGTGGACCTGTTGGCGGATGTGCTGGATGTAGATGTGTCTTTGGTGGGAAACAGTTGAAGGATCTGGGAAAATTTATCCATCATCGTGTTCCTCTATTTCTTGAGGGAATCCTCAAGCAATATTTTGATAGGATCTCCTACTCCCTCATTTTTATTTCCTTTCGCCATGGGGGGTCGTCGCGGTTTGCGAGGTTGAAGTCCTTATACCCTGGCCGCATTGGGGACATGAAAATAAAAATAGAGAAAGAGCAGACCGCTTTGATACCACTGACCCAGATTTTTGCAGGAACGCAACATAATGCACATATACCCATAGATACAAAGATGCAACGGAAATAATTCTTCATTTTATTATAATCAAATGAATGAAATAAACTAGCTAGGGCATTGGTAGCATATTTCTGAGAAGAGATATGGCAGCTACATGCCTCTAAACCATGTTAAAGAACTGAAATTTATTTACAGACAAAATGTAAATAAACAACTATGGTGTTGGTAGGCTTATCTCTGAGAAGATATGTGGCGGATACAAGCCTCTGAATTGTGATACAAAACAAATGACTGAAACATGCTTATAGAAATAATGGAAATAAATGAGCTAGGGCACTGGTAGTGTATCCCTGAGAAAAAATGTCTGAGCTATCAGCCCCTGAACTGTGTTACAATGAGGCTCAAAGGACTACTTATTGTTTAGAAACAATGTAAAACACTAAACATCCAAAAACCTAACCCTAGGAGATGAAGAGCCAAAACTGTAGGTCTCGTTTGGGTAAATTGGTGTTTCAACTTCCAAGGGACGTAACTTTGGCATACAATCTCTGTTTGACATGCTCCATACCTTGTTAGAAATATATTTTCAAGGAATACAACTTTTGAGTGAGAAAAATTTGTCTATAGACCCATTTTTCACCCTGGTTTCCCAAAAAGTGTCACTTAGGGCCTCAAAACGACTCCGGATGTTCAGGACCTAAAAAACTGCTAAAAATAGTAAGTTGCGATGAAACTTACAAATTGAAAGAAATGATGGTGGGAGTTCAAATGGAATCAGTGGGTGGACACCAATTTCCACCTGGATCATTAAGTCCCCAAAACGGCTCCAGGATTGTAGGACCTAAAAACCTGCTAAAAATAGTAAGTTGTGTTGACAGTGAAGACTGAAAGAATTGATGGTGTGGGTCCAAATGGAATAGGTGGGTGGCCATTGATATCCACCTGGATCACCTTTAACCTTGAAACCCATTCCTATAAAATTATTAAACCTATCCCTACCTGTACACTACGATTTCCTAGTCCCTAAATCCCTTTCCCATAAAACCCTAAGTCCTAGGCTTCTAAATTTCCTAAGCAACCACTTCCTCAAACCTGTAATTTAATTTCCATTTCCAACTCCCTTGGCATTTAAACCTCCTATCACCTCCGAAGGCTCCATAATCCCTTCCCCCATCTCCCTAAATTTTTCTACACTTATCCCTATTCCCTAGACCTATTTCCACTCCCCATTCCCATCCACCTCATCCCTAGGGTTTCTTGGCCACCAAAAACTATGGAGGAGGAAAAAGACTATATGGAAGAGGAGGATAGACAAGAGGAGGAAGATAGAGAATAGAGAAGTCCTCACAAAGGAGGAATAATCCTAAGGCTGGAGCCCACCAACACAAATGAACTGATGGCCTCTCCTATGACTGTCAGTTGTTTTGAGTATTTAGGTTTCCTTGATTTTTGAAACATGATTCAGAGGGTCCAACATCATCCTATATTGAGTAGATTCTTCATTTCAAATCTCAGATACAATTAGGTGATCCTTGCAGGTGTGACCTTCACTATATCTACATCTATCGTTGTTGCTACCACGGGGATTCCAAACATGGGTGAGAAGTGGTTTAAATCCAAATATTTGGAGGATCAGTATTATGAACCATTCATCAAACCAAAGTACAAAAAATGAAAGGAATATGGTCTTCCCTTTCAGATACCTTCTTGATTGGTATGCCCCGACCCCCCATGATGAAAATCATCATGAACTACTTCTCTTGTGAAGGAAAGTTCTCTAGGCTCTACACATACCATATTAGACTGCACTTCACAAGAGTAAAATTGCTCAATATCCCATACTATCTATTCAGGAGCATAGCCAAAATGGCATTCATTGTACAAAAGGGAGACTGTGACCAACAGATGAACAACCTCTTCCACCACTCATTGATCAAAATCATTGCACTCCATCACCTTGACCAGTTGAACATATCATGGGACACCTTCATTGCCAGTGAAATCTTCACTGCTCCACAATCTCCTCATGCTGAATATGTGCCTTCTTCATCTCATCCTACTATATCTATGCCTCTACCTTGTCCACTTTACCTATTTCATCACTATCACCACCATCATCACCATTTCATGGTCAGGTTGAGTCACCTAGCAGAGTTATGATCAGTAAGCCTAAAAGGGTTGAATTGGGCACATTGGCTAGAACATATCAGAGAGGGTATAGGCAAGTGTTTTCTCCAACGAAATTGGAAAGGACATTACCTTATTCATCAGCAAAGAAGGTATAGAAGGGTAAACAAAAGATGACAGAAGCAAATGAGCATGAGGAAGCCCTTGAAGAGGATGAGGATCCTCATGATGAGGAAACAGATTTTGACCATGTTGACTTGGATGAGCAGCATGATTATGAGGCTTCTAGTGTTATTATCAAGGAGAAGGATGCTCAAATCATGGGGCTTCATACCAACTTAGAGAGATATAAGTTTTTATTTCAAACTATGAGCAGGAAAATCAACAACTCAAAACCAAGCAGGTAATCATGGAGATGCAACCTTTGAAGGAAAGAAGAGAAGAAAACAAGGGAAATAATTTTATTGATGAGGCTTATGAGAGGTATGGTGAAACAAATGAAAAATAAGAACAAGTGCCAATAAGGAGACCTAGGACTAGATGGTTGAAAAAAGCTTTAGAACTAGAGAGGAAAAAGGAGGTTGAACTTTCCAATGAGCTCACTTTAAATGAGCAGTTTTCCATCATGGTCAATGAGAACCGAGAGAATTGGCTTGATAGGGCCAACAAGAACCTTGAGAAGCTCATGGAGAAGTTAAATAAGGACAATTATTTACAAAGGAATATGGCCAAACACTACTGCAAGAGAAATCACATTGCAAGGTCAAAGCTCCAAAAGGCCAAATCAAGACTTGAAACCCTAACGAAGAAAAATGAAGGGGACAAGCTTGATATCCTTGCTAAGGCATCAATAATTTCCTAACATACCTCATCAGCCTCCCACAAGAAATTTTTAAGAGATTTTAGCAATTTTGGGAATTTTTTTCATTTTTTGCAGTTTTGCACAGTCACACTATCAAAAGCGCAGTGCCCTAGGCGTTACACTTTTTCTAGGGACCTTCAATGGAAAAAATGAAAGCACCATTGGATTCAAAAGGAAAAATACATTCAGGAAAAAAACTTTTAAATTTTTTTTTGGATCAACAAAGCAGTCAAAAAGTCAAAACACACCCAAAAACTCACATTTCTCCCATGTTTTGGAGGTTGGTGCTACTCTTTTGACCAGTCTTGGGAGAATGAAGTTTTGGAAATAAAAATCAACACCATTTTGGAAACTGGGCATAGGATAGGCTTTCCAATGAGCTATCATGAGCTCAATTTGGAAACCATGAACCCCTTCAAAATTGGATCTGAAGTTGGTTCTGCGCGTTTTATCTTGGCGCTGCACTTTTGACCAAATTTCTGAGTTTCCTGATATTTCTAAATTTTCTCAATTTTTCTTAGTTTTACTTTGGAAAATGATTTTTTACCAATGTAATTCAATGATGTAAATGTAATTTTGATGTTTTTACACTTACCTAGGGTAAATACATTAGATGAAAACTCTTGATGAGATGTAATGAATCAGTTTCCAAAAAGTGAGGGATGAGTCAGTTTGACCTCCCTACACTCTAGGTTTTAGTTCCGTTTTTGGTGGAACGGCTCCTCCACTCATGGATTCGACCCCTGAGGTTGATAGAATTTGTTTTAAGGTCTATATATTGTACTTTTTGACTCATTTCAAAGGTTGGATGTTGTTGCATTGATCAAAGACTGTAGTGTAATCAGTATTTGGCAGGAACTTAATGAAAGAGTTGTAGTTATTTCTTTGGGATACCTGTGGTATGGAAATATAACATAGTTTATTCTTAAGTCACATATGTATGAATGTTTTGTTTTCATGATCCATTTCATCTCTATTATATGTTGGTTTTCAAGTTGATAAACATAATACATCTTCTATGCTCTATTTTGGGAAAATATTCATAATTTGTTCATTTTCTTCAGTTTAGAAAGAATACATGCTTTGCCTTGATTTTTCTAGCTCCTCATTAGTCTAATCCATCTCACCCTAAAACCGTAAAGTGTTAGCCTTCTTACCTACCTTTCCACATTGAATCTCTTCAACCTTAATCTTATTTTCCTTGACCTAATCCTCATCAAACAAAACCAATTCAAGAAAACAAACCCCTGTACTCATACCTAGCCTAAAAACCTAATTCATCCAGGCCTCTTGGCTAAGAGATACCTCTCTAGCTTGGTAGGTATACTTACCAAGCTAAAATATTTGTCTGTGGTTACCTCTATTTGGACTCTTTTTCAGCCTTGGAGATCCAGTGGAGTGATAACATAATGGTGTCGTTGTCGGGGAACAAAATATTTATTTTCCCTAGGTGTACGAAAAGAATCATTGGAATTTGATCCTTTGGATGATAGGATTAAGTTTCAGAAAGGCTGACTGGATAATTGCAGTGCCAAGATTGTAGAGCTGGCTTCGAGAAGATATACTAGAGCAAATATCGATCTTGATCCACCTGATCCAATCAAATATCTAGAGAATCTAGTCTAAAAGCATAGATATCAAGTTATAGATATTCAGTCGAGTCCAATCCCATTGGTAAGATCTACTTCACTGCCTACTAAAGTACTATCTCTCGAATATATACCATTTGATTAAAATTTGAATTTTCATTGTTTAGATCTAAGTCTGAAAGCTCTTTAGCCGACATAGTCTTTGATCCTTTAAGACTTTCTGAGGTTAATTCATTATCCGAGTTAGATCTTAGTTCTCTGAAACTTTAAGACAATTTTCTTTTTGAATATATTAAACTTGAATCATACCTTGACATCAAAGTGTGGACCCAATTCTACCAGCAAGAGTCAATACTTGTCTCAACTCAGCCTCAATCAATTGTTACTTTTTCATCTGCACCCTCGACCTAATCATTTATACCTACTACTTTAATACCTACAACTATTTTTCCACTACCTATTCAGCCAACCCATCCCATTGTCAATCCAACACTTCACTCAATAGGAATCATGGCCAAATTTGCCCCAATTGTCTTACCTACTCAATTGAATGCTTTACCTCAGGATTATGGCCAGAGACTCCCCTTATTTGATAGAAAATTCTATCATAATTGCAAAACAACACATTGTCAAGGTCACTGAATTCATAGACTTGGAGGAAGTAGATATTGACAATGCCAAAATGAGAATTATAGCCCATAGTTTCTCTAGAGATGTCAAATTTTGGTTTAGATCCTTGACTGCTAATTCCATTTCCACTCCAGACCAGCTAGTTGATGCATTTATAGCGCGATGGGAGGTGAAGAAAAACCATTTACAGTTTCTTTCTAAGTATGAGAACATAAAAACAAATCCCGATGAATCAGTCCAATATTTCAATACTCGCTTCAGTATAACTTATAATACAATTCCCGTTGAGATCAAGCCTCCTCTAGGCTTAGCTCTCATACGTTATCCAGATGCATTTGATCTAGATATGGCATACCAACTAAGGGAAAGAAGTCCAGCTACATTGGAAGATATGCAAAAGAACAAAATCAATGTTAAAGAAAATTTGTTGATGAAATGAGGCAGAACAAGAGGTGAGAGAAAAGTCACTATTAAAGATGAACCATCCAACTCATCTTCCGATGCAAAGATGGACACTTTGATAAGAAATATTGAAAGAATGGTTGATAGGGTGTCCATCACTGAGAGACACCCTGAGATCAAAAATCCTAACTTCAGAGGCCAACAATAGCCTCAGTTAAGGATCAAGCAGAGAGAACAGTGGGCTCCTGAGATACCATCACATCAACAACAAATTAGAACACCCTTGCAATAGAATTATGCTCAAGGAATAGAAGAAGAATATGAAGACATAATTGTTGAGGAAAATCTCCTTTTCAAGGCTGATGGTTTGCCCATGTTTTTTACGGAAGAAGAAGAGTATTTTGAAAATAAAGATGAGCCTAAGGATGAATATTTTATCCTTGCCAATGATCATGAGTTGGAGACCAAATTAGCTAATTATCAGTGAGGTTACTTGAATGAACTTATTTCACAACAAAGGCAATACTCACTGAGGAGCAAAGATGTGCCGGTTAATCCCATTCAGAAAAGGGAATCTTAGCAGAAAGATACTAAAACAAAGAAAAATCATCCGGGTAATCAGAGCAAAGGAAAAGAGACTGTAGTCACAAATCAGAACAAGGTAAATTAGCCATATACAAGTTCAACAAGTAAGGAAAAGTAGAGTAAGAAGAAAGAAGCACCATCAAAGGATCATGCTAAAAAAAGAGACAACGTCATTAAAGAGGTAGATAAAACCACTCATTTCGGCCTAGAAACTGAAATTTCAAAATTGAAAGTGTCTATTCCTTTAACCAAGCTCGTTAAGAATAACTAGTATAAGTCCCATGTTGCCAAAATGCTTAAACTAGAACCTTTGTCTGACATGGTAAATGTCGAAGATGATCAGCTCGAACTCATTTTTGGTCTTGCTATTGATGGTCAGTTAGAAGATAGAGGTTCCCCCATTCTATTTGAAATTGAGTCTAACAATCCACCAATGCATTTTACACAATTCCATGTTAGACTCTGGAGCCTCTCATAATCTAATGCCAAAAGCCATTATGGAGAAGCTGGGCCTTGATATCACTCATCCTTACCATGACTTATATTCCTTCAATTCAAGTAGAGTCCGTTATATTGGCCTCATTAAGGATTAGGTAGTCTCCCTAGAGAAAATTCTGGCAAATAATGTTCTAATGGATGTGGTTGTAGCTGACATACCACCATGGTTTGGCATGTTGCTGTCAAGATATTTGGGGGGGGGGAATTTGAGAGGCACATTGAAATTATACTTTTCTTATGAAACCATCCCTATTTTCGGACAGTTGATAAAGTTGTACCGAGAAACAAAGATGAAATATATGATCACAAGCAAAGAAAAGCCCAACAATCATCTGATAAATGATGTAGATACAGATTTAGAGTCATTTATTTTGTTTAATGATAGCTACTTAAATGATGTAGATATCTAGCTCGTAGAAGTAGAAGATGTTCCTGAGATTCATAATTGCATCAGAAAAGTTATAGAAAAGGAAAAAGAGAATCTTTCGAGTTCATCAGAACAACCATCAAATGAGGCAGAGAAAAATTTAGAAAATCCATTAGATAAAGCAGAAAAAAGACTAGAAAGGCATGAATAAACAGTTTAGAAAGTTGAGCCAAAACATAAATAAGAGTTTCAACACTTGGAGGATGAAAATGATCTGTGGTCCATGGCATTTGATGATGCCTTGGGGAAAGGCGGGGTAGGCATTGGAATTTGGCTCTGCGGCCCTTTTCATCAACCTTGTAAGGTCCCTACAAATGTTAGATTATGCTCATAAAAGTTGGCTTTTGATTGCACTAACAATGAGGCGGAGTATGAAGCACTGATTACTGGCCTAAATATATTGAAGAAATTGGGTGCAAAAATAATTTCAGTACGTGGTGATTCAGAACTTGTGATCAAGCAAGTTAAAGGTGAATATCAAGCTAACCATCAATGGATGAGAACATACAGGAATGTTTTACTAGATATTTTAAATTTTTTTCCAGATTATACACTTTCAGTTGTGCCAAGGAGTCAAAATATCATGGCAGATTCATTGGCTACAACTGCAAGTAATTTTAAGATCCCCATCTTTTCAAACAGGAAGTTTGAGATTCATGTAAACACTATCCCACTGTTCCCAATAACTTGCGGTATTGGCAAGTATTATGAGATGATAATCAGGTAAATAAATTTCTCCAAGTTGAAGTTGAATTCAAGAATTGTTCCATAGATGAAATTTGTGACAAAGATGACCAGGACATAGAAGCAACTCAGGTGGATGTACTACAACTGAAGGACAACAATATTCCAAAAGGTCTCATACCTTTGGAAGAATTCCTTGACCAAGATGTCGTAGCAAGGAAGCCTACATTGGTGCCTACGGAAAAAGGTGTGGAGAACGTGAACATTGGGACATCAAATAAACCAAAGATGGCTAAACTTTCCAAGTCTTTATTTCCCGAGGTAAAGGTTGAATATGTTATATTAATTTTTGAATTTTCTAATGTTTTCGCATGGGAATATGCAGATTTAAAGTTGTATGACAAGAACATCATTTAGAACACTATTCTGATTAAGTCTAATCAAAATCCCTTTAGGAAAAAGTTGAGAAGGATTAACCCCAAATTGTTGCCATCAATTGAAAAATAAGTGAACAAAATTTTCAATTCCGGTATTATTGTTCCTATCATATTTTCTGATTGGATTTCAAATTTGGTCCTGGTAAGAAAGAAGACTGGAGAGATCCGACTCTGCATATATTTTAGGAACTTGAACAAAGTGTCTCTAAAGGACAACTATCCACTTCCTAAATTGGATCACGTCCTTCAAAGAGTTGTTGGTTCTTCCCGGATGTCACTATTGGATGGCTATTCAAGATACAACTAGATTATGGTGCATGAGGATGATCAAGATTAGACATCATTTACTACACCTTGGGGCATGTTCAAATATGAAAAGATCCCATTCGGTCTCAAAAATGCAGGGGCCACGTTTCAGCGGGCCATGGACATAACATTTGCCAATGAAAAAGATGTTTTATTGGTTGCTTATTAAGATGACTTGACAATGTTTTCACATTCTAATGATGAAAATTTGCATCATTTAAGAATTTTTTTCAGGAGATGGAGGAAGTTTGGAATCTCTTTCAACCCAAAGATAAACCTTTTTTCCATGGACGAGGGAAACTTCTCAGTCACATCATCTCCAAGGATGGAATCCGGATTGACCCTTCTCATGTTCAAGCAATTCAACAGATTGATTTCCCTCGCAGCAAAAAGGAACTACAATCATTCAATGGTTATATCAATTTCTTACGTAGATTCATTCCTAGTTTAGCTGAGAATATTAGAGAGTTGACAAATATGTTGAAGTAATATAATGATGTGAAGTGGTCTGAAGATGCCCGGAAGTCCGTCAACTCAGTAAATTTTTCCTTTACCATCACCCATGTTTTAATAAGTCCTGAATATTTTATTGATTTCATAATATTCTCATTTGCTTCTGAGCATACCATGGTAACAACCTTGATGCAGAAAAAGGATAAACTGAGCTACCAATTGCATTTTTCAGTCGCAACATTAGGGATGCAGCCCTTCAGTACAACATCATAGAGAAACAGGATTTGGATGTGGTAAAAAACATTGAATTATTTCAGAGTTTACATTTTACGTTCACATACTCTTGCCTATGTGCCTAATGCAGCTGTAAAATAAGTTCTTGTGAAGACAGACCCAGAAGGTAGGAGAGGGAGATGGATGCAGCATTACTAGAATATGACCTTGAGATAAATCCCACCAAGTTGATCAAAGGTCAGGGATTAGCCAAGCTCATGGCTAAGTCAAACTTCCATGCTCTAGACATCAACCTAATTTCAACCTTGTATGATAATGAAGAAGAAGTGAATCTCATTCAGGCATCTGATATCTTTTTGTCATCTCCACAATATTCTGATATTATCTATGTTTTGAAACACCTAAACCCTCCTCCAGGCATGACTAAGAGTCAAGGAAGATCTTTGAATCTCAAAGCTTCCAAGTATTGCATATTGGACAATGCACTTTACCGGAAGGATCCTGGAGGTGTTCTATTGAACTATTTGGTCGAAGAATAATCTAAAGAAGTGATGAATGACTTCCACAAAGGAGATTGTGGGGGGCACCTATATTGGAAGAAAACGGCCAATAAAATATTGAGAGCGGGATATTATTGGCCAGAAATTTTTGTAGATGTGTACAAAACAATAATGAGTTGCCATGAATGTCAAGGTTTTCAGGGTAAAAAAATCTTCTCCCATTACCTCTTCAACCTATTTCAGTACATGCACCATTTCAGTAGTGGGGCTTAGATTTCATAGGCGAGATTCACCCAACATCATCCACATAGCACAAGTGGATATTGACAACCACATATTACTTTACAAAGTGGATATAAGCGATCCCAACCAGGCAAGCAACAGATTCTTTCATCATTCATTTTTTAGAAACTAATATTTTATCTCGTTTTGGTTGTCCTACTAATATTATCATAGATAATGACGCAACATTCAAGTCTAAGAAGATGACTGAGTTTTGTGACAGATATAACATTAATTTGGGACACACTACAACCTACTACCTACAAGGTAATGGATTGGAGGAGTCCTCTAATAAATCCTTGATCGGTATCATTAAGAAAATTTGAGAGGCAAATAAAAAGAATTGGCATAAGAAGTTGATCAATGCATTGTGGGCAGATCGAGTGAGTAGTAATAATTCTATTGGAATGTCTCCTTTTCAAGTTGTGTATGGTGACAATACTGTGTTTCCTTCATTATTAGCAGTGTCGGTTATGAAATTTTTGCAAGAAGAAAGGACCGAGGAAAATGACATACAACATCGGAGTAATCAAAGGATACACCTTCAGCAAACAAGGGATGAGGTATTTCAGAATACCTCAAAACTCCATGACAAGATAAATAAAATCTATGACCGGAAAACAAAGGAAGACAACTTCAAGCTTGGAGATGTAGTACTTCGCTAGGACGCCAGAAATGAGGATAAGGGTAAGCATGGAAAATTTGAGAATCTATGGAAAGGGTCATATCATATTTCAGCTTCTCGGGGATAGAATGCTTATTTTCTTAAAGAGATGAATGGACAAGAGTGCTTAGGAGGACCAGTCAATGGTAGGCTCCATAAGCACTACCTTTTCTAAAGTACATTTCTCAAAATTTTCCCATTTCATTATAAATATCAATCTACCTTTTTTGCAACTGTGAAGTAGAGATCACTGGAGTTCGGAGCCCAAAAGGAAGGCCATGGAGCTTCACTGATTTTCTGCCATTTTCAAAAGTTCAGTTTTCAGTCAATTAAGTCAGTATTGAGTCTATTTTTAGTCAATTTTGAGTTTGTCTTGAATCAATCTATTTCATCGGAGTTATCATTTTTCATTCATGTTTATTAGTTTGAGTTTTTGATCGTATTGGCCCAATGGATAAGGATTTTTGGTATACGATGTTATTGACACCTCTTTCAGAGCTATTAGTGTCAAAATATACATTCTTCCATCAGTGATGAAAATCACTCTTTTCATTCTCATTTTAGGTGTCCCACCCTGAAATTTTTATATCATTCCATTAATTCATGCTAAAAATTGTTTCACTGATGGTAGCCCTAGTCATAAAACCTCACTCTCCCTCAAAAAAATCACATTTTGTAGCCCACCTTCATGTCTTTTTGAGCATAAAAACTCTTTTGAAAAGCTCATTTCACTATGTCTTATCTCAGTCAAAGTCAATCCAGGAAGTCAGGTCATTCAAGGTCCCATTAGGTCATTAGGTTTCAATGTTCAAGGTCCAAAAATTCACTATTTCATCTCAATAAGGTCAGCAAAATGTGCGAGAGTGACTCAATAAACATTTCATTTTCATCTACAGAAGATTATCAACATGTAAATATGATATTTTTAAATTTTAAATTTTATTTTTATGATTTTGATATCAAAATGTAATTTTGATATGAAAACAGAGATGTAATTCATTTTTAATTTTTTATGTAATTTTGTGCTTCCTATATGTAATAATTTTGATTCCTAGCTGCCAAATAAAAACACACATGCCAAACTGAAAGAGAAAAGTGTCAAACTCCAGCAACACCATCCTGCAAGAAAGGAAAATCAGATGAAAGGGTAATCAGCAATTGTTTCAGAAAAGTGAAAAAAGACATTAGAAAAGTAGGGTTTTAAATTAAAATACAAATTCACTTTTCTATTTATGACTAAAAGACATCAATTCAAATTAATTTTCCTCTTCTAATTATCAAGCCAGCAATCCAAGAGACAAAAATTTCGAAATTCTGAGTGAAATTGGCAAAGGAGCAGAAATTGAGGGCACAAATCCTGAAGCGAGGGCACAAATGTGTTGTCGATGGCACAAATGTGTTGAGCAGGGCACAAATCAGTTGTTGAGGGCGCAAATACATTTCTGATGGTGCAAATAGCTCGTCGAGGGCGCAAATGACCAACAAGCTTAGAAAAGCATCCAAGTGATCATAATTGCCTTCAAAGCTCCTCCACTCAATCATTTACCTCCATCTAACCAGTAAGAGACACATGCCAAATCATCTTCTTTAGTTTATGTGTTGAAGTTTTGCAAGTTGAAGTTGTAATTTGGTGTCTTCTTGAAGTGAAACCCTAGTTTTTCTCCCTTGCACTCACAATTCCCTGAATCCCATTTCCTTTACCCGCAATGACATCTCTACAGTGTTAAAATTCATTCCCTAATCCTTGTTATCATAATCCCTATCCCTAAGCAACTAATTCCTAAAACCCTAAGCCCTAGGTGCTATTTTGACCTAGGCTCCTAAATCCCAATTCCCATTTCTCTTTCATTCCTATTCCCTTCCCAATTCCTCATATCCCTAAACATTACTCCCTATCCCCTCCCCATATCACATATCCCTATCAAACATCTCCTTCATTTTCCTTTCCCATCTCCCTTTTCCATTTCCCTTCCCTAAATCCCTAGGGTTTTAAAAAAAACACCATGGCAACAGAAGAGGAAAACACATCATTCATTGAAGGAGAGGAAAAAAATATAAGGAGCAAGGGTGCTCAGACTTGAGCCTGCCTAAACAAAGGAACGTTTAGCCTCTCCATTGACTGTCACATGCTTCAAACATGTTGGCTGTTATGATTTTTTGTGAGAAAATTAAGAGGGTTAAACACCACCCCATGCTAACTAGGTTGTTCATATCATGACTCCATGACAACCAAGTTAAATTAACTGGGGTCACTTTTACCTTATCTATTGTTTTCATTTCAGATGCTCAGAGGGATCCCAAATGTTGGGGAGAAATGGTTCAAGAAAGGCAGGTTGAAGAAAAAGGATTTGACTTCTTTCTAGAACCAAGACACCAAAATCAAACAAATATGTTCTTCCCTTTTTCACACCTCTTGGAAAAATATGCACCTATGATGAAGATTATAATGAAATATTTTTCATGTGAAAGCAGACTTTCAAGGCTCTATTCCTATCACATCCGGCTTTTGATGCATTTCACTAGGGTAAGGATGATTAACATGCCCTATTATATTTTTCATAGTATAGAGAATATGGCATACATTTCCTAGAAGAAGGAATATGAATAGAAAATGAAAATCCTATTCCATCATTCCCTCATAAGAATCATAGTCCTCCACCATCTCAATCAACTGAACATTGCATGGAGCACCTTCATAGCCAATGATATTTTCATTGAGCCATCCATTCAACATGCACAAAATGTCCCTTCATCATCTCAGCCCATGACTCATTCATCATCATCAGATAAATCCCCTTAACCTCCTTCATCTCCACCTCATCATGATCCTTCATCTCCATCTCATAATGATCCTTCATCTCCATCTTATCATGATTTTGGATGACCTAGCAGGATAGATGACATTGAGCCTAAGTGGGCTAGTATGGTTGAGGTTGAGCCATTGGCGGCTATAGGCATGTGTTTGCTTCACTTGGAGTGAAAGGGGATAAAGGTAAAGAGAAGGTCATTGAGCCAGTCATTCATGATGAGGAGGAAAATCATGAAACAGAGAATGAATTTCAATTGGTTGACCTAGATGAGGATGAAAATGATAAAATCACAAATGCTTCTATCAAAGGTAAGGATGCCAAGATTAGTGAGCTCCATACTAATCTTGATAGGGCTAGATATGTTATACACTTTATTGAGCAAGAAAATAAGTAGTTGAAGACCAAACAGGTCATTGATGAGGTGAAGTACTTCTCTGCTCAAAGGGAGGCTCAAAAGGAAAAATTCATGCTAGATGAAATAATGGAGAAGTATGGTTTTCTTAATGATGAAGAATAATAACATGTACCAAGGCAGAGAACTAGAACTAGAGGGTTGAAAAGAGCTTTAGCTCTAGAGAGACAGAAGGAAGTTGAGCTTGATGACCAGCTAACCCTAAATGAGGAGCTTTCCATAAAGATGAATGAGAACAGGGAATCAAGGCTTGATAGAGCCAATCAACACTTGGAGAAGCTGCTAGAGAGGGAAAATAAAGATAATTACTTGCTAAGGAAGAAGGTCAAACTTCATGCCCAAAAAGAGAAATTTGCATTGGCCAAGCTCAAAAGAGCCAATGCCAAAATTGAAGAGTTGACCAAGGAGGAGAAGAAAAATTTGGACATTCGTGTTGAGGCTTCCCTCCAAGATTAAACACATCATCTTCATCCATTCCAATAATTTTGAGGCAATTTCTAACTTTTTTTCAAAATCTGGAAATCTCTGTGTTTTTTTTAACAATTAATTAGTAGAAAATTGGGCATTTGCGCAATGCCCTAGGCGCTATGCAAATAATTGGCCTACTTTTTGAGGAGAAGGAAGGCACCATTAGATTTATAATAACCCATGCATCTCAGAAAACCATGTTTCCAGCCTTGTTTTGAATTTTTTATGGGTGAAAAGCTAAAAAAACCATCAAAAAATCACCTTTCTGCCCCTTTTTTGACATAGGCTCTGCGCAAATACCAATCTTGGGAGAATGACTTTTTTAGGGGTAAAATGACCTCCATTTTTAGAACGTGAGGCATATTTGGAAATAAGATAGGTCGGGATTCAAAAAATCCATGTTGGGCCTGATTTGGACACCAGGAAGGCCTCCAAAAGTGGCCCTGAACATAGAGGGCACAAATGACACTAATATGGCGCAAATGCACGGTGGAGGGCACAAATGTCAAATTTGTTGATTTTTTCCAAAAATTCTCTCAAGTTTTGAATTTTCTTCAGCAAATCATCTTTCTTCTCATGTAATTAATGATGGTAAAATTTAATTATGTCTGAGATTACTTACCTGGGGTAGATTCATCGGGTAAAAGTCATTAATGAGTCATGATGAATCAGTTGAATGTAATGAGTGAGTCACTTGGACCATCCTACACTTCAGTTTTTGGTTCAGCAATTAGTGGATCTCTTCCTCACCTCATGTATTAGACCCTTGAGGATGATTGAAGCTTGTTTTGATGTCTATTTATCCCCTTTATTCATTCTAGTGAAGAGTTGGAATCAGTTTGCATGTTTGCTAGTTGATCAAAGAAACTTTTGTACTCAGTTTGGCCAGCTAATAAATAGGAGTTACAACTATTTTATGGGATACTTGTGGTATTGATGTTTATCATTGTATTTTATTTAGTATCATATGTTAGAATGTATTGTGCTCATGTTCACTTCATTTCTATGTTATGATCTCTTACAAGTTAGATAATCAGAATACATGTTTGCACATGCTCTGTTTTGGGTAATTAATCATATTTTGTCCACTTTCATATGTCTGAGAAAAATAAACCTCCTATGCTTTTCTTAGCTTTCTTTCAACTTCAACACCATTCCATTACAATCTTCTTCAAGTGATAATTATTGTACCTACCTTGCCCCATTGTTCCTGCAACCCTAACTCATTTTCCTTGACCTAGATTTCCTTGACCTAATTCTTTCATCCAGTGATTCTCCAACCAAATCAAATTCAAACAACCCCCTACACTCTATATCTAGACTAAAAACCCTAATTTCCATAGCCCTCATGGTTGTGACCCTTTTTGAGAGAGCCCTCTTCGACTTTATAGGGCTAGCTATCAAGTTAAAAGTTTGGTTTATGGTTACCTTTGTTGGGATTCCTTCCTCAGCCTTAGGAATCTGGAGGAGTGCTAACAAGAGATATCATCCCCAATAAGGCCAATGTTAGTGTCACTATTTGAATCCTGCCATCAATGATCAAAAATCCTCTTTTTATATCATATTAGGGTCTTATTAAGAAATTTTTATCATTCCACTAGGTTTTCATTCAAAAATTTAGTCATTTATGGTAGCCCTAGCCCAAAAACAACACTCTTCCTTAAATTTTATTACTTGCTGGCATATTTTCATACCTTGTTGACTGTACATCATCCATAAAGATAATTTCATCATTCCATCACATCATTCATGTCATCATGAAGTCCAATCTTTCAAGGTTTCATTAGGTCTTTTAGGGTCAATCAAGGTTACCATTAGGTTTTTAGGGTTTTTCAAGGTCCAATAAAACTTCATTTCCATTGCATAAGACCAGCAAGTAAAGGGTGATAAAATAACATCTCTTCACCATATGAAGATGATTTTTAAATAGAAATTCTTGTTCCAGCGTGTAATTTTGGTTTTAAGATGTAATTTTTAATTTTCATTATGTAATTTTATGTCATTCAAAATGTAATAAGTTCATGATTCCCAAGCTGCTAACTCAGAGTTCCAACATGCCAAAGCATCAAAATGTCAAATTCAAAGAGTTTTCAAATTCATTAAATGATCAATTTGTCAAAGAAAAAATTCAAATGCAAAGGTATAGTTTCAAAGTGCAAAGTGAATGATAAGAAGAGAAGGTGGGTCCCAAGGCCCAATTCATTCAAATGATCAATTATAAAGACCACCACAAGACAAGCAAGAAGATCATCTGATCTTGCATCCATCGAGCACACACTCCCTTGGTTCAGAAATTCGAATTGCAGGGTCAGAGGAAAAAAATTTATGGCGTTGCACCTTCTGAATGGTGGTGTTGCACTTTCTCAATAGGTGTTGTGATTTTTATTGAAGGGTGATTCGTTTCTAGGCAAGGCACTGCGCTTTTTCCGAGTGAGCTCTCCAAGCTTCAAAACTCAAGAAAACTCTTCCAAACCTTCAGAAATTGCTTCTAACACCCTCTATCAAGTAAGTAAATCAATTCTATTGCCTCCTTGCACTCCTAAGCATTGATTTCATAGTGTTATTGTTCCTAGGTAAAATTGGAATTTGGACTAGTGAAGAAACCCTAATTATATTCCTCATTCCCAATTTGATGCCCTTTAACCCTGAAATCCCTTCCTACATCATTATTAAGCCTATCCCTGCCCCTACACTACCATTTCATAGTCCCTAAATCCCTTTCCCATAAAACCCTATGTCTTAGGCTTCTAAATTTCCTAGGCAGCCACTTCCTCAAACCTGTAATTTAATTGTCATTTCCAACCCCCTTGACATTTCAACCTCCTATAACCTCCCAAATATCCATAACCCCTTCCCCCATCTCCCTATTCCCTAGACCTATTTCCACTCCCCATTCCCATCCACCTCATCCCTAGCATTTCTTGGCCACCAAACACTATGGAGGAAGACAGACACTATATGGAAGAGGAGGATAGAGAACAGAGAAGGCCTCACAAAGGAGGAAGAATCCTAAGGTTGGAGCCCACCAACACAAATGAAATGATGGAATCTCCTATGAATGTCAGTTTTTTTTAGTATGTAGGTTTCCTTTATTTTTGCAAAATGATTCATAGGGTCCAACATCATCCTATGTTAAATAGAGTCTTCATTTCAAACCTCAGAGACAATTAGGTGATCCTTACAAGTGTGACCTTAACTATATCTACATCTATCATTACTGCTGCCATAGGGATTCCAAACATGGGTGAGAAGTGGTTTAAATCCAAAGATTTGGAGGATCGGTATTATGAACCATTCATCAAACCAAGGTATAGAAATGAAAGAAATATGGTCTTCCCTTTCAACTACCTTCTTGATAGGTATGCCCCCATGATGAAAATCATCATTAACTACTTCTCTTGTGAAGGAAGGTTCTCTAGGCTCTACACATACCATCTTAGACTACTTATGCACTTCACAAGAGAAATATTTCTCAATATCCCATACTATCTATTCAGGAGCATAGACAAAATGGCATTCATTGTACAAAATAGAGACTATGACCAACAGATGAACAACGTCTTCCAAAATCATTGTACTCCATCACCTTGACCAGTTGAACATCCCATGGGACACCTTCATTGCCAATGACATATTCACTCCTCCACAAGCTCCACATGCTGAAGATGTGCCTTCTTCATCTCATCCTACTACATGTATGCCTCCACCTCAGTCCACTTCACCTATTTCATCACCATCACCACCATCATCACCATTTCATGGTCAGGTTCAATCACCTAGCAGAGTTATGATTAGTAAGCCTAAAAGGGATGAATTGGGCACATTAGCTAGAACATATCAAAGAGGGTATAGGCAAGTTTTTTCTCCAAGGAAATTGGAAAGGACCTTGCCTTCTTCATTATAAAATAAGGTACAGAAGGGTAAACAAAAGATGACAGAAGCATATTATGAGCATGAGGAATCCATGCAAGAGGATGAGGATCCTCATGATGAGGAAATAGATTTTGACCTTGTTGAATTGGATGAGAAGCATGATTATGAGGCTTATAATGTGATTATCAAGGAAAATGATACCCAAATTAGTGAGCTTCAGACCAACTTAGAGAGATATAAGTTTGCGATTTCATACTATGAGCAAGAAAATAAACAACTCAAAACCAAGAAGGAAATCATGGAGATGCACTTCTCAAGGAAAAAAGAGAGGAAAACAGGGCAAAGGCTTTGCTTGATGATGCTTATGAGAGGTATGGTGAAACAAATGAAGAAGAAGAACAAGTTCCAATAAGGAGACCTAGGACTAGAGGGCTGAAAAGAGCTCTAGAACTAAAGAGGCAAAAGGAGGATGAACTTTCCAATGAACTCACTTTAAATGAGTAGTTTTCCATCATGGTCAATGAGAAATGGGATAATTGGATTGATAGGGGAAAAAAGCATCTTGAGAAGCTACTAGAGAAGGCAAATAAGGACAATTAATTACAAATGGATATGTCCAAACACTACTGCAAGAGAAATCAAATTGCAAGGTCAAAGCTCCAAAAGGACAAATCAAGACTTGAAACCCTAACCAAGAAAAATGAATGGGACAAGATTTATATCCTTGTTAAGGCATCACTCATTTCCTAACATACCCCATCAGCCTCCCTCAAAAGAAATTTTGAATAAATTTGAGCAATTTTGGGAAAATTTGGAATTTTTTTCATTTTTGGCAGTTTTACAGAGTCACGCTGTCAAAAGCGCAATGCCCTAGGCGTTGCGATTTTTCTAGGGACCTCCAATGGCCAAAATGAAAGCACCATTGGATTCAGAAGGCCAAATGCAGTCAGGAAAACAACTTTACGTAACTTTTTTGGGTCAACAAAGCAATAAAAAAGTCAAAAAACACCCAAGAAATTGCATTTCTGCCTTGTTTTGGAGGTTGGCATTGCGCTTTTGACTAGTATTAGGAGAATGAAGTTTTGGAGGGTCAAATAAACACCAATTTTGAAATTGAGCATAGATATGGAAACTAGATAGGACAATATTTCCAATGAGCTATCCTAAAATCAATTTGGGCACGGGGAACCCCTTCAAAAGTGGAGCTAAACTTGGCACTACGATTTTTACCTTGGCATTGCGCTTTTGACCAAATTTCTGAGTTTCCTGATATTTGTAAATTTTCTTAGTTTTTCTTAGTTTCACTTTTGAAAATGAAGTTTTTCCAATGTAATTCAATGATGTAAATGTAATTTTATTTTTTACACTTACCTAGGGTAAATACATTAGGTGAAAACTCTTGATGAGATGTAATGAATCAGTTTCCAAAAAGTGAGGGATGAGTTAGTTTGACCTCCCTACACTCTAGGTTTTAGTTCAGTTCTTGGTGGAACTGCTGCTCCACTCATGGATTCAACCCCTGAAGTTGGTATAAGTTGTTTTGATGTCTATATATTGTACTTTTTGACTCATTTCATAGGTTGGATGTTGTTGCATTGATTAGAGACTCTAGTGTAATCAGTATTTGGCAAGAAATTAATGGAAGAGTTGCAGCTATTTCTTTGGGATACTTGTGGTATGGAAATTTAGCATAGTTTCTTCTTATGTCACATATGTATGAATGTTTTGTCTTCATGATCCATTTCATCTCTATTATATGTTGGTTTTCAAGTTGATAAGAATAATACATCTTCTATGCCCTGTTTTGGGAAAATCTTCATCATTTGTTCATTTTATTTAGTTTACAAAGAATACATGCTTTGCCTTTCTCTTTCTATATCCTCATCATTCTGATCCATCTCACCCTGAAACCCTAAATTGTTAGCCTTCCTACCTACCTTGCCCCATTGAATCTCCACAAACCTAATCTTATTTTCCTTGGCCTAGCCTCTTTGACCTAATCCTCATCCAACAGAACCAATTCAAACAAAAAAATCCCTGTACTCGTACCTAGCCTAAAACCATAATTCATCCAGCCCTCTTGGCTGTGACTTTGTGGAGAGAAACCTCTTCGGCTTGGTAGGGCTAGCTACCAAGTTAAAATATTCGTCTTTCATTACCTCTGTTTTGACTCTTTCTCAGCCTTGGAGATTTGGTGGAGTGATAACACAATGATTTAATGAAGTTGAATGATCATGAGAGGAACTATTTGACTCATGAACTTGAGTTGGAAGATATCATTCATGCATTTAATATGTGGAGACATTATCTCCTTGGAAGGAGGTTTATTCTAATGAGTGATCATAGTGTGCTCAGGTACTTGTTTGACCAACCTAATCTAAATGGAATTCAAGCTAGATGGTTGGATACCCTTATTGAGTTTAAATTTAAGATCAGATACATTAAGAGGCATGGATAACAAGGTTTCAGATGATTTCAGTAGGAGAGTGCAGGTGAATCACATTTCATCTATGAGATCTTATGGGACATATTTATAGGAGTTAATCTTGCATGCAGGGAAACATGACGAGAGGTACCAACAATAGAAGCACATGTTACAACAGCAGGGTGAAGGTGACATATATGAGGAGTATCACCTCACGGTAGATGGCTTGTTCAAATTCAGGAACGAGATTTATGTGCCTAATAACAGTGAGCTCAAGAAGCTTATCATGGGGGATTTTCATGTTGAGTTGTATTTAGGCCACTCGGGATACCAGACTACTTTGATAATTGTTAAGAAGTTTTATCATTGGATGAATTTGAAAAAATAGGTGGTTGAGTTTGTTACAAGATGCTTGTACTTTCAAAAAGTGAAAGCTTAGTGTAAGCATCCAACTAGTCTATTGCATCCTATTCTGATTCCAGAATGGAAATGGGAGGTCATTTCCATGGACTTCATTACAATTTTTTCGAGGACATCGACACAACATGATCCATCATATTTGTGGTTGATAGGTTGAGAAAGTTATATCACTTAATTGCAGTGAAGTCTACTAATTCAGTTAATGAGGTAGCCTATATCTTCACAAGGGAGATTGTGAGGTTGCATGGAGCTACCAAGAAGATCATATCATATAGATATGCCAAGTTAACTTCTAGGTTTTGGAAAGAGTTTTTACAGGCTTGGGGGAAAAGTTATATTTCAATACAACTTATCATCGACAAAAAAATGGACACATAGAGAGGGTTAACATGATTCCTAAGGATATGTTGAAGATGTATGTCATGCATCAGTAGAGGAAGTGGGAGGAGTATCTTCCATAGGTGGAGTTTTAATATAATAATGGGTATCGGGAATCCTTGAGGATGAGTCCATTTGAGGCTCTTTATGGGCAGAGTTTTAATACTCCTATCAGTTGGAGTGATCTAGTGAACATGGTGTTTATTGGACTGGATATGTTGGCTAAGATGGAATAGGATATCTAGGTTATCAGAATAAATTTAAAGGAAGCACAAGATAGGAAGAAGATTTGTAGATCAACATAGAGCATTCAAGGAGTTTCAGTTTGGGGAGCATGTGTACTTGCACATAAAACCTAAAAGGAGATCCTTAAGGATTGGATCATGTGCCAATCTGGCACCTCAGTATTTTGGGTCTTTAGAGATCCTTGAGAGGATTGGACTAGTGACCTACAAACTTTCACTTCCACCAATAGTGAAATTCCATGATGTTGATCATGTGATTGATTGGTATATATTTCAAGTGGAACCAGAGGGAGAGTTCCAATTAGAAACTTAGTGCATTTTGTAGCAAAAACAACTCATGCTCTATAACTGAGAAATAGAGAAAGTTAAAGTGCAGTGGAAGAAATTTGTGCCTGATGAATCTACATGGGAGATGGTTGATCAAATGCAGGCTTTGTGTCCTTCTTTATTTGTTGGTTGAGAATATGTGTTTGTTTTATATTTATATATGCATATATGTATTGTAAATATTGCAATGAGATGTGATATAAATCTCCAATAAGCAGTATGTTGTAAATAATGCAACAAGTTGTGTTATAAAGCTCCAATAAGTGACATGGTGTTCATGGTTTCAGCAGTTTTGTATGATGTAAATGTTGCATCGGTTGTGTTATAAAGCTCCATGGGAAACATGTTTTTTTTGTTATAAGCTTCATTGAACATTGATGATGGTGTTCCCCCAAGGTGGAGGGGTTTGTAATAACCCTTGGTTGATTTTCCATGTAAATAAAATAAGACCAAGGTCATGGGACACATATTCCAAGTTGAATGGTGGGTAAACATTATAGTGGAAATCACTTGTAGTTTAATAATGGCTATGGAAATCGGAAAAGGAAAAGAGGCAATAAATGTCATTTAATTATGAAAATAAAAGAAAAAAGGAGAAAAGGAAGTTGAAGAGACACAAATTTGCATGCAAGATATATTAGAGGAAAATGAAGGAAAATGAAGAAAAAGTGAGACATCATAATAAAAAGGCATCAGAGAATAATTTTCTAGCTTTTTGACAGTTTTTCGGTTAGCTCTTTTTCATTCTTTCATGCTCTTGCACACTTAGATCATTCGTGGAGCATTCTAGAAATCACTTATATTAGAGAAAGAAAGCAAAGGAAAGTAATGGAGCGCAAGGAGACAATTGGATCAGTAGCTAAAGTGGGCTTACTTTGTAGGTAACATGTTGCATGTGTGATATCATTTTTTGTTTTTGGATGCATGGTATATGCATGTGGTTCCTTGGTTATGTGTTGTCATTGGAATGGAAATTTTCTTGGATTGACAGTGGTTTCAGCCTTGCCATGCCATTTCCTCGATAGCCATGATGTAGTGGGTGCCCCATTTGGGTTTTTGATTGGTTCTTAGGTTTCCTATGGTTGTGGGTTGGGACAAATTATCTGGAGAATTGAAATAGCTTGGTTGCCCTAGAGGTTGTGGGTTGAGATGTGACATCTCTAGAGCCCTCTAAAAACGTGAGTTTCCTGGAGGCTATGGGTTGAGTTACTAGGTCTTGGAGCCATGGAAATCTTGGTAGAGACCAATCTGGTTGATGCTTGTGATTTCTGGACCGTATAGGTGAGATCGATGTTCTTGAGGGTTGAGGTGGTTTGGCTAGTGGAAGTCTTGGCTGGTTTTATTTTGGTTTAACGCTTATGATTCCACATTCATGCTTGGAATATGGAGTGGGGGTGGTTGGTTGAAAGAGAGATTTGGTTCAGCACAATCTATGGTCAGGTGGTACGTGGAAGTCTCTGACTTGGTTGAAATTTTCTTATATTAATATGATTTATTTTCCTATTGTGATCTATGAGAAGTATACTGGTTATTATGGTGATCTTATGGTTGATTTTGCATAGTTTCTATTTTGGTTATATGCATGGTTTTATGATGTGCTCTAGTTATGGCTCGTGTTCATGATTATATAAGTTATTGGATGGTTGATGAATGCATGGGTTAACAAGTGTTGTTATAGATAGCTTGAGAGGGCATTGATCCTTTTTGGTGATTTTCAGATGAAGTTCAGAAGTTTATGATCAGATATGAAATCATGACCTATAGCTTTTATGTTTTCTATCTGTTTAACGAAATTTCTATCTAGTATTAGACATGTATAGGTAATGATATAGCTCAAGCTTTGATTTTTTAGCATTGTTATCATCATTTTCATGATTTTGGAAAGTTATAGAAAATTTTGGGTAGTGCTCAGGAGGATAGCCTGAAAAAGTGGCATAGATCTCGTGACTGCATGCACAAAATAGAGGAAATTGGGTCATATCTGCATGGATACTGGACTATGGATGTAGTTATAGCTTCCCAACCGCATGCATGAACTGTTATGGGTGTGGTTGGGGAGTAAACCTAGTGAAAAAGAGTTCTACCTCATATATTTATTACCTGGGGTGGTTGGTAGGCTCCTGCGTGATCTGTAGTCTCTAAGGGATGTCAGTTTACTTCTAGTTTGTAGTCCCAACTTCCATAACTAGAACTTGGAGGTCAAGTCATATCATAGTGACACTCAGCTCATGTTTACCCTTAAGAGCTTTTCAAAGTGGGTAAATGTAGGAGGGGTAGTTACAAAATTTTCATGGGAGTACATGCATAACTTCCCTCTGTACTATTATATCCTTCACCATAAATCGGTTCCTTCTTGGTGGAAGTCCCTTTTTTTTCTATCTTTCTCATCATATCTACCATCTTCTTTTGTCCCTTAGCCAAATCATTCAGTGCACTGAGAAAAATATTAAATGATTGATTTTCCTTGTCACCCATGTCTGACTCTTCCAATTCAATCATCTCTTCTACCCCCTTCCTCTTGCTAGGGGTTTCTTCTTCCTCTCTCCTCTTTCCTTGAGACTCTTCCTCCTCAGAAATGGCAGCAATCTCTCTTACCTAGTATTGTATTTTGTAAGTGATGTATGGGTGGTATTTGACGCTCATTAAATCATTTATAATATGCTATTAGATGTCACATTTGTACAAGAGCATGCTCTGATACCATTGTAATATTCCCACTACTACCCAAAGTACCCCTATGTTTTTTTGAGTTTTAGGAGATTTCTTAGTGAAATATTTTTTCAAACAGTTTAATGACAATTTGTTTCACGTGCACTCCCTCTTGTTTTGATGAAATAAACATATAATACTGGAATGTATACTCCCAAAAAAACTTCATAACAATATATTTATGCCTCTTATAAACCCAAAAATAAATTTAAATCTCTAAAAAAAAAAGATAGTCATACCATATTAATTTCTTTAGTATTTATAACTCAGAAATTATACAACAGTGATAGAGCTTATATCAATAAAAAAAGTAAGGGAATCTAGTATATTCCTTCATAATGATATCAATATTTACAACCATAATAAACCAAGAGTAAACAATGTTCTGGGAAGTATTTCCAACCCCTCTTGTGGTGTAAAATTCAATAAGAAAATTCCACGTCCTCCTCTTTTCTATAATAACCTCCACACACTAACTTGATGCAACTCCTCCACCAATAGAACTGAGATTGATATGACTATCTTGAGGACTAGATTCAAACCACATTCAGTTCCATAGTAATCTTACACTTGGGTTCTCAGCTGAGGAACTTGACCCAACAAAAATATGACCTCCCAAATTTCAATGACCCAGTCTTCAGTATATGAAGGAAAATCTGTGCCTCTTTAACCAGTAATTCCCACCACTGAGAGAACACAAAACTCGACCCTTTATTAACTAGAGAATACATTGTCTTATACATAGGAAATGGGTAGAAAAATAGATGATTATCAAGCACCAATGATCCAACTACACACAATCCAAGCGAAAGAGAAAATTCATGCTATAGTAGTCCCAAACCCAACCCTCTTTTCTCTTCCAGATTCAACCTTTACCAATAAACTCATCCAATCCAATGATGGAGAAACTTGACCTCCCTTCAGCAGTGACTATATCTCCAAATTTGGATTTGGATCTCCCCTTATGAGATGATACAAAAAAAACAGAAAATCAGAAGATAAATTCAACTAATAATACCTTTAACCTTTAATATATTCTTCAAATACTTTTCTCCTTGATGGTGCAATGGTGAAATTTGAGTGATATCGCTCTTTGAACCAACTAGGGTGTCTAATTTCAACACCGAAGATAACAATGGTGGTTGAGGTTCCTCAAACCCTAAGCTTCTCTCCAAAAACTCTTCAAGGGATATTTTTTTTCAAAATGTCAATCATAGAATGAGGAGAGACTCCCCACTTTTCTCCTTTTATAATTAAGTGGCCAATTTTTCTGCCATTTTAATTTTTTTATTTTATTAAATCACTTTAGGAACTTTCTAACTTTATAAAGTGAAAATGACTTTTCATTAGCCTAGGATATGTCCCCCATTTTACCCATTAGGCAATTATAATGTTTTCCTAGGTGAATCATGTTCCCTTATTAAACAATTTCCTCATCTTAGCATACAAGAAACTATTAGGCTAACGGAACCTGTCTTATTTCTCCTAAGCAATTGGGGACATTATAGTCATGTCGTAGGGTTTGCCTATGGATATCTTGTCCAAGGAGGTATTTATCAATATTGAAAAATATCTTGGAATGTTTGTGTTTATTTATTGAGCAAGCCTCCTTGATTGTAGTCGACAAGAGTGTAGCTTGTGTTTTGGTGGAGATGGATGTCTATAGGGGCTACCAGGGACAATAAAAATCTTGTGGGGAGATAAAGTCATACTTCAACCCCTTTATTTCTGGAAAACCCCCTTTAGATGTCTGAACTACAAAGGCATGTAGCATATGGTTCGCACCGATGCGACTCCTCATCAGGGTTATGGAACTTAAAATAGTTATAAGTCTATCGAGGGGCCTTACATTACTTTGACTAAGATACAAAAGATCTCCTCTTATACCCAATATTACATAAGGGCTTGGTGGTCAAACTCAACATATATTGTGGCTGTGAAAGTGGTTGATAGCATTATTACAGGGTTATAGAAATCGATTCTTATGGTTTTGGCTGAGGAGGAAGCCCTACTTGGTGGAACAAAGCCTCAGGAAGATGTCACTTGCTTGAGTTTTTGTGATGCACTTTTCTCTTGGGTTTCTACTAAAAGGATGTCGAAAATGTCTTAGAGGAAGGTATAACAAGCCTGGTGCCCACAGACCCAACCATATTTGTAAAAGCACAATTGACTAAACCCTTCCTTAGAAGTGATGAACCAACTATTAAGTCTCTCTTTTCTATCATTTTTCTCATTAAATTATTGTCTTACGAAGAATCATTGATTATTGATCAATTAGAAAAAAATTCCCTCATAAATTAAAAATTATACAAAAATGCATCCACTTTTCATTCTTACATTTCAAACCTTGTTTCAGAGGCAAAGAATTCTTGTACAATCCCTTCGTACTAGAAAATAAATAAAAATTTTGGGCCCTTACAAAACCATGTTCTAAGATTGAATTGAAACCCTATGACTGTGCTCTTCAAGGACAATTTGGACATATCCTCTTCCAAAAAACTAGATTTTTTTTCATTCCCAAATTGTTGTTCCAAATATGCTTCTACTCTTTCACGTGGGAATAATCACTTTGTGAAAACCCTTCCACCCTTTATATCCCAGAATTAAGGGTCCCCAATCCCCCTCAATATTGCAAAACATCCTTCAGTCCCCTCTTTCAAGGATGTTGTCAATATGACCCTCATCCTTGCATTTTTCGAGCCATCCCCAGTTGATAGACTATTGATAGAACCTATCTCACCATTCCAAAACATAACCATTAGAAATAAAAATCTCAACAAAAAATATCTACAAGAGAAGGAAATCCTCCAGAGGCCATCCATTAAGGATTAAGCTTGACTCCCCCTACAGAAGAGGAAATTTTTATAAGGGAACTTAGAGCACAAATGTCATCAAAGGTTTTTTTCCAAATGATTATCATTTCCCTCAACATAAGGGGGAATGGGGGAGCCTCCAAAATAAATTCCCTTAAGAGACTAGTAGATACCCACATACCCACCATTATATTTCTTCAAGAAACCATGGTTCTGGGGGATAAGGCTAGGGAGGCCTTTCATCATCTGTGTCCGGGTTTGTTTTCCATTTCTATGGATTCCATTGACCTATATATAAGTCTCCTCTCCTTGTGGAACCCAAAATCTATATCTTTTCATGCTTTCTCCTCTTCTGTTGGTTTATATTGGAAGGGTTTGTAAGGGGCTTTCCCATACCGATCAATTTGGTAAATTGCTACGGACCTACAGAGAGAGGCACAAATTTTGGGATAAAGTCCAATCTAGAAAATTTCTCTCAGATCATGCCCTCCTTTTAGAAAGAGATTTAAATTTCACTCTCTTTCCAGGGGAGTCTTGTGGGTCTCACACTAGCTCAGATCCTTTGGAATATTATTGTTCATAGATGCTGTAGAATCACAATATCCATGCTATTTCTCCTTTCCCTTTAGTTTCTACATGGAGAAATGCTAGGACTATTAAGGAAGGTATTTCCAAGCGTCTTGATAGATTTTTGATGTTTGATCAACTAGAAAATAATGTGGGGAGATTTAGATCCTGGATAAGTCAAGATAAATTATCGAATCATCTTCCAATCCTTCTTGAATTGGATTTTGAGTAACACATAAAAAAATACCCCTCAAAATTCAATCACTCGTGGATAGAAGTAGATTCTTATATATCTATGGTGATGGGTTTATGGAAAAAAATCTTGGTATTAAACTACTCCTTTGTTATGGAATCCCTTGTTAGAAAACTTGTAGAGATCAAGAAGAAAGTTTTGGAATGGGAAAAGAAAAGGAAAGAAAAGAAAAATGAAGAATTGTTAGCTCTATAAAATGAAAATGAACATATTTCTTAGACGTTTTCTAGCTCTCTTTTTCTAATAGAACTAGCCTTGAGAATGAGCTCCTTAAAAGCCAGAAAATCACATATTTTAAAACCAGAAGAAGAGACCTGGAGGCTCAAAGCCAGGGTGACTTGGATTAATAAGGGGGGTAGAAATACTAATTTTTTCCATAATTATGCTAATCACATAAGGAATATAAAATCTGTTTAGGAGCTTTAGATGGAGGATGGTGAGATTTTCACAATTCAACATGATTTAAAATTTGTTGATGCTACCTAAGTTTCCTCCCTTTTCAGAGAAATTGTTTCTTCAAACATTGTCTCACAATTTCATCTCATCTAAGATTCTCCAACCCTAAGAACTGTGTAAGGATTGGTATCCCTATCTCCCTTGATGAAATTAAATAGTTTTTGAAGTATGTTTCCAAAGACAAAATTTTGGGCCTAGATGGATGGACCATTGAGCACTTTATATCTTTCCTTGACCTCACGTGGCTTGATATTTGTAAAGTGGTGGAGGAATCAAGAAGGTCTCAAAAAATCTCAAAAGACATAAATGCAACCTATATAACTCTGATCCCTAAAATCTCCAAACCTAAGACCTTATTCGACTTTATGCTTATCTCCCTATGTAACTTGGTTTAAAAAATCATTTCAAAAGTGATCTCAAATAGGATTAAGAAAAATTTAGCTAAGAAGACACCCCTTAACCAATCTAGCTTTTTGGCCGATAAGAAAATTCATGATGTTATTGGATTACTCAATACGTTTTGAATTCCATAGAATTAGAAAACCTATAAGCCTTGGTCCTCAAGATGTGTAATATTTATAAAATAAATATTAAGTGAATAACAAAATAACATGTTATAACAACAACTAAAAAATTCAATACATGCACAGAAAATGAAAACACAAGAGGAAATGCACCAAAAATTCAAGTCATTTTATTTATTTCTGAGAAAAATGGAGTACAATGAGTATGGAAAGATCAACCTTGGCTTGCTAAAACAAGCTAGGAAAAACCTAAGTTGTAATTGTGATTCCCAACTGGTGGAATGACTCCACCAAAAACCTTTGTGATAACCCAGAAAATTATTTCCACTGTTACTGTAGGTGCACTGATATTTCGACCCTAAAATATACTCCAAAAATTTTGAAAAATTAAATGTCGTCTCTCCACATTAACTCAACAAAACCCAGAAATATCTCACTAACCTAAGTGGTGGAAATGATCCCAGAGTGAACTATGCCTTCCTCTAGTAATATATAGTGCTAGATGCTAATTGTAACATTGTTTAATGTCAAAAATACTACCGAGAAATTTTTTCAAAATTAACCCCAAATACCTCTCACCAAACCCACAGAAACCTATAAAGGGTTTGGGTTGAATCCACTGACCCCCAGTGACCCCCAATAAGTGAAAATTTCCCGATCTGGCCAGAAAATGCTCCACAGTTTTGATATTATTGAATTATGCCCCAAATCTAGCATGGAAAATTTATCCTAGCTCTGGTTGATTCTCCACTGAGAAATACCCCTATCTCTAGCCCTTATCTCTTCACCCATTCTTCTCCCATCTTCCCTTGTGCAGGCTAAGCCATAAATCTCTACACAATGTTCAAAGTGAGAGAAATGGCTCCTCAAAATCCCTGCCTCACGACCAACAAATTCACTATGAAATCTCTGGCAATGTGTGGGAAAAACTCCTACAAATCCTCGAGAAATATCACAATCTATAGCTGATCTCAATTGGGGTGCCTCGAACTACGACCAAGGAAAATGTGGACCGGCTAGAAATGATCTACAATGTAGCTCCTTTAGAAGTCATAAGATAGAATTATATCTACCCTCCTATGGTGAAACTTGGAGTTCACCTAAGGTAGACATGGAATTACCGCTTGGGAATCCCTCATGTTAAACAACATCAATTGACTTGGCTAAATAGCTCAAGAAAAGTTGTGTTTAGAAGATAATTTTTCAAAAGATGCAAATGAAGGCCTCTTATCCTTATTTATAATTGTTTCCCTCCTTTTTTTCCCTTGGTGGCCCCCACTCTTTCTCTCTCCTAATTAGCACCCCTCCTATTTTCTCTCTCCAAGAGTGTGATTTCCCTTCTTGGGCCAAATTTATCTCTCTTGTGGGGTTCCACTAGAGTTTCAATTTCCCTTTTTTCCTCCTAAGTCCTGTTAGCACTTTGTAATTCCTCCATACTAAGGAGAGGAGCCCGAAGGTAAGCACAAACCACTTTAAAAATGGAATCTAACCCTTCGAGCTTCAGAGAGGGCTCTCTCTATATGAATATTTAGTCATATAGATGACTCGTTGTTTTATTTTTTAGGATAGATATTAAGATCAGAGAGGAATAGGTTTAAAATTTTGATGGTAGGGAAGAGGGAAAATCCATTGGGCATGAATTCATATTAAGCTAATGATTTTCAATGATATGATGGGAAATTGAGGAATCCTTAGACAGAGGTAAGGGGGGGAATCCTTATGGTGTATTTTTCAAATTTCGTTGTAGAGAGGTGAGAAGAGGATTACTAGAATTGATAACATCTAAAGAATCTAGATGAGGATGAATTTTAGATATTACAATGGAGGAAAAACACTAAAATGTTCAGCTACTTATAACAGAGAACTTAAAAGTGAATTCTGAAATAATTTTTTCTTAACTAAACATTGAAGATATGAAATAACATAATATAGAAACAAAACCAGGGGATAAACATCACCATAGAAAACTCACACTTGAATCCCTAAACAAGTATACTTTGACCTTCATCATTCACTAGAAATTTTTAATGAAAATGTACAATGCTCAACATCTTCTCTATCAGATCCTGACCAACCAAACATTTTCTCATAGAAATTTAAAAATATATATAGTAAAAACTCTTTCCCAAGCTAAGGAAGTACATTTCAACCACTTCCCCAAAGACAGAATCAATAACAATAAAATTTAGAACTGCTTGCTAGGAAATATGGATCAAATTTATAGAAAATAGGGGTAAAATATTAGAATGTATCTCTTGAATCATGACCTATTTTAAAAGACCAAAGGATTTTTTTGTATATGATCTTGTTCCTAAAAGAAACCTCTCTCGGTTTTTTATTATTGTTCTCCATATCCTTGGAATCTTCCCCAAAAGATCATGACTAAAACAGGAAATGATGAAATCTAAAGAATTGGTTGTAAAGATTCATTCAAATATTCCAATCTATGACACCTATGAATAAAATGAAGGTATTTTTTTTTAGTTACCTCGTGTTTTAAAAAAACCCCTTTTTTTTCAAAAAAAATCTCCATTTGGTCAAAAACAAGCCTTGAAGTTGACTGCTAAAACAATAAAAAATGCAACAATGCACTTCTTAAAAAAAAAACACAGAACTTGCACATATTGAAAGGAAAATATAAAAATTATGGATGTGAAACTGCAATACACTTAATGAAAATTGTTATAAACATATGAATCAATTTCATGAGATCTGAATTCGAATTGAAAGGTAAAACTATTGATAGTATGGAAGTGCAATGAATTCGCTGCACTACTTCCTTTTTCAGCGAAAGTGCAACAACTGGCACAATGAGATGATCATTTTCATACCTCTAACCATATCCCATAATTTTGAATGTATCAAAAAAGTATAATACAACCTCTATATCATCAATTGCCTATTAGAAAGCATTTTTCCAAATTGCAAACCTCCCTTCTTGAGAATTACCACCTATAGAAAAAGCGCAACGACTAAGTGCATCGAATTTCATTTGCATGGGTTTGACCAGGTGGTGAAGTATATTCCTAAGAAAAATGGTTGGTAGATGGTTTTTATAACCTCAAAAAACTTCTTTGAACCTCCATGCACAAAAATGAATGCCCAAACTCTAATTTTCTATAAAATCTTAATGCCTTTGACAGTAACGCAACAAATTCCCTACAACTGAAATGAAACAACTTTCTTTTGATGTTTAGAGCATATGAGTAGGATGAGAAACCTTCTTGATGGATTTTTTAGACCATAAACATATGTTTTTCATCTTCCACATGGTCAAAGTCGTCCTATAATTGCAATGTTTTCTTTTCAACTTTAGAATATTGAAGTGCAACGAAAAAGAGAAGCATAATATCAACTTGTGGTGATGAGGATATGATGCGATATTTTTTTATTTGACCTTGCAACTGAATGACAAGTCACCACTAATTATCCCAATTATGAGATACCAAACCCATTATTTACCTTAATCCATAATTGAATGACACATTAACCTTAGACTTACTAAACCTAGACCTTTTAAGATTTTGACAACTTGATTTTTATTTACCACTCAAACTTTAATATATCCTATTCTAAACTAACACTAAGGCTTGATATTTATGAGATCATAGCAACACTTTAAAAATTTACCAAAATAATAAAAATAACAAACTTGACTTTGACAACTCTAACATAAGGCACTAACATTGACTCCAATGGGTATGGAATTCTCCCTGTGAGGTGCCAAAGAACACGATAGACCATGTGCCTGATCCATTGAGCTGCTACCAACCTCGAAGACTGCAACGTGAAAATTGTGCCTTGCAATCTAACTGACCAAAACTGTACATGTTGGAAACTGAAACTAAAAGCTAAAATAAATACCTACCCAACAAGCTTATTGCACGCCATTTCGTACTCCAACCTGCTAAGGATAGCTGCAAAATTATGTGAAATGATCATTCCAGTGTATCCAATCAAGACGATAATTACTTAATTTCTTTTTTCTTTCATTCTACTCAAACATAAATAAAAATATGAGAGATGAACAAACAACATGAAATCTGAACCCAAATTCAAAATTTCTCCATTTTGAGAAGCTAAATCCACTGACTAATTCCAAGAATACTTCGCATTTCTCATTCTCTGATTTTTGCAACATAAATGAAAAAGTATCCCAAAAATCATGAATATGTCCTTCTTGTTAATGAACACAAGGAAAAAAGGAATCTTCATCCATAACTGTTGGTTGTCCATGTTCTATGTAGTGATATTTAAGATCATTCTCAAGTGAAATAACAATAAACAAAAAATGGAATTTGAATATTCTTGAATATTTTTAGAAGCAACAACTACCTCATATATAACAGGAGTGTCGAAAATTGATCCTTTATGTGGCTCAACAAGCATGTCATCTTGATTTTCAAGAGTTTATAAATTTATAACTTCAAAAGGTGTGTATTCTTGAATAACACTTTCATCTTCAAAAATATTTAATACAACAACCTCCTTTTGACTATTTTTTAGCAATTCTAATTCATCATTTTCACATATGGGCCCATTTTCTTCCAGAAACTTTATGTTACACATTAATTCACTTCTTAATGTCCATATACATGAAGCTTTAGATATCTGATTTTGATAAGTTTCTTATTGAAGCAAATTTTCAAAAAATGTGAAATTTGAAGAACAATTTGATCGGATATGCTCACTTGAAATTTGAACATCTTCATGATACTCAAAATAAGGAACATGAATTTAAACATTAAAATTATGATCAGTTTCACTTTTGGAAATGGGAGAAACTAATGTTTGCTGGAAATTATTTTGATTAACATTGCAACTGAATTCTATAGCTTCCTCTTGATGGTTAAAATGGTTCTCATGAATAGCCTCTATAAGCTCTTCATCCATAAATTGATCATCTTCATAAAAAAATTTCAAATGCTCAATAAAAGTTTTTAAATGTGTTCAACAGTATTTGACTAGCAACAAGGAAGGATGATATTATTGATATCTATCATAAAATATTGTATGAAAATATCTAACAGAATACAAATAAGAATTTGGAAATATTTCATACCATAATTGTGCATTTCCCTCTAAGGATACCATAAACATATTCATCAATCATTATTCATGAAATTGAACACTTAGCTTGTGTACATGCATGTGAAATTTTACCAAATGAGGAGCAGTGTCATCTCCTTTCTTATCTCTGAATTTTGGCAAATAAGTTTTCCAATCTACATGAGGCATGCAATTTGGAAAACCTAGAATGTGATGTCAATTCATGGGAGCATATCATGGATATATAGAACTCATCTTGAGCCAATAGATTCGCGAGTGGACGTTGAAAGTTGAATTTTGGATCTCATTGATAATGGAGTTTCCCAGTGAATAATGCACAACCTTCTTGTGGTTGATCACTATTCACCATCAGTAATCAAATCTAAAACTTGATGGTTCTTTCCTAGGAAATATGCAACCTTTCACTCCCCAACAATGGCGCCACTACGTTAGCACTTCGTAATTCCTCAAGGTTAAGGAGAGGAACCTAAAGATAACCAAAAACCACTTTAAAACTGAAATCTAGCCCTTCTAGTTTCAGAGAGGGCTATCTCTATATGAATCTTCATTCACTTAAATGACTGGTTGTCATAGGTTTCAGACTAGGTATTAAGATCATAGAGGAATAGGTTTATCATTTTGATGGCAAAGAAGAGGGAAAATCCATTAGGCATGGAGTCATATTGATCTAATTATTTTCAGTGATATGATGGGAAATTGAGGAATCCTTAGACAAGGGAAAGGTAGGAAATCCTTATGGTGTCTTTGTAAAAAAAATTTGTAGAGAGGTGAGAAGAGGAGTACTGGAATTGATAGCATCCAAAGCATCTAGTTGAGGACGAATTTTAGATATTACAATGGAGGAAAAACACAAAAAATTCAGCTACTTATAAAAAATCACTTAAAAGTGATTTCTGAAATACATTTTGCTTAACTAAAATTTGAAGACATGAAATTTAAGCATGGAAATAACATAAGATGATGAAACAACAATAGGAAATAAACATCACTATAGAAAAATGACACATGAATCCCTAAACAAGTAGACTTTGGCCTTCATCATTCACTAAATTTTTTTTAATGAACATGTACAATGCTTAATGTCTTCTCTATCACACAATGACCAACCAAACCTTTTCTCATATAAATTTACAAAATATATAGGAAAAATTATTTCTCGAGCTAAGGAGTTCAAGTTCAACTACTTCCCCAAAGATAGACTTAGTTACACTAAAATTTAGAACTGCCTGCAAGGAAATAGGGATCGTATTAATGAAAAATATGGGTCAAATATTATAACATATATCTTGAATCATGACGATTTTTAAAAAACTGAAGGAGGTTTTTGTATATGATCTTGTTCTTGAGATAAACCTCTCACAATTTTCGAAAAGTCTTCTCCAACTCCTTAGAATACGCGCCCAAAGATCATGGCTGAAACAGGAAGTGATGAAATATAAAAAATAGGTTTTAAAGATTCATTTGAATATTCCAATAAATGACACCTGTGAAGAAACTGAAGGATTTTTTATTTATTTAGCTCATGTTTCACAAACAAACAAAAAATTTCAAAACTCATCTCCATTTCGTCAAAAACTAACCTTGAAGTTGATTTCTAAAACAGTAAAAAATGCAGCAACACACTTCTTCAAAAAAAAAACATAGAAATTGTTCATATTGAAAGGAAAATATAAAACATATGGATGTGAATCTTCAAGACACTTAAGGAAACTTTTTATAGCCATATGAATAAATTTCATGAGGTCTAGAGTCGAATTGAAGGTCAAATTGTTGACTATGTGGAAGAACAATGAATTCCTACACTACTTCCTTCTTCAGCAAATGTGCAGTAACTGAGTGCAACGAGTTGATCCTTTTCATACCTCTGACTGTATCTCACACTTCTTAATGTATCAAAAAATTATAAGACAACCATAAAATCATAAATTACCTATTAGAAATAATTTTTCCAAATTTCAAACCTCCCTTCTTGAGAATTACCAGCTATAGAAAAAGTGCAATCTCTGACCAAGAAAAATGGTTGGTATAATATTTTTACAACCTAAAAAAACTTCTTTGCACCTCCATGCACAAAAAGGAATTCCCAAACATTGATTTTCTATCAAATCTTAATGCCTTTAACAGTAGCGCATTAAATCCCCTTTAACTAAAATGCAACAAATTTCATTTGATGTTTAGATCATCTAAGGAGGATGAGAAAATTTCTTGATGAATTTTTGAGATCCTAAACATATATTTTTCATATTCCACGTGGTCCAAGCTATCCTCTAATTGCAATTATTTCTTTTCAAATTTAGAATATTGAAGCGCAACAAAAAAGAGAAGCACAACATCAACTTGTAGTGATGAGTATGTGATGCAATATTCTTTTATTTGACCTTGCAACTAACTGAAAAGACACCACTAATTGTCCCAATGATGAAATACCAAACCCATTATTTACCCTAATCCATAATTTAATGACACATTAACCCTAGACTTACTAAACCTAAACCTTTTAAGACTTTGACAACTTGATTTTTATTTACCATTCAAAATTTAATATATCCTATTCCAAACTCACACTATGACTTTACCTCTATGAGATCATATCAATACTTTAAAAATTGACCAAAATAATAAAATTACCAAACTTGACTCTGACTACTATAAAATGGGACACTAACATTGGCTCCAATGGGAATGGCATCCTCCCTATGAGGTGCCAAAGAACACCGTAGACCATGTTCCTGATCCATTGGGTTTCTCCCAACCTCGAATACTGCAACCTGCAAACTTCTCCCTACAATCTAACTTACCAAAACTATATATGCTAGAAACTGAAACTGAAATCTGAAATAAATACTCGTCCAACAAGCTTATTTCACACCATTTCCTACTCTAACCTGTTGAGCATAGCTGAAAAATTATGTGAAATGATCCTTCCAATGTAGCCAATCAAGCCAATCATTACTTGATTTCTTTCTGCTTTCATTTTTCTCAGAAAAAAAGAAAAATATGAGATATGACCAAACAAAATGAAATATGAACCCAAATTCAAAATTGTTCCATTTTGAGAAGCTAAATCCACTGACTAATTCCAAGAATACTGCACATTTCTCATTATCTTCTTTTTGCAATAGAAATATAAAAGAATCCCAAAAATCATGAATATGTCCTTCTTGTTGACGAACACAAGGAAAAATGGAAGCTCCATCCATAATTGTTGGTTGTGCATGTTCTATGTAGTCATCTTTAAGATCATTCTCAAGTGAAATAGCAGCACTTTGTTTCATAGAATTATTCTCATCATACACAAAAAAGGAATTTGAATATTCTTGAAGATTTTAGAAGAAACAACTACCTCATGTATAGCATGAATGTTGAAAATTGATCCTTTATGTGTCTCAACAATCATGTCTTCTTGATTTTCAAGAGTTTTTTAATTTATAACTTCAAAAGGTGTGTATTCTTGAATAACACTTTCATCTTCAAAAATATTTAATACAACAACCTCCTTTTGACTATTTTTCAGCAATTCTAATTCATAATTTTCACATATGGGCCTATTGTCTTCCATAAAATTTATGTTACACATTAATTCATTGCCTAATGTCCCTATACATGCAGCTTTAGAGATCTGGTTTTGGAAAGTTTCTTCTTAAAGAAAAGATTAAAAAAAAAAAAAAATCGAAGAACAATTTGATCGGATATCCTCACTTGAAATCTGAACATCTTCATGATACTCAAAAGAAGGAACATGAATTTCAACATTAAAATTCTGATTAGTTTCACTTTTGGACATAGGAGAAACTAATGTTTTCTATATTTTCTTTTTATTATCATGGAATTTGACTTCTACATATTATTCCTGGTGGTTAAAAGGGTTCTCGTGAATATCCTCAATAAGCTCTTCATCCATAAATTTATCATCTTCATAAAAAATTTCCAAATGATCAATAATTTTTTTTAAATGTGTGCAAAAGCCTTTGACCAACAACAAGTAAGGATGGTATTCTTTATATCTCTCATAAAATACCGTCTAAAAATCTCAAAGAGAATACAAACAAGAATTTGGAAAGCTTTCATACCATAATTGTGCATTTCCCTCCAAGGATACCATAAAAATCTTCATCAAGCAATCTTCATGAAATTAAACCTTTAGCTTGCATACATGCATGTGAAATTTGACCAAATGAAGAGCAGAAACATCTCCTTTATCATCTCTGAATTTTAACGAATCAGTTTTCCAATCTACATGAGGCATGTGATTTGGAAAACTTGGAATGTGATCTTGATTCATGGGCGCATACCTTACATATATAGAACTGATATTGAGCTAGTAGAGCCGCCAATGGAACATTGAAGGTTGAATTTTGGATCTTGTTGACAATGGAGTTTCCCAGTGAATAATGGACAACCTTCTTGTGTCTAATCAATGTTCACCATCGGTAATCAGATCTGAAGCTTGATGTTTCTTTCTAGGGGAAGATGGAACCTTTCGCTCCCCAGAAATGGCCCCACTATGTTAGCACTTTGTAATTCCTTCAGGCTGAGGAGACGAACCCAAAGGTAACCAAAAACCACTTTAAAACTAGAATGTATCCCTTCCAACTTCAGAGAGGGATCTCTCTATATGAATCTTCAGACACTTAGATGAATGGCTATCTTAGGTTGTAGGCTAGTATTAATATCATAAAGGAATAGGTTTAACAGTATGATGGAAGGGAAGAGAGAAAATCCATTGGGCATGGAGTCATATTGAGCTAAATATTTTTAGCGATCTGATGGGAAATTGAGAAATCCTTAGACATGGAAAAGGTAGGAAATCCTTATGGTGTCTTTTTTAAATTTCATTGTAGATAGGTGAGCAGAGGAGTAGTGGAATTGATAACATCTAAATCATCTAACTAAGGATGAATTTTAGATATTATAATGGAAGGAAAACACTAAAATGTTCAACTACTTATAACAGAGCACTTAAAAGTGAATTCTGAAATAAATTTTTCTTAACTAACATTGAAGACATGAAATTTAAGCATGGAAATAGCATAATATAATGAAACAAAAACAAGAGATAAAAATCACCACAGAAAACTCACACATGAATCCCTAAACAAGTGGACTTTGGCCTTCATCATTCACATAAATATTTTAATGAAAATGTACAATGCTCAATGTATTCTCTATCACACCCTAACCAACCAACCCTTTTCTCATATAAATTTACAAAATATATAGTAAAATCTATTTCCCAAGCTAAGGAGTTCGAGTTCAACCATTTCCCCAAAGATAGAATTAGTTACACTAAAATTTAGAACTGCCTACCATAGAAAATTTTAGGGGTGAATATTATCCCATGGGTGA